>OU779867.1:33592500-34192500 GCA_916999025.1 Orgyia antiqua | reverse complement strand
CTAGGTTCTACTAGAATCCTTTTGGATTCTGGTACAACTGTTGAAGAAAGGCACTTTTCATTATCCTTTTGGTCTTGACGGTACGCACCACCTGCAACTATAGGTAGACACGTCGCGGGTATATGTACCTACTCCGATTGGTCTTATAATATTGGATGAGGGACACAACTAACCTGAACTTTCTTGAATAACGATAAAACTCTTATTGAATAGCAATGTTGTGGCTGTATATATAATCAGCTATGGCCTCTACATTATGAGTGGCTTCTACCATGAAAGCATCAGTGTCGTTTTATTGTATCGTCGTATCTCAAAGTTGCTTATTTACTCCAAAGATACACCTGAAAATACTGCTTGTAGTCTAATTATTGGGTAATAGTAAATCTTAAAACATTTCGCCTTGTACAAGCGCATTCGGCTTTTATTTCTTATACAATTTTAAATTGTTTTATGATCAATTGATTTATTAGTTATGCATCTTCGTGTTCTTTCTAATTCAATGATTAATTGATTTAAAGGTTTAGTTGTGGATCAGACCAAAGTACTGTCCGTAAAACCAAATTATCGAGTAGTACAGCTCCAAAGAGAAGCACGCAAACTCGGGTATGTCTTTTTATCATATAGCTAATATTCATCTTAGTCGAAGAATAACCACGTGAAACTTTCGGTAGTGGATCAGACCAAAATACTGTCCGTAACACTTAATTCTTAAGCTGGAGTGTCTTTTTAGCATATAGATAATATTCATCTTAGTCGGTGAATAACCACGTAAAACTTTTGGTTGTGGATCAGACCAAAGTACTGTCCGTAAAACTAAATGCTCGAGTAGTAAATCTCCAAAGAGAAATACGCAGACTCAAGTGGTACATAGTTTTTATTTATGCATAAAACTCTAGTTTTAACAATCACTTATATTATGAGAAGTAGATACAGTTCCAAAGAAAAGTACGTAATCTTAGGTACCTATATGCCGTTATTAATGTATCAGAACATATTAAGCCCAGTTGTTTGCAAAATTAAACCATTGAGTTTCCTAAGAGAAGTACGGGATCGCAGGCATATTATGTCTTCACAGCATGAAGCATACAGTCTTTATTTCGTGTTTGTCCTTTAGTAAAAGCACGTAAACAACAAGTTTTTTGGTTATAGGTCATACCAAAATATTGTTGGAAAAATTATTGATTGGGTGATATATCTCCAAAGAGAAATACGCAAACCAAGTGACATAAATATACATAATACTAGCTGACCTGGCAAACGTAGTTTTGCCGTACCAAAAAAAAAAGATTTCAAAAATAGATGTTGACCGATTCTCAGACCTAGAGGATATGTACACAAAATTTCAGGAAAATCGGTCGAGCCGTTTCGGAGGAGTACGGTAACTAACACTGTGACACGTGAATTTTATATATAAGATAAACTAAAGACGCTTCCGCTATGTGCTTATCCTCTCATGTTAGGTTAAAGTACGATTTCACAAGCCAATAGTAACTACCCAATGAAAGGTGATGGCTATTAAAAGTTATTAGGTAGACTCGGAGCCTAGTCCTGCCGTTGATTGGCTTCTATTAATGACGAAATACGCACAAGTAACAAAAATCACAAACACTGGGTAGAGCTTGCATTAGGGTTCTTTAGGATGCCATTAATAAAAATGTGAATATAAAATCAACAACACCACAAATGAAACAATACCATGATTTAATTTGACGGAGTAACGCCATCGAAATAGGCGATACGTTATTATTTTTACAACGTCATACAATAACTTCTTGTTATAGAAGGTATATGTCCAGCATTAAACGGAGAAGGGTTAATGGATGATGAATAAACTCCTAGTTGCATGATAGTATCAGCTTGTTAACAAATGAAATAATCTCATCCAGTCAATAAGGGAGAAAAGTGTAACGGTATGTTTAAGTAACAAAAACAATACCAAACTGTGACCTTTAAAATTGTTTAAAAGTTAGCAAACAAAATAGTTTGCCGCCCAGTCAAGTCAGTCCTAAAAATATCATATACCAACCGAATGTATACAGGGTGTGGCGTAAATAGTGGTCCACCGTTCAAGGTTGGATACATCAGGTAGGTACCTACACCATACCAAAATTTGGAACCGGTCCGCCGACTGGTTCCAGAAAAAAAAATATTTTTAATTTTTTTTAAGAAATTCCCATTTTCATTAAGAATTTGATCACAGTTTCAACAAAAAACATTATTTTTGATTTTTTATTCGTGTTTATTCATGCTGAATGTATGAGCTATCATAAAATAAAAAAGATTTGTATTGAAATTGTAGCCTTTACGGGAAAAAGTGATTTCTTCTCAATTCTTAACCTAAATTTTATCGCATCAGTCATGTTCAGGAGCGGTTTTTGAAAAAAAAATGTACTACACTGTTAGTGCCCATGTATTTAAAAATATGCTCATGATGTACTGATTATAAAATGGTATAATAGTACCGCTTTTCAAAAATAGATTTTTTTTTATTGCAATTGTAATTAAAAACGGATAAGTCTTCCTGTTACTATTTTCGCAACATAATATTTAAACAAAAATGTTGTCTTTTTGTTTTTACCCATTTAAATATGGAATTAAATAAAACAAAGTCTCAATCTTACAACTGATATTTGACTCCACGTCTCCAAATAATTCTACATCATGTCGTGTCCTATAAAAAAAGGTCGCTCTGTACCTGAACCATAACAAAAGACCTATTGAAGTGCGCACACTCTTGTAATGCGTAACGTAGCTGGAGTAACTAAACAATAGGATAGTGATAAGGAAAGGATGTAGTTTGTTGTTGTTGTCCCTTTCCTTTCTAGCAATTGAGATCGGAAAGAAATGGTACATAAACAATTAGTACGATCTACGCTCCCGTGCATCGTATACGTTTCGTTTCATTTGTGTTTAACTCCGCTGTTTCTTGCTATTCCCCTGGACTCCGGTTGATTGCCTAAGTGATTTGGACTTGTCGTTTTGGTGACATCTAATAATCTTGCTTACGTTTACCGGACTCTGATTTGCATAACGATTTGGACAAACGTGCAGTGCAGTGATAACAAAAATGTCTCAGTATACACCGCGCGAATATGCTGACATGCATTTTATTTACGGAGAATGTGGAGGAGTCGGCAGAGAGGCGGCTCGGCTTTACAGGGAGAGATATCCCGATCGCAGACATCCAGACCACAGGGTGTTTGGGCGAGTCCACAATGCATACACCGAAGGGAGGATACCCGGCTCAGGCGTAGGCGGTGCAAGAGAAGGACGCCCACGGAGACATGCCGATGATCAGGTACTGAATTTGGCAGAACAAGATCCTACAACCTCAGTCCGAGTCTTATCTCGCACAACGGGGATATCTACCAGAACCGTACATCGCATTTTAAAAAGACACGAGCTACATCCCTACCATTATACAAGGGTACAGACTCTGTTTCCAAGGGACTATCCTCCGCGAGTGAGATTTTGCAGAGAAATGCTGCGTAGAATACGAGAGGACGAGCAATTTTTTAATAAAATACTTTGGAGTGACGAATCATCTTGCAGAAAAGATGGATATTTAAATTTACACAACTTGCACAGCTGGCAGTTAGAAAATCCGCACGTCATGAGACAAGATCGATCGCAATACCAATTTAAAATAAACCTTTGGGTCGGCATTATTAACGGACAAATAATTGGTCCATTAGAACTGCCAGAAACCTTAACCGCAGAAAGGTATCTTGGGTTCTTACAGACAGATTTACCCGTACTTCTAGAAAGTGTCCCTACAGAGATCCGAGACAGCATGTGGCTACAAAATGATGGCTGTCCCGCTCACTATGCAGTAAGGGTACGAGAGCACCTTAATGTGGCCTATCCAAACAGATGGATAGGGCGGTTAGGCCCAATACTATGGCCACCACGCTCCCCAGACCTTAATCCTTTGGATTTCTTTTATTGGGGATGCTTAAAGGAAGACGTATACAAGGGACCAATAAATAATATTGAAGAATTAAGGACCAGGATTCTGACAGCAGCTGGAAAAATCAATGAAAGCGGGTTTGCTCGACGTCTTAAGCGCTCCTTTATTCGACGGTGCAGAGCGTGTATAGCTGCGAATGGGGGCCATTTTGAGCACCGATTGTATTAATCAATAAATAAATAATTATGATGTCAAAGTTGTTTTTTTTTAATACCCTGTCTGTAGTAACTTTTGTGTTCTCATTTGCCAATACAATTACAATAATAATATTGTCGTTGTCACTATGACCAAGTTTACAGTAAGAATGGGCACATAAATAAGGTAGACGAAATTTTTGTTTCAATATTATGTTGCGAAAATGGTAACAGGAAGACTTACTTATTTTCAGTTACAAATGCAGTATTTTTTTTTCTATTTTTGAAAAGCGGTACTATTATACCATTTTATAATCAGTACATCATGAGCATATTTTTAAATGCATGGGCACTAACAGTGTAGTATATTTCTTTTTCAAAAAACGCTCCTGAATATGAGTGATGCGATAAAATTTAGGTTAAGAATTGAGAAGAAATCACTTTTTCTCGTAAAGGCTACAATTTCAATACAAATCTTTATTTTTTTATGATAGCTCATACATTCAACATGAATAAACACGAATAGAAAATCAAAAATAATGTTTTTTGTTGAAACTGTGGTCAAATTCGTAATGAAAATGGGAATTTCTTGAAAAAAATTAAAATTATTTTTTTTTCCGTAACCAGTCGGCGGACCGGTTTAAAATTTTGGTATGGTGTAGGTACCTACCTGATGTACCTAACCCTGAACGGTGGACCACTATTTACGCCACACCCTGTATAACAAAACTGAATAACATCATGTATTTCCATTTTGCATTATTGTAATACATTACAATTATTATTGTAATATATTATTAATTAATAATTAATGTTTTTGTGCAAGAGTCAACATTATTGTATCTTATCACGGGATATGTAACAATATTATGTGATAGACGGATAAAAATAAATGTTTGAAAACCAACCTCTTGCAAAGTTGAAAACTTTTGCGCCATAATAATATTAAATTCCTTATTAAAATAGCCCTTTGCTTGGAATAATAATTCATAATTGCCGTCTTCCTTATGATAATACTAAAAATCATAATATATCTGAAAAAATAAATACACTGAGACGACAAAACGTGCGAACTTGGCGAGCACTAAAACGCGAATGAAGATAGGGTAGATGGCATGGATAGGGTAGATAAATATGACATTGATTTGCTTTTTATTTTAGGCTCAAATATAGTGTGATTTTGCGAGTATGAAGAATGCATACTACAAGTTGTTAACAAATTATCGAGAAAGAATTTCCGTAATATAATATACTAGCAGTGGCCGCGACTTCGTACGCGTGGAATTTAGAAACGAAAAATTAAATGAACTAACAATAACGCCATTTTACAGCTAATTAATCAATCGTCCGTTTGGTTTTTCTTTTTTGCACAATTCTAAAGAAGTAACACACATGGCCCCAATGTCATTTTAGTAAATGATATCTTAGAGTTTTACCTTTTAAGGGCTTCGTACAAACCCTTAGTCTCACTACGGTGTCCGTCTGTCTGTCTATCCGCCCGTTAAACTTTTTTTTACTCGGCAACGGCTGAAGGTATCAATTTGAAACTTATACCATATGTAGGTCCTTTGCTGCAAAAGATACAATCAATAATTTAGATCCACGCATTCAGAAGATATAACCGAATTACAGCCATTTTCGAGTATTTTCAACTTTCGCTAGGGAATCAAAATTTACAGGTTACTTCCCACTATCCCAGAGACTTAAAATTTGGCATGACCAAGCCTACATAGTGCTGTTAAAAATCCAAAAAACTTGTAATTTATTACCACATCACATGAAAGATTTGTTCAAAACTAACGCCGACGCCGACGCCGACGCCGATGCCGACGCCAACGCCGAAGCCGACGCAAACCGATACGTCGGGATTTGAGCAGCGTAACGACCATTCGCCGACGCCAACGCTGACGCCGATGCCGATGCTGACGCCTATAAATACCCACTCAGCACCGATACGTACGTCGGGATTTGAGCAGCGTAACGACCATACGCCGACGCCGACGCCTATAAAAGCCAACTCAGCACCGATACGTCGAGATTTGAGCAGCGTAACGACCGTACGCCGATGCCGATGGCGACGCCGACGCCTATACAAACCAACTCAACACCGATACGTCGGGATTTGAGCAGCTTAACGATCATACGCCGACGCCGATGCCGACGCCTATAAACACCGACTCAGCACCGATACGTCGGGATTTGAGCAGCGTGACGACCATACGCCGACGCCTATGAAAACCAACTCAGCACCGATAAGTCGGGATTTGAGCAGCGTAACGACCATACGCCGAAGCCGACGCACACGCCGAAGCCGGTGCCGACGCCTATAAAAACCAACTCAGCACCGATACGTCGGGATTTGAGCAGCGTTACGACCATACGCTGACACCAATGCCGAAGTCGACGCCGACGCCTATAAAAACCAACTCAACACCGATACGTCGGGATTTGAGCAGCTTAATGACCATATGCCGACGTCGACGCCGATGTCGATGCCGACGCCAACGCCTATAGAAACCAACTCAGCACCGATACGTCGGGATTTAAGCAGCGTAACGACCATACGCCAACACCGACGCCGTCACCGATGGCGACGCTGACGCCTATAAACACCAACTCAGCGCCGATACGTCGGGATTTGAGTAGCGTAACGACCATACGCTGACGCCAATAAAAACCAACTTAGCACCGATACGTCGGGATTTGAGCAGCGTAACCACCATACGCCGACGACGACGCCGTCGCCTATAAAGACCAACTCAATACCGATACGTCGGGGATTACGGCGTAACGACCTGTAAGCTATATTATTGGAAAGTTTCATGAAAATCCATCCAGCAGTCTTTACGTTAAAGAACTACAAACATCTTTACATTCATTCATCCAACATTAAGCAAACATGAAAACATTGGAGAATGGATAGAAGACCAGAAAGGAAACGTTCGCGTTGCTCTGCCAACAGTTTAAGTATTTTATTTTCCCGCGCGTAATTCTTTTTTCGTCATATCTTCTAAGATATTATTTTAAATTGCATGCTGTAAAAGGCAGTTATAATCTATATTAAATGCGTAAGCTAACTAATGTATTTAAATTGATAAAAATAGTACTATATACACATAAATAGCGTTTGAAAACACTCTATTGAATTTGATAATTTTTTGGCGTTATTATGGGTACAGCAGGTTTTCCTTAAAAGATAGACATATACTCTCGCGGACTTTTTTGAAGAACTATAGGTAATGAACAATTCTTCGATATATTACTTTGTTGTACCTCACATAGATAAGGCAGCGTTTTCATTTAAAGGTCGCGCGCTTCCGAATTCCTCAGCAAATTTAATCATATCTCATTCAATATACAGTAAATTCCAATAAATTATGCAAAAAAAGCCATTCTCTTAAACCATTCTATCTATTAAAAAAAAAACCGCATCAAGATCTGTTCCGTATTTTTGAAGATATAAGCTGTGAGCTTAGATACATACATACAAAATTTACGACTTTGTTTTATAAGAAGTAAAGAGTAAAGACAAAGACAAAGACAAAGACAAAGACAAAGACAAAGACAAAGACAAAGACAAAGACAAAGACAAAGACAAAGACAAAGACAAAGACAAAGACAAAGACAAAGACAAAGACAAAGACAAAGACAAAGACAAAGACAAAGACAAAGACAAAGACAAAGACAAAGACAAAGACAAAGACAAAGACAAAGACAAAGACAAAGACAAAGACAAAGACAAAGACAAAGACAAAGACAAAGACAAAGACAAAGACAAAGACAAAGACAAAGACAAAGACAAAGACAAAGACAAAGACAAAGACAAAGACAAAGACAAAGACAAAGACAAAGGTAGGTAGCTAACAGAGATAGCAAGGATAAAATATCGTACTATCCGAAAAAAAAAAACGTAAGTGAACTTGCGTCCTGAATTTCAAAAAAATCACTTACTGCTTTCTTCCAGTAATAGTACGATATTTTATCCTTGTTACCTCTGTTAGCTACCATCATCGAGATTTTGGAATAGAAAATTATTGGGCGTCTCGTCATAATAAAGCTACTAACGGAAAATCAGCTTGATAGTAATCAAGTGAAAAAAATGTACTACGGATCCCGTACTAGTAGGTAAGTTTATTATTAAGTATTTCAGTAGTGTTTAATTCCTTTTTTTGTATTTTGTATTGTTTTGATACCTACCCCTGACTTTTTCTTCACCACCCAATGGTTGACTGGCATTGAGTACGTCATTGTACAAATTTTTGTTTGTGCGAAGTGTAAATAAATAAATAAATAAATATCGTACTTTATGAATAATAAAACGGGAGAATAAAACCAGAAGAGATTGCTGATCTCTTCATGCAAAATTTTTTAATTAAGGCTCCGCTAGGGCCTTATTGCTCGGTGCTGGATGCCGTACCAGATGTGCCAGTAACAGTGAAGTTTATTTCTAAGGAATTTACAAAAGCTATTAAAACAATGTTAAGAGGTAAGTGTCCTGGCCATGATGGATTGGGCGTCGAGCACCTGCAGCAGGCGGGCCCACACCTGGCCCGTGTGTTGACAATGCTATTTAATTTTTGTGTGAGTCATAGTTACTTACCCAGTGAGATGATTCGAACTGTAGTAGTGCCCATTATAAAAAATAAGACTGGCGACCTCACTGACGTGAGTAATTACAGTAGGCGCGCGAGTTCATGTCTATCGGGGCCTGAGGTGACGCGCCCCTCCTCGTCCTCGACTGCGGACGAATGCGGCGAGGTGGGTGAAGGAGGCGCGTCACCTCAGGCCCCGATAGACATGAACTCGCGCGCCTACTGTATAGACCTATATCACTAGTTACAGTAATAGCCAAAGTGTTTGACAGCTTGCTTAATGCACAACTAAATAAGGCTATTAAGATCTGTGATAACCAATTTGGCTTTAGACCAGGATTATCGACAGAAAGTGCGGTGTTGTGCCTTAAGCATGCTGTGACATACTATATAAAGCGCGATACACCAATTTATGCCTGCTTTCTTGACCTATCGCGGGCTTTCGATTTGGTTTCTTATGATTTATTATGGAATAAATTACAAAAAGAAAATCTTCCTGACGAAGTAATCAATATATTAAAATTTTGGTATAACAGTCAGACAAACTCTGTATGATGGGCGGGAGGTCACTCTCGACCGTACAGGTTGGAATGCGGGGTGAGGCAAGGAGGGTTGAGCTCCCCAACGCTTTTCAACCTGTACGTTAACGATTTAATAGGTGAGCTCAGTAGCACTAGAGTCGGTTGCCATATAGATAGAGTTTGCATCAACAACATCAGCTATGCTGATGACATGGTGCTGCTGAGTGCATCTATTTGTGGTTTAAGAAAGCTTGTTAACATTTGTGAGAAATACAAAGACAAAGATCATATAACTGTAAAAAGTCAGAGGTCATGGTTTTTCAGGCGGGGCGTAAACACATAGAGAATGTGCCACCTGTAAAGCTTAATGGAGTGGTGTTAGCTCGTGTTGTTACCTTTAAGTATTTAGGACATGTGTTGACGCCCGGTCTGGAAGATGACTCTGATATTGAACGAAAGCGGAGGGCGCTGTCGGTAAGGGCGAATATGTTGGCTCGCAGGTTTTCGCGTTGCTCACTTCCAGTAAAGCTTACTCTCTTTCGAGCCTACTGCACCACCTTCTACACGTGCAGCCTGTGGGCCAGATATACGCAGCGGTCCTACAGCGCCTTTCGTGTTCAATATAATAACGCGTTCCGGATGCTGGTGGGGCTGCCCCGCTTCTGTAGCGCGTCAGGAATGTTCGCCGACGCGCGTGTTGATTGTTTCTACACAACAATGCGTAAGAGGTGGTTCACATATGTGCATATGTGAACCACCGCAGTTCAATTTCCCACGGAATGGTGCTGCGGTGAGAATCCGTACAAGTCCCAATTTAATTATACAGGGTGTGGCGTAATTAATGGATAAGCCTGTGCCTGTGGATAAGCCTCCTACTGCGCTATACGAATATGTATATTTTTAATTAATCCTATGTATGGTCTTGAAAAAAATGGCATAAGTCATGTTTTTCATAAAATGACTACTTTCACTATCCAATTATGCTACTGTTGCCACAATTTTCAAAAATTTTGCATTCTGTTTTTTTTATATAACAGCTTAAGAGGTGAGCTATTGAAAGCAATAAAGAATTCCCTATTCGTAATACAAATTTTGGGAAAAAATACATGAGATATCAAAAAAGTGTTATTGATTATTCAATTTGTTGACTTTGTACATCGTCTAGCTTAAAAAATCTTTATGGGAGTTGATTTGCCCAATATCTTAAAAACATGCTTGTTTTATGCAGTTTCCGAAATGGTATAATACTTATTACATTTCACGAGGTTTTAAAAA
Source organism: Orgyia antiqua (assembly GCA_916999025.1). Lineage (NCBI taxonomy): Eukaryota > Metazoa > Arthropoda > Insecta > Lepidoptera > Erebidae > Orgyia > Orgyia antiqua. Next base: position 34,182,008 of record OU779867.1, on the reverse strand, counting down.
AAAACGACAGTTGTAAAAAAATACCCTAATTTTCTTTAACAGAATTATTAATTTATCTTAAACATGTCTTTGTAAACAGTTTGAATGGACCCTTTTTTGTGTGCTCCGGAGCAGGTAGTCAATCACAATGGACCCTTTTTTGGGTGCTCGGGAGCAGGTAGTCATCCACCATGAATAGGGTAAGCAGATAACGACTCTTAGTCAACTACTTGTGGTTGTTTATCGCACGGCAAATCCAGACGGTTAGTCTTATCATAAGACAGAGACAAAGCATTTTGATGTCAGGTAAATAACAGTTGTGCGACAGAGATAGATTTTTATTATTCTCACAAACAACAAAACAGCTTTTGAACTTGTTTAACAAAGTTAGTGCTCTTTTGACTATCGTCTCTTGCGCACATATCGTTTGCTCTATCGTGTTTGTTATTGTGACGTGAATTTGGCTTATGTACTACGGACTCTGTTTTTGCTATACGAATTGGACAATTGTGATATTATCGACGACTTCTACATATCCCTGGACTACTGATCATGCCGCGTCATACGTACACTCCTCAAGAGTATGCAAATATGCATCTTATTTACGGCCTGTGTAACTGCAATGCAAATGAAGCTGCACGCGAATATCGTCGAAGATACCCCGATTTGCGACACCCAGACTACCGGGTGTTTACACGTGTGCACATCGCTTTTAGCGAAGGGCGAATGCCTGGTACCGGTGTTGGTGGTGCTTCGGAAGGCAGACCTCGACGACATCGTGATGACGAAGTTCTAGAAGCTGTGCGTGCTAATCCAGAGTTATCAATTCGTGAGTTAAGTAGAGGAACCGGTGTAGATACGCGTACTGTGGGCAGAATTCTGCACAGGCATGAGCTTCACCCGTATCACTATCAAAGGGTGCAAACACTAATGACACGAGACTATGAGCCTAGAGTCCAATTTTGTCGCGTCATGTTGCGAAAAATACGCGAAGAGTCGGCGTTTTTTGACAAAATACTGTGGAGCGATGAGTCATCATGTAAAAGAAATGGCTACGTCAACATGCACAATCTTCATAGTTGGCAGGCAACCAATCCGAGAAACATAAGGCAAGACCGAGCTCAAGTCCAGTTTAAAGTGAACCTTTGGACAGGAATTTTAAATGGACAAATAGTTGGGCCCGTCGAACTATCCGAGACACTAACAGGTCCCAATTATTTAAATTTTCTGCAAAATACGTTGCCGGAACTATTACAAAGTTTAAATGTGCCAGAAAACTACTGGTTACAAAATGATGGTTGTCCCGCTCACTACGCACGAATTGTACGGAACTACCTCAATGATGAGTACAATGAGAGGTGGATAGGTCGTTTGGGTCCCATTTTGTGGCCACCAAGGTCCCCTGATTTGAACCCTCTAGACTTTTTTTACTGGGGGTGTTTAAAAGAAAAAGTGTATAAAAAAGAAATAGCATCCCTGGAACAACTAAAGGCCCTGATTTTTGAAGCCGCTGATGAAATCAAGAGGTCCGGCTTCATCCGACGCCTAAAGCGGTCATTTATCCGTCGATGCAGGGCCTGCATAGCCGCAGGTGGCCGCCATTTCGAACATTTTTTGTAAAATAAAATTTATGTAGTGTTTGCATCTTTAGAATAAAAAAAATAAAATAAGTTGTTATTTTTTTTCAACGACTAACATTCCCACTGGTAAACTCAGACAGATAAGTTAAAATACCACTGACAGTTTGTTTAAGTTAACAGTATTAATTTGATTAATTAAATCACAATAAGAACATTTTTTTACGAGTGTCATTTGGTTCTTTAATATCACATCAAACTTAATAAGTATTATACCATTTCGGAAACTGCATAAAACAAGCATGTTTTTAAGATATTGGGCAAATCAACTCCCATAAAGATTTTTTAAGCTAGACGATGTACAAAGTCAACAAATTGAATAATCAATAACCCTTTTTTGATATTTCATGCATAATTTTCAAAAAATTTGTATTACGAATAGGGAATTCTTTATTGCTTGCAATAATTCAACTCTAAAGCTGTACTATAAAAAAAAACAGAAAGCAAAACTTTTGAAAATTGTGGCAACAGTAGCAGAATTGGTTAGTGAAAGTAGTCATTTTATGAAAAACATGACTTATGCCATTTTTTTCAAGACCATACATAGGATTAATTAAAAATATACATATTCGTATAGCGCAGTAGGAGGCTTATCCACAGGCACAGGCTTATCCATTAATTACGCCACACCCTGTATATAAATAAATATGTTATTATTTTATTTATTTAAATTTATTCTATTTTGTTTTCCTACTCGATTGTATATGTTATATACAGGGTGTGGCGTAAATAGTGGTCCACCGTTCAAGGTTGGATACATCAGGTAGGTTACCACACCATACCAAAATTTGGAACCGGTCCGCCGACTGGTTCCAGAAATAAAAATATTTTTAATTTTTTTTAAGAAATTCCCATTTTCATTAAGAATTTGATCACAGTTTCAACAAAAAACATTATTTTTGATTTTTTATTCGTGTTTATTCATGCTGAATGTATGAGCTATCATAAAATAAAAAAGATTTGTATTGAAATTATAGCCTTTACGGGAAAAAGTGATTTCTTCTCAATTCTTAACCTAAATTTTATCGCATCAGTCATGTTCAGGAGCGATTTTTGAAAAAAAAATGTACTACACTGTTAGTGCCCATGCATTTAAAAATATGCTCATGATGTACTGATTATAAAATGGTATAATAGTACCGCTTTTCAAAAATAGATTTTTTTTTATTGCAATTGTAATTAAAAACGGATAAGTCTTCCTGTTACTATTTTCGCAACATAATATTTAAACAAAAATGTTGTCTTTTTGTTTTTACCCATTTAAATATGGAATTAAATAAAACAAAGTCTCAATCTTACAACTGATATTTGACTCCACGTCTCCAAATAATTCTACATCATGTCGTGTCCTATAAAAAAAGGTCGCTCTGTACCTGAACCATAACAAAAGACCTATTGAAGTGCGCACACTCTTGTAATGCGTAACGTAGCTGGAGTAACTAAACAATAGGATAGTGATAAGGAAAGGATGTAGTTTGTTGTTGTTGTCCCTTTCCTTTCTAGCAATTGAGATCGGAAAGAAATGGTACATAAACAATTAGTACGATCTACGCTCCCGTGCATCGTATACGTTTCGTTTCATTTGTGTTTAACTCCGCTGTTTCTTGCTATTCCCCTGGACTCCGGTTGATTGCCTAAGTGATTTGGACTTGTCGTTTTGGTGACATCTAATAATCTTGCTTACGTTTACCGGACTCTGATTTGCATAACGATTTGGACAAACGTGCAGTGCAGTGATAACAAAAATGTCTCAGTATACACCGCGCGAATATGCTGACATGCATTTTATTTACGGAGAATGTGGAGGAGTCGGCAGAGAGGCGGCTCGGCTTTACAGGGAGAGATATCCCGATCGCAGACATCCAGACCACAGGGTGTTTGGGCGAGTCCACAATGCATACACCGAAGGGAGGATACCCGGCTCAGGCGTAGGCGGTGCAAGAGAAGGACGCCCACGGAGACATGCCGATGATCAGGTACTGAATTTGGCAGAACAAGATCCTACAACCTCAGTCCGAGTCTTATCTCGCACAACGGGGATATCTACCAGAACCGTACATCGCATTTTAAAAAGACACGAGCTACATCCCTACCATTATACAAGGGTACAGACTCTGTTACCAAGGGACTATCCTCCGCGAGTGAGATTTTGCAGAGAAATGCTGCGTAGAATACGAGAGGACGAGCAATTTTTTAATAAAATACTTTGGAGTGACGAATCATCTTGCAGAAAAGATGGATATTTAAATTTACACAACTTGCACAGCTGGCAGTTGGAAAATCCGCACGTCATGAGACAAGATCGATCGCAATACCAATTTAAAATAAACCTTTGGGTCGGCATTATTAACGGACAAATAATTGGTCCATTAGAACTGCCAGAAACCTTAACCGCAGAAAGGTATCTTGGGTTCTTACAGACAGATTTACCCGTACTTCTAGAAAGTGTCCCTACAGAGATCCGAGACAGCATGTGGCTACAAAATGATGGCTGTCCCGCTCACTATGCAGTAAGGGTACGAGAGCACCTTAATGTGGCCTATCCAAACAGATGGATAGGGCGGTTAGGCCCAATACTATGGCCACCACGCTCCCCAGACCTTAATCCTTTGGATTTCTTTTATTGGGGATGCTTAAAGGAAGACGTATACAAGGGACCAATAAATAATATTGAAGAATTAAGGACCAGGATTCTGACAGCAGCTGGAAAAATCAATGAAAGCGGGTTTGCTCGACGTCTTAAACGCTCCTTTATTCGACGGTGCAGAGCGTGTATAGCTGCGAATGGGGGCCATTTTGAGCACCGATTGTATTAATCAATAAATAAATAATTATGATGTCAAAGTTGTTTTTTTTAATACCCTGTCTGTAGTAACTTTTGTGTTCTCATTTGCCAATACAATTACAATAATAATATTGTCGTTGTCACTATGACCAAGTTTACAGTAAGAATGGGCACATAAATAAGGTAGACGAAATTTTTGTTTCAATATTATGTTGCGAAAATGGTAACAGGAAGACTTACTTATTTTCAGTTACAAATGCAGTATTTTTTTTTCTATTTCTGAAAAGCGGTACTATTATACCATTTTATAATCAGTACATCATGAGCATATTTTTAAATGCATGGGCACTAACAGTGTAGTACATTTCTTTTTCAAAAAACGCTCCTGAATATGAGTGATGCGATAAAATTTAGGTTAGGAATTGAGAAGAAATCACTTTTTCTCGTAAAGGCTACAATTTCAATACAAATCTTTATTTTTTTATGATAGCTCATACATTCAACATGAATAAACACGAATAGAAAATCAAAAATAATGTTTTTTGTTGAAACTGTGGTCAAATTCGTAATGAAAATGGGAATTTCTTGAAAAAAATTAAAAATATTTTTTTTTCCGTAACCAGTCGGCGGACCGGTTTAAAATTTTGGTATGGTGTAGGTACCTACCTGATGTACCTAACCCTGAACGGTGGACCACTATTTACGCCACACCCTGTATATGTGTACTCGTATTGTAGATACTAACATAGGCACTAAGCTACATAATTTACTAACAAATACTATTATTATTATTATGACATGTACTTACCTAATGTGATTGAGTCCTGGTTACTTTAATAAACAATTATTCATTCATATGCTTGTTAACCGCCTTCGCCAAGCTTTTCAAGTCTATCATCTACACAAGACTCGCTCTTTTTTTAATAAAACATGTTGGCACTTGATCTCATGCCACCTGAGTGTAAGCGACAATGGAATCTTTCACCGTTAATCGTAACAACTATGTAAGAAGCCTATTTATCATTTTTTGAAACGTGTCTAGATTGTAACTCTCGGGGAACACAGACATTGGTAAATTATTCTAGTCCTTGGCAGTTCGTAAAAATTATCGTAATTCATTAAACACACCAGGCAACTCATGATGGATGGATGGATTGATTTTCGTGCAAAACATTCAATTGCTCATTAACTCGCACGAGTTACTGAGTCTGTTGCACATAACCTAAATCTCCACAGATCTACGCGTATGATCCTACTTGATGTTGAAAAATCTTTTGATTCCGTATGGCATAATTGGCTTCTTCATAAACTAATTAAAGTTAATACTCCATTAAGCTATGTATAACAGTGAAAATCTTTTCCGAGTGACCAAACTTTTACAGTTTGTAATGTCCGATTCAAAACTCAATGCCTTTTTGTCCCTGCTAGCGTCCCGATGTTAGGACCTTAATCATATTGAAAACACCCAAATATTCCGAAAAACGTTTTTCCGACTACGTCGAGATCGACCAACCAGCGACGCTTAGCTACAGGCGTGACGCGTTATCTTTAGTTTAGATTTAATCACCGCTAGGTGCCAAGGGTACACCATAGATATGCTTTTTGATCGATAAATTAGGAGCTTATCAACAGGAAGGGATTACACATTGCTGCAACAATATAAGCGGGCAAGTCCTGCGAGCGAGCCACTCTGGTGTTCAGCAATGAGGGTGGTCGCGGCGGTGCTGCTGCTGAGCGTGGCCTCGTCGGGCGTGTGGGCAGACCGCTACCACGCGGCGCATGCTGAGCGGCCCGGGCCCCCTGCTGAGAGTGACGCGCTCTACTGGATCCACAAAGCCCAGGCACACCTGGCGGGGCGCTTGGACCAGTTCGCTCAGGGCAGTGGCTCTAAGGCGCGCAACGTGGTGATGTTCCTGGGCGACGGCATGTCGGTGCCCACGCTGGCGGCGGCGCGCACGCTGCTGGGCCAGCGCGCCGGCCAGCCCGGCGAGGAGGCGCAGCTGCACTTCGAGAGCTTCCCAACGCTGGGGCTCGCCAAGGTAACGCGCCGCCACTCACCTCGTGCGTCTGCCAAACTGCCTCAGAGTGTCATGATTTACGAATCAAGTTATGAACTATTTTTCGATGTAGTTGTAATAGTACGGGATCCGTAGTACATTTTTTCACTTGATTACTATCAAGCTGATTTTCCGTGAGTAGCTTTATTATGACGAGACGCCCAATAATTTTCTATTTCAAAATCTCGATTGTGGTAGCTAACAGAGATAGCAAGGATAAAATATCGTACTAACCGTAAAAAAAAGACGTAAGTGAACTTGCGCCAAAAATTTCAAACAAATTTATCAAAAAAATCACTTACTGCTTTCTTCCAGTAATAGTATATTATATATATATTTATTTAATAATAGGATATTTTATCCTTGTTACCAAGTGTAGTAGTAATCAAGTGAAAAAAATGTACTGCGGATCCCGTACTATAATGCGCGGGGATCGAAACGGCGACCTCGTGAGCGATAATCTGTTACACAAATCACTCGAGGCCGGTCCGTTTATAGCGTGTAATAAAATTATTTGTCTTCTTTTTTTGTTATTTATGTTATTTTTGTTTGGATGAATGGTAAATTTTTTTTTACATCGTACAACATCGGACAAGTACGTCGTACGGAGTTGTACACGATTTGTTCCGTACCGTTACTATCATTGAGTAACGAGGTAAGGGTAAGGGCAGGGAAATAATGACGACGAGTAGTTGATGTTGAAGTGACAGCAAAGTTTCAGTATTAGGGGGACCCCGTTTTACTTTTTGTTACCGAACCCTAAAAATAAGAGAGCAAATAAATAAACTAATGTTCCTAAAAATAAATAAAAATTGTAATTGATATTTGTAATATGGATCTTTGTTGTCCGAAATAAAAGTTTATTATTATTATTAAATAAAGAAAGTAGTAAATAATATTAATAATTAACGACTTAAATGTAATTTTTCAGACGTACTGCGTTAACTCGCAGATCCCAGACTCCGCGTGCACGGCCACGTCGTACCTGGGCGGCGTCAAGACGAACCAGGGCATGCTGGGGCTCACAGCCGCCGTGACCCGGGGCGACTGTGTGGCGGGACGCAACGAGGCCAACTACGTGGCGTCCATCGCCGAGTGGGCGCTCGCTGACGGACGAGACGCCGGTAACTGCAGTGTCGCCATAGTGGCCACAAATACTTACTTACACCGTCACTTGTCACTACTCAATATACAATAAATACCAAGTTAAATAACAGTGAAATCGACGATAATCGTTTGAAATTACTATAAAAAAAATTGTAACAGGAATGATTTTCCTGCAATAAAAGTTCAAGTGGTAACAGAGCCCTCTATTTGATCGACAGGTATCGTAACAACGACGCGCGTGACGCACGCGTCCCCGGGCGGCACGTTCGCCAAGTCCGCGGACAGGAACTGGGAGACGGACGCGGACATCACGGGGGCCGGCTTCGACACGGACACGTGTCCCGACATAACGCACCAGCTCGTGCACATGTACCCTGGGAACCAGTTCAAGGTAAGGCTCTGTACCAGCTGGCTTTCGCTCTCTCCCTTTTACTGTTCTGCTCACTGTCTTCATTGTGTGCAGGTTATCCTGGGCGGAGGCAGACGTACCTTCCTGCCGACCACCGTCATCGACGAGGAGGGCACGGCCGGCAGAAGGACGGACGGACGAAATTTGATCGAGGAGTGGCAGCAGGACAAGAGTGATCGCAATGTTACTTTCAGTTACGTGTGGAACAGGAACGAACTGATGGCCCTCAATAATAATCGGCCCGAATATTTGTTGGGATTGTTTGAAAGCAGCCACATGCAGTATCACTTGAGATCAAATATAGAAACCGAACCGACCCTCACCGAGCTCACCGAGACGGCTATTAAAATGCTGAGTCGCAACGAGAAGGGATTCTTCTTATTCGTAGAGGGTGGACGCATCGACCACGCTCATCACGACAACTACGTGCACCTGGCTCTGGACGAGACAATCGAGATGGACAAAGCGGTGAAGCGTGCCACCGAGCTGCTGTCCGAGGAGGACTCCCTCATAGTGGTGACCGCAGATCACGCTCACGTCATGACCTACAACGGCTACTCCGGCCGCGGCCGCGACATCCTCGGCAGTTCCCGAGACACGGACCGGGATCGGGTGCCCTATATGACGCTGAGCTACGCGAACGGACCGGGCTACCGGCCGCAAGTAAACGGAATACGTCCAGACGTCACCGCCGAGAAAAATTATGGTGAATATCTAATGATAATTGTGTTGTTAGAAGGCTCCTCGGTAAAGTTTTAGTTACAAACAGAAATGGTCGTTTGCAGGCGAGGTGCGCTGGCGCTCGCACGCGGACGTCCCTCTCTCGTCGGAGACGCACGGCGGCGAGGACGTGGCGCTGTTCGCGCGCGGGCCGCAGCACGCTCTGTTCTCGGGGCTGTACGAGCAGAGCCACGTGCCGCACCTAGTGGGGTACGCGGCCTGCCTCGGACCGGGACTCTCCGTCTGCGACGCGCTTGAACAACTCTGACGTCTTTATTTTATTATTATTTAGAAGTGTTTAACTGTTATATTAACTTCATCGTTTTATATTCTTTTTTCCTAAATAAAATACAGTAACAATGAGTCTCGATATAGTTCCTTACAGGACCCCAAAACATTATTCATAAATCGGATTATCGATCCTTGCCTTAAATTAAGTAGGTACATTGTACCGGAACACTCTCTAAGAGAGTCTTCACTCTGATACAGTGATTACATGTAGCTCATAATAATCCATTTATCCAGCACGTCGACGAGCTTGGAGACGTTATCCATATCAAAAGCTTTTGAAAAATTTGTAAAGTAATATTTTTCTAATCTTTTCGAAAGCATTTGGCAAGGGATTCATCTACACAAAGTAATTATTTTGCAGAAAACATTTGTTTAATTTTGATCAGCAAAAAAACTATAATTCTAATTCATTTTACACAGTTCAACCAACTAAATGGAGTTCTTTTTAATAATAAACCAGTAACTTCTGATTATTCTATTAGAGAACATAATATAATGCCAACGATGTAAAGTTTATAAAAAAAATGCAGTAATTTCATTGAATTTACCTGAATCGAATGTTTCGATGTTTTTATTTCAGTAACTGTACAGTTTAGGTACAAAATTTATACCCAAGAGCTTGCGATTAATAATGAATGAAAGACAGTAGCTCAGAGCGAGACATTTAATCATAAAATTAATTGCATTCAAATGTATACATTTGGAACAAAACGTTTGCGACTTTTAACAGATCAACCAACGCCATCTAGAATGCTCACGGGGAAACTTGACATATGTCAAAATATTAACTTGTCATGTCACAGACAAACTAATGTTACGTCTTGGACATACCGCCCACCAAAGGTTTATCCTTTCACTAACCGCCCACCATGAACAAACTAAACAAGTGCTAAACATTGCAAATCTTGACACTAAACCAAAATAATTACATTCAAAACAAATAAACATGAAACATAAAATCAACAAAAAATACACAAAATCACAAAGAAAATATATAAAAAAACAATTACAGAAAATATAACAACCTTGTCCGTGACTATTGAGCAACGGGCAACAAACATAACTTTGAAGTTGGACGTTTTAACGTAGTGCCTTTACAGCGCATAGTGACAACACGGGTTACATTGTCCTTTCCGGGATGTACTTCGACAATTCTACCGTACAACCACTTTGCAGGAGGTAAGTTGTCTTCCTTAATTAAAACTACATCGTTGACTTTAAAATCTGTAGTTCGAACAGCCCACTTATGCCTTTGAAAGAATTGTGTAAGATATTCGTTCTTCCACCTATGCCAGAACCCTTGTACCATGCGTTGCGTCAATTGCCACCTACGTAAAGTACTTACATTAGACTCATCAAAATTTAGGTCAGGTGGCACCACTAATGCTTGGCCAACCAGAAAGTGCCCCGGGGTTAGAGGAGCAGGATCGTTAAGATCACTACTGCCCTGAGACAACGGGCGAGAATTGAGACATGCTTCGATTTGCGATAAGACAGTAGACATCTCTTCAAATGTAAGTGTTGAATCTCCAATTGTACGTTTTAAGTGATGTTTCACACTTTTTATGCCTGCTTCCCACAAACCACCATGATTTGGAGCATGAGGAGGGATAAAGTGCCACTCCGTTTGCGAATCTGCAAGAGCCTTTGCAATCTCTTGGAAAACCGAATTCTCTTGATTGAATAGAAATCTCAATTCCTTGGCTGCTCCGACGAAATTGGTTCCATTGTCGCTCCAAACCTGACGACAATGGCCCCGTCTGGCGACAAAACGTTTGAAGGCCGCTAAAAACCCTTCCGTAGTCAAGTCTGAAACAGCTTCGAGGTGCACAGCACGCGTGGCCATACACACAAACAAACAAATGTATGCTTTATATGACCGCTGACCACGTCCCTTAGCATACCTCAGGTTAATAGGCCCCGCGTAGTCTACTCCAGAACAAAGAAATGGCTTGCTTGGTGTCAGCCGGCATTCTGGGAGTTCTCCCATTATCTGGTGTTTCGTGGCTTCGCTATATCGTATACACGGAACACAATTTCTTATATGTACTCGGACCAAATTTTTAACACGGCCGATCCAGTACCTGGCTTGTATGAAGTTAAGAACAAGTTGTGGTCCTCCATGAAATGTTCTTTCATGGGCATCAGCTACAATTAACTTAGCCAAATCAGATTCACGAGCAATAACAATAGGGTGTTTTTCACCAAACTGTAGTTGAGAGTGTCGAAGTCTACCTCCAATACGCAACACATTGTTTCTATCAATAAAAACATTAAACTGATGTAGGGAACTCTTCTTATTTAATGTTCTTTTATTTTTCAGGGCGGCTATCTCTCCAGGAAAATGTTCCTGCTGGCTTTGTCTAACGCAGATATCCAAAGCATCGCGAATTTCTGAAGCTGTAAGGTAAGGTGGCAGTTTAATATTATTTTTGCGACGCTCCTTTGCATGTAGAAATCTCCTACACCATGCCACCACTCTCACCAATCTCCTCAGCGATGAAAATCGGCTACCCCAAGTGAGATCAAATTCGGGTGATGGATACGTTGTATGAACATTAACTACCTTCCGTTCCTCTTTGGTCTTGAGTGCACAAGGTTTTGTGTATGCTATTGTATCGCTTCTTAACCAACTTGGTCCCACCCTCCAAAGATCGCATTCAAGCAACTTGTCTGCGGTCGTTCCGCGCGATGCAAGGTCTGCTGGGTTGTCTTTTGACTGAACATGAGCCCACTGTGTATTATCCAACAACGTCAGGATCTCGGAAGTTCGATTGGCTACAAAGGTCTTCCAACGACTTGGATGGTCATTTAGCCATCCCAGCACAACGGAGGAATCTGTCCAGGCGTGTATGTTGGACCTTTCAATCTTCATTACATTGGCAACTTCTGTTAGTAGTTTTGCTACTAACACTGAGCCACATAGTTCCAAGCGAGGTATGGATATTTGCTTTATTGGAGCAACTTTCGTTTTTGCTGCGATGAGATTGGTATGAATAGTACCTTCGTAGTCAATAACGCGGCTATAAACTACTGCTGCATAAGCCACATTCGATGCGTCACTAAACCCATGCAGTTCTACAAGTCTGTTATCTTCTCTTCTGCCTATCCACCTGGGAATGTGAAAATTCACTAGTTCTTCCATCTGCTTTCGAAAGTTTCTCCACTCTAGTAAGAGGTCTGGTGGCAGTTCTTGATCCCAATCTATACCTGCTATCCATAACCTTTGAATAAAAACCTTCGAGATAATTATGCATGGCGCTATCCAGCCTAAGGGGTCATACAATCGCGATATTTCTGATATCACTGTTCTTTTTGTTTCAACTATAGCAGGTGGTGGCATCTTAACAGAGTAATCAAATTCATCCGTATTACGATTCCACTTAAGCCCTAAAACCTTAGTAACCTCATCCGTTTTTATTTCCAGATCGTTACCTGAATATTCCTTCAACTCATCCAATAAATCCATACTGTTGCTTGTCCATTTCTGTAGCTCAAATCCTCCTTTCTTTAACAGGTTATTCATTTGACTGTATATTATTTTTACTTCTGTTTCAGATTGGCAACCACTCATCAGATCATCAACGTAGAAGTCCGTCATCAGCATATCGGCAGCCATTGGATACGCCTCACCTTCATCACAAGCAACTTGTTGCAAAGACCTGACTGCTAAATAAGGAGCGCATGAGGTCCCGAACGTGACCGTTAACAAACGAAAATCCTCGATCTCTTTGCTAGGATCTTCTCTCCAGACTATTCTTTGGAAATCTGTATCAGGCCGCACTACCTTTACTTGACGGTACATTTTTACTACGTCTGCCGCTAGACATATTGGATGCTCTCGCCATCTCATAACAATATGTATCTGCTTGGAGAGTAGGTCCTACCATTAAGGTGTCATTTAAAGAAACCCCATTGGTTCCTTTACATGATGCGTCATACACTACTCTTGCTTTGGTCGTTAGTTTATCTTCTCTCACGACCGCATGATGAGGCAAATAAACTACACCATCCTTGTTCTTATCTGAATCGTCTGTAACTTTCTCTAAATGGCCTAACAATAAATATTCTTTCATCACTTCTGAGTACTGTTGTTTTAATTTACTATCCTTAGCCAATCTTCGTTCCAATGCAAGCAATCTTTTTATTGCTATATTTTTAAAATTACCATACACACAAGGGGGATCTTGGAAACGGAATGGTAATTTTACAACATATCGTCCGTTATACTCCCTTGTTGTTGTGGCTGCATAAAACTCCTCACATGCCTGCTCTTCGGGTGTGAAAGGTTGTTTAGCAAGAACTGGTTCCGAATGCAGTTCCCACAAACGTTTCAACATTGCATTCTCCACAACATGAGCATGCATAGATGCTACAGTATTATGGGAATTAACCGAATTTTCGGCTTGACTAACATGGCCTGACACAATCCAGCCTAAATGCGTGTCTTGTGCAACCAGAGAGCCAGTAGAGCTCTTAATTAAACCTGCCTTTAAGATACGGCTATATGTTTCAGCTCCCAATAAAATATCAATTTTATTAGGCATAAAGAATTTTCGATCCGCTAAATTCAGGTTGTAGATTTCTGGCCAGTCCTGAATATTAATTCTTTTACTTGGCATTACTGAAGTCAGTGAATTCAATACATGCGCAGTTACCACTAGGGAAAAGGAAGGGTCATGCAATGAATTTATGTTGACATCAACAGCATGTCTAGAGACTAATTTGCCATGACCTCCTCCAACTCCTGCAATGGTAGTTTTGGATACTACCTTCTTCAGTCGAAGTAACTGTGCGGCTGATTCAGTTATAAAGGATGCCTGCGATCCTTGATCCAACAACGCTCTCAATATTTGAGACGACCCATCAAAAGCCTTGACCTTTATCAAAGCGGTGGCCAACAAAACTTGACCTTGTGCTTGTCTATTCACAAGATGGGTTGCTATATTTGAACTCACACTAGGTGGTGGGGTCTCTGAAGTACTTTCATGTGTAACATTAAGACTCTTGGGGTGCAATAAACTATGATGTTTTCGCTGGCATAGGTGGCATCTTGAAGATACACGACAGAACTTAGAGGTGTGGCCATTACCAAGACAATTATAACACACACCCAAAGACTGTGCAATATTACGACGTTTTTCAACGTCCTCACTAGAAAACTTCTTGCAATTAAACAGCTTGTGACTTTCAGAACAATACTGACATTTGGTATTAACGACGCTATGCATAACCTTGGCGTGAACGCTAGAACTACTTTTGTTTCTGGTGTTAGAATTCGGTTCAATGAACTCTAAAGCCCTAAAACGCGTTTCTAAAAACTCGCGAAATTGTTTGAACAATGGTAAATCCTCGGATGATTGTCCAACATGCAGCTCCCACTGCTTCCGTGATTCTAAGTCCAACTTCAAACTTACTACATAAATGATAATAACGTCCCATGTGCTAACATCAATGCCAATATTGGTAAGTTCATGCAAACAATCACTAGTTACATCAATAAGTTCCTTAAGGGCGCTTGAAGACTCGACAATTATGTTCCGTTGACTAAACAATCTTTTAAGAATACAAGATGACATAAATTTTTTATTGTTAAATCGATTTTCTAACATCTGCCAACACTTACTATAATTAGTATCGGTTATAGGAACATGTTTTATTAACTGCTCAGCCTCACCTAACAATTGCGTTTTTAAATAATGAAGACGTTGTACATCGTCCAGTTTTTTATTATTGTGTATTAAAGATATAAACAAATCTCTAAACGATGTCCATTCGTTGTATTTACCACTGAAGGTAGGTAAACTTATTTTAGGCAATCTTAATATGTTATCAGGTGAGACCTCAGAAGTTTCCTTGTTTGAACTATGAGATTGTAAAACAGACATTGCATTTTTAAGTTCTACTTTATAGTTTAAATAAGTTTCATAAACTCTATCATAAACGTCCTCTTGGAAATGCGTGAACAATTCTTCGGGCTCGTACTCGCCGACTATTAACTCGTACTTGGATAAAAAGTTCTTAAATTGGTTCTCCAATATCTCCAATCTGGTGTCTAAATAAACGTTTGAGATACGTTCCTTTGGGGACTTTTTAAAATTTGTGAACCCTTTCTCAATCTGTCCTTTTACCTCCTTCAACCTTCTTAGTTCCTTCTCCATCTTGTTTACTAACTACTTGATTACGTGACTGTCTATTAGTTTTTGACTGTTGGCTAACGGTGCAAATATCTAAAGAATCGACTGACCAAATTCTAAGTGTCGTGTAGTGATTTTTCTATGTACCGTATGAACAAAATTCTTCTAAGTGTCGTGTAAACAGAATTCTGCTAAGTGCCGTATAGAGTAAATTTTTCTAAGTGTTTTTGTTGCCTTTAAATCGCTCAGAAAACCGGCATAGATTCGACGTCTGGTCGTTTTTCTTAAAACTATTCTAAGTCCCAAGTCTAGGCAACACAAATTTCTCTAAGTCCATGCATTAACTTTAAATTTAAGATTCTATTCTCTCTGCTCTATACTTAGCACAGTGTAATCAATGATACTACTCACAGTTTATCCAGTATCCTTTGGCACAACACTATTCACTTGACACTGACTCCTGTCAGTTGATACTGACACCTGTCACTTGATGCTGACACCTGTCACTTGATGCTGACACCTGTCACTTGATGCTGACACCTGTCACTTGATACTGACACCCGTCACTTGATATTTCAGTCGCTGTAGATCTTCTATCGATTTCTTATACACCACCAGCAACCCTTCCAGGAATCCAATAGTGCGATTACCAACACTATTCCGACCTGTGTTTCCTCAAAAATGCTATCCGGCTCGAAGGACCTTTTGTACAGTTTAGGTACAAAATTTATACCCAAGAGCTTGCGATTAATAATGAATGAAAGACAGTAGCTCAGAGCGAGACATTTAATCATAAAATTAATTGCATTCAAATGTATACATTTGGAACAAAACGTTTGCGACTTTTAACAGATCAACCAACGCCATCTAGAATGCTCACGGGGAAACTTGACATATGTCAAAATATTAACTTGTCATGTCACAGACAAACTAATGTAAATAATAAATACAGAAACGTAAAATAAATATATTACGCCATTACTTTGGAAAAAAGACACTTATCGTCGGTACGCTTGCCAAAGCTGATATAACACCTATATGAGCATCTATTTCGTAAATACGACAAAACTTTCCAGAGAACAGCAAGCGTATTAAGAGATTTTTTCTAAATCATGCAAGTTCCAGGCAGGCGTTATTTTTAGCCAGGCAGTTTATTAAGTGTATAGAAAATATAATTTTTAAGCTAAAAGGATAATGTTCACAAACTAAATAATGTTCTATATTGAGGGCGCGTGCCTCGTGTCTAACACGTGACGTCATCATATCGAGCTGCGTGCGCGCTCCACTCCGGAGGGTGCGCTCTCCTGGTAGTTGACGAGTGCGAGCATAGTTCTTATTGCGACGTACCAAGGCGCACATTGGTCCAGATCATAACGTCATCTAGGACGAGGGGTTGTCGTGATCAAATGAACGTGGACCGAATCGTTTCGTCTCGTAGTGAAGCAGCCGACAGCACACGCGCCCGCGGTCCCATGTCCTATTGTACACAATGATTATCTTACAGCCACGGTTTATATCAAAAACATATCAGCCTAATCTTTATTATAAAAGCGAAAATGAGTTTGTTTGTTTGTGAGATTCATTTTCACGCAAAATTGGTATAGTCAGAGAGATAACATAGGATATAATATTATCTCCAATGATTGAATATATCTCAACGATTATCTTACCAAAAACTCTTTACGATACATTAAACACGAAAGTTAACAGTAAATATGGTAATCTCCACCATTTTTGTTTATTTTGCACTTGTTACAGCAACGCATAGAATAGGCCTAAGCACACTTAGTATCAATAAATAATCAAATTAGAATACGTAGCCAAATTTTATTTCTTTAATTTCGCCAATTGATAGGTTATTAATCCCAGGTTTTGACACACGCGATTTACGCGGTAACTTCAAATATAAACTCCTTGTTAAGTACTTAGTCCCTGAAATTATTTTTAATTTATATAGATGCTATAGCTATATAGTTTGTAGTGTCGAATTTGATGTTTATTTTGCTAATGATTACGATATCGAAATTTAATATTAATTTCAGTTCTCTAACACTTGCGCGACTCATTTGTTTAAATTGTCGCGGGGGATTTGGAATGAAAAATATTGGGTGTGTAAATAATGGTTTATTTTAAAATTTAATAATTTAATAATTGGGTAAATCCTCCGCGTGAAAATAAAATTTATAGTATTACGGTCGGGGTTTCCGCACTTAATCCACACAAGCTCCCCAATTTTATCGATTCAGGTACTCCCCTGATTTAGAATCAGCGGCCCAAGGAGTCGCGTTCTGGGAACCGCTGGCAGCAGTACAGCAGGGACGGGCAGCCAGCTTTGAGAGTCAGGTGGCGGAAGGCAATGTAGTTGAAACGCTGAAGCGTCGAAATGTTGTGAACCCCAGTTTGGGGTAGATCGACACCAGTGTTTATTTATTATATATTTATCAATGTAATATATTCGACGAACGCTCAGTGACGCACGATAATATGAAATATTGAAATATTATTCAAATAACGATTTAGAAATTATAAACGTGACGTGCATTCATTCGAACAATATGGCAAGTGTCGGTTATGCAGTTTTTAAATGTCATCGATGACTTGCCGTGCCAATTTACCGACAGCAAACGGGAGTGTTGCTAGGTGAAATATCTTACATATAATTGCCAGTATGTTATTTTATTATTTTACCATATAAGGCTGTTTAGTGTTTAATTTAATAATATGTCTTATATGTTTATGTAAATATGTTTTTTAGAGATTAAGTTTTAGTAAAATGTGTTGTATATATTGTGAATATTATAATTTATTTAAGTAGTTATTAGGTATTAGTGCTGTAAATATATTAAATTTAAGTGTATTTAAAGTTGTAATATGAATTATGTACGTACAACGTTACAAAATAAAACTACTTTTTATGGATTTAGACACGTGTATTTGTTTAAAATTTTGATCTCACCCCTGACCATGGTGACTGCAAAGTCTCCGAAACGTCGGGCTAAAATTTAAAACAAATACACGCGTCTCAATCCGTAAAAAGTAATTTTATTAATTTCAGTTTCTTTTAGTTTTGAGTTTAGGTTTCATTCCAAATTTGATTCGTAAACTAACGCGTGCAAAGCCGCAGGTAAAAGCTAGTCATTTTAACACGCTTTTATAAGTTCAGTATGTATCTATAAATTTTCACCCACTTGATTAAAGACCGAGCAGTCATTTATCTAAAGACCCTGTAATACTGGACAAACTAACTACATTAAATACAACATTCTATTAACTACGATGAGATCAATCCGTGGCTTACGACACGTGTAACTGGTTTGGAAGGATTCTTTTATGAATATTCAACGGGGTACCATTCAATCTCACCAACTAACTACACAAAATCAATGACTTACTCACCATTGACACAATTTGAGGACTTACTTCACAATCTTGGAAGCCAAGTCAAAACTAAAAATCCTTAAGTAAACTATTTACGGGTATTTTTGGGTGTTTACTATGTATTATAAGTATGTATTTACAAAAGAAAAGTAGTATATGTAGTTTATCCGTATTCTGGTACCCATAATACAAGCATAGTAATATAGCTTACTTTGGAACCAGAGGACGTTGTGTGAAATGTCCTGAATATTTATTTATTTATTATTATTATTTTAATCAGGTCTCCTACGACATATATAAATAAAGTTGTATTTAAGGTCGTAATATAATGTATATATTTTTAATAATTAGTATGTTCATAGTCAAGGTGCTCTATTTAAGAAATAGGTTTTAAATTAATTTCATTATCATTACGATCAGTACAAGCAAGCACTTCATCGTATGATCACACGAGTAAATAAAATATTTGGATATGTAAACTAATTAACTATCTGATAGTGATGAACGTCTAACTAAATTGCTATAATTGGAGAACACTGGCTGCTTCATCTGAACCCAGAGACAGTTGGTTAGCACAGAGAGAGAGAGAGGGTGGCGCGGGGTGCGAGGCGCGGGGGGCGCGGTGCGGGAGGGGAGGCGGCAGGTCCCGGGCGCGCCGCACGTCAGTGTCGCTGTGGCGGGCGGCAGGTCGTGACGTGAGGCCGCCTCGTCTCGTACAAGTTACTGGCGCCCACCGCGGGACGTGCCCGTCACGTGGTCTCTGTAAAGTTAACTTTGTGACGAGTTAGTGCAGTAGTGTGGTGGTGGCTCGTCACGTCACTGTTTCAAGTGAGAACTTGTACGAGTTGAGGTGAAGGTGGTGAGGTGAGGTGAGGTGAGGTGAGGTGAGGTGAGGTGAGGTGAGGGGGGTGCGCTCACCTTCACACAGTTTGAAAATAACAACGAAGCTGAACTTTAATTTATGAACTTTTCTTTATAAAAGAAATCTTTAATTGTTTATATATTGCTAGCTGTTGCCCGCGACTCTGTACGCCTAGAATTTCAGTTCGCTACTAAAGAGCATAATATTTATTTATTTATGACATGTGTACAATATTCTTACAGAAGATAACCATTTAATGCTATTGACTATAATCAAAGTTTGATGACAGTCAATATTTTATGTAGGTACATATTAACTAATATTAGTTACAATACATATTTGCAAGAGTTCTGTGTATTTGACAGATTATATTAATAAATATTCACATCGGAATAATTACACTAACTAAATAATATATCTGTACTAATATTATAAAGTTAAACAGTTTGTTTGTTTGTTTGTTTATATGAGCGCGCTAATCTCAGGAACCACTGTCCGATAGAAAAAAGTCTTTCAGTAGTAGATAGTACATGTATCGAATCGTTACTTATTATAAAACAGTCGTTTTTTGTATTTATGTCCCTACCTATGCGAGATTACATCTTCAAAACTATGCATCGGATTTTGATGCAGTTTTTCTCAGTAGATAGAGTGGTTCAAAGGGAAGGCCTTTTGGTATAATTTGTCAACGTTTAGTTTCTAAATTCTATCCGTACGAAGTTATATAATATACGAGTAAATCAAAGGAACCACCTCGTCAGTTTATTACGCTGATTGGAGCCATAGATAATTCACGATTACACACAACTCATTCACAGAAACAAAAATGAAATATTAATATTGTTATATTAAGTTCTCTGACCAGAGATGGCAGCACTAGTACCTAGGAGAATACGAATAACAGAAACAACAAACAACAACCCATGATGACAACTAAACACCCAACACCTAATTACATCAACTGTCACGTATACAGTAGGTACTGATGATGATGATGTACAGGAACTAACACGTACAGCCGACAGTATGACTCTGTCTACTGTTGTACAATACTTAACAGTAAACTTATTTTAACTATTTAATAAAAAAATTGTTAATGTCATTGTCACGAAAACAAAATCAATAAAATTATTCATTAGTACATACACCGATCTATTTGCATATTGCATAGATTTTTATCAATCAATGTGATTATTTCGATTTACATGTCAGTAGCGCTGATAACAAACAATGAAATGTTATCATATCACAGTGAACAGCTACACCGACATGATGATTAGAGCACCTCCTCGAGTGCGATAGAGATAGTGAACAGTACATGAGGTGTTGAACATCAGCGACCTTGACCACTGCACTGTGGACTCAACATTCAGTCCTATCGTTCAATATCTATACACGTAAACATCTTGACTGTTCACCCTGCAGCGGAAATGATAAATTTTTAGTTTCTTGATTTATTAATATTGTAGGGATAGGGACTACTTATATATCATAACATAAGATAATTTTATTTGTTGAAACATTGTATTTTTACATAATGGTGTTGGTAACAGTTAAAGTTCTGCATGTTCAGCCGCATGCGAGGCTTACAAATATTATAAAATATAAAACAACATTCTGACGATAATCTTAAGTTATTATTATAAGCATATTTGATTTGTCAACAATAAAAAAGAAATAAAATATTAAAAAAAAAATTAAACAGTAAAATTATCAATTCATAACAATGTCAAAATTAAAAAAAAATTAGAATTAAATTAATAATAGTTATAATCAGCATCTATAAATTAAAGTCCTTGGAAATCCGTGGAAACAGATGTGGATTAGTTTTAATAAATACTATCGTTTCATAGATGTAGAGAGACGGTAATGTTAGTATTTTATGCTTTTTTAAGTAGGGCCTATAGCTGTCAGTTTTAGCTAAGCCAAACATTGATCTGATGCACTTTTTTTGTACAATAAATGCTTTGTTTTTATTTGTACTATTACCCCAAAACATAACACCATACCTTAGGATTGACTCGACCATTCCATGATATGCAATAATCATTTATCTATATATTCAAATTATGTTCTGTGTTCATTTAAATGTCAATAAAATTGATAATTTATTAAAATTATAGCAGCGACCAACGTTTCTACCGCTATCATTGCTAATTACAATGCCACAATCATGTTGGCAACACGAACGATTATCATTCATAAATAGTTATAATAACTTTCCACTGAATCAGTTACACATTTCATAATATTAGTTTGCATTTCATGAAATTGTTTAATATAGAATGATAATGAAGAAGCGATTAATATCTAGAGCGAATCTTAGTTGTTCTCGGTATTAACAATTAGATTTATACATGAAAGGATTGATTACGTTGGACGATTAAGGGCCTACATCAATATTATCGTATATCATCGCCGACACGTACATATTAACACAGCTAGTAGGCACAGAAAATGAAGAATTAGGGATACTTTTCCTATTTACTCAAAATCTACTAAATATATTTTAATTCTGATTTACGTGTTTCTATATATAATAGTTACTAATGTTTTTAAAGTTATTTTATTAGTTAATACGCGATAATAGACCGACAAATGAAAAAAATAAAAATTTTGAGAGGTTGTTTCGCCAAGATTTTCTATCGAGAAAACTTTTTTCAATCGTGTTTCTGAGTTGATGCGATCCTAGATTATATATTGAAAAAACATATACTTAAAAATTAGAGCTCTAGCCATTCAATCTAAAGAAACAATGAAAACTTCGTACATAGAAAAATGCACGAAGCTATTTTGGTATCGTCTTAAGTTTATAGTTAGTTACAGACGATAAACTTGAGACTAAAACCTACCCATCATGAGGTCAAGTGAACAAGTGACAAATGAAGATGATCATGATAGGCATTGTCAAATTGCACAGGACACTCCTCATAATTCAATAGTTAACAGGGTACGATAATATTGTGCTCCATACAAAAATATGGGCATCGTAGTCCCCTGTTTTCTTCGTAGATATTGCCTCCAGAGCTGCAAAGGAACGGATTTATTTCACAGTATCTAAGTCTTATATATCTTTGCTTCTATCACTTTCTTTTATTCAAAACATAATAACTAAAAGAAATCCAAATCCATCAGGACCATCCAAAAATCCAGTTTTTTTTGGTTTTCTTTAGATAAAGTTGCAGAGTCTATCACACAAATTTGGTAAAGTTTTACCAAAAAAGAAAGTGACAGAAGCATAGGTATACTCTTCATCTATACAATAGCGTAAAAAAATTAAAATACGTTTAATTTTCGCGAAGAAAAAAGGGGACTACGAAACGTATATTTTTCAAAGAATTTGTAGGTAAAATCTGCTTCGGCTATATTTGTCTCTTTCAGCGCGGCACTCGGGAATAGGGATAGTAATACCTAAGGCAAATACCTGAATTGGGAGTATAGTACCCTCTTAATTACTAATTGACCAGTGAAAAGATTTAGACCACTTATTAATTTTATGTTGTCACAAAACACTTGCATTTTATTGAAACCTATTAACGTTAACTTTAAAACGTTTCAAACTACATTAATTTTTTTACATATAACCAGTTGCCTAGCAACAGGCACTTGTCAATCAATCTAATTGTAGTTTTGTTCTTAGGGTTTTGAGGACCAAGTATATTTGTTACACAATGGTGTATGTATGAGGTTCCAGTTGCTATAACTTATAATAAATTTCATGTATAGTTAACTTAGTTGACTCAGTTTGGTCTAATCTTAATATGTTGAAATGCGCACTATTCTTATTGTGGGTGATAATTTAGAAATTACAATTTAACGACAGTATTTTATCATATTAAATGAATGTCTGGTTATTGAAAGTTTTAAATAATAAAAGAGTATCATCAGCAAACAGCAAACATCCTATTCAAATTCAAATTCTTTTTATTGTGGATCACAGATACAGTTTATGTTGGTACAGAGATAATATTGTTCAGCTATGTCCCGCCATATAGGCATACGATATTCATAAATTAAATATATAAATTCATAGTCACATTTATTTAAATTAAATCAAATACTAAAACAAATTATCATTACTACAATAATAATTTTTGAATGTTGAATTACTTTTACAATATTTATGAATAAAAGTTAATATGTATTTATGTAATAAAAATGAGCCAAGAATAGAGCCCTGCGGGACTCCCAATCAACGCTCTTGGATACTATTTTTTATATTTTATTTATGTTTTGTTATATTTGGCGTTTGTTTTAAAAGGTAATTTGACTGATCGACTGAATTGATTTACTAGTTGTCATCTGAGATAAAAAGCCACTCACAATGGCCTCAATCAATACTATTAATACAAAATTCGTAACATGTAAGTGGAAAGTACCTTATCTCTGAGAATTGGTCTCATCATAAAAATATTACTTAATACATAACTAAGTAACTACAGTTCTTGTTATTAATATTAGATTCTTTTTTTTTCTTTTTGTGTATTTATATTTATTTTATTTATTGTTATTTTTTTATTTGTGTCTAATAACTTTACTAATGTTTTATTTAATTTGATAATTTTAAGTTGCATGATATTTTATTCTAAGTTTTATTAAAGCAGGAACACCTGGACTATAAATTTGCACACCCATTTGGTAAAGCATGATTAAGCTACATTATGTTATATTCCACAAATTGATAACTCATGTTATCAATTTGTGGAAAGTTCTTATTCTTGAAAGTGCTATATTTTATATGAAAACATCGAGTTTAGGCAAACGAAGCGGCAGGCAACAGCTAGTGTGTTAAAGAGACGATATATGACGGTGGTGTATCGTATAGTGTACAGTAGAGCTGCTAGTAGTGATGTGAGGACATGGCGGACGACACCATCATCATCGAGGGCAGCGTCAAGATCCGACACGGCAGGAAGGTACGGGAGAGATATACTTACATATAACGTGACATACGGACAGACAGTGTGCGTGTGGCTGTCTCTCACACAGTTCACATCGTTCATGATATCATTTACACAGAGATAAATAATAAAACGCTATGGTTTCCTTTAGTCGTCTTTTATTTGAAAACGTGTATATTATATTTATAAATACAATCATAGTAAGTTGTATTGGTATTTCCGTTGTGATTGTTTATTTCTTTTTTGTTCCTGCTTATTAAGCTTTCTAGCTTACAAGTTTACTGTATAGAATTCTAATTTATTGTATAAAATATAAGACATCAGATAATCAAGGAGCAAACATTGTCGATAATTCATAAACAAAATGATTTTATATCGACCTTTACAAATAAATTTTAATATTTAGAAGATAATGAGTTTGTGATATATCATGATAATGACAAACTAGTTGTGGTATGATGTGTGTACGATAGTAGACATGTGTACCACATAGTCAGTGTGTTTGTTTGTCCTCAGTGGAAGTCGCGGTGGTGTGTGATGCGCAAACTGTCGCCTGTCGCAGGTGAGAACGAGTGGAACTGTTCCACTCACGCGCCGTGTCTCGTATACTATCACTAATCTAAGTAATCACTTGTATACTATCACTAATCTAAGTAATCACTTGTATACTATTTCCAATACAGGCGCCATGTTTTAGATGTAATAGGTATTGCCGTCTCATCGTCATAAAGTACGTTTGCTATTCTCGGAGCCTTGATCCCATATATGTTTAGTTGTTCAATGTTAAATTCTCAGTTAACGCACGCACATGATTACAATATCTATATCTTATCTGTTGTGACATTTCTAACTTTATAATCTCATCAAATATAAAGAGTGTTGAAGTAATCGACAGGTCGTCGTATCATCGTGTGTTTCATCTGTCGGTCACTTCTGCGTCGTTCTTGTCCTTGAATGTTTGGATAAAACTTATTGATAAGATAGATGCGATTAGTTTTATTTTGATCTTCCTGAATATTTAGAGGTTATTGTTCTATATTAACCTTTAACTAATAGACACATGCTTTCGCAATATACTGGGAACGTGCAAACGTAACACACAAGTAAACTTAAATGTTACGCTACGACCCAAGTAATAAACAACAGATACACATAAATACGAACAGATGTAGACCGATTATTTCTCAAATATTTGCTACTTCAATATAATTACTTGAGAAAAATTGTAAAAATATTAAAAATTATTTGTATTTTTTTTGCTGAGAGAGTGAGTATGATCGAGTTCCTCCAACCACGATTCGTTGACCAGAATGACCATTGACCAGGCTACATGTTCTCCGATCAGCAGCAATATTGCTTATATATTTAAATCTTGTTGCCGTCTTACGTAAAACATCTTACGTAAAAAAAAGATTCCTTGGTAACGTCATATTTGCCATTGCACGCCATCTGTCGTTCTCGTGCTGTACTATGTAGTAACAGCTACTGTTCACTAGATGTCACTACACAGATAATTCTGTAGATACAATTTATGTAATATAATATATTATGTATTGAATGACATATTTGGACAACACAAAATTTTAATGGTGAAATTTGCAATTGTGTTTTTGAAATAAAAAATATAATTGAAATATTATCTTTTCTATATAATATTATTATTTCTGTAACGTTTACAGCGACCATTCCAGTTTGAATGATAATCGTAATATCGTTAATACCTCGAGTCTTGTGACAACTTTACTAAAACCAGAGTCATGTAATGTGTCGTGACATACAAACAAACAGTCTGTCACTCCATCACTCAATATCGAGTCCTTGCGATGAATATAAACAAACTATAGAACGATTAAGTTCCTCTAATGTTGACACAAACACAACATTAGAGTGACACAAGTCAACACAACTAGAGATACGCGAGAGTAGAGGACACAACTAGTCGCTCACATTCAGTGATTACATACGTTTATAATATTTGTATCACTTTAGATAAATTTAGATATCGCTAACAACCGACTAACAGTAATTCCGTATTCACAAATACTCATAGGGAGATGAAGGTGGTTGGTTCGTGGTGCAGGATAATATAAAAATAATAGTGGTATAATTAATAGAAAATTTTTAAACCAAGTTCGCTTGAAGTAAATATTTATTTGTCATCCCTTCCACTCATCCCTTTGTTGATCCCTTGGTTGAATCTCAACAAATTATACTAAAAAGGTCATCCACTTGAGCCACTCTATCATTTAAAAAAATGCAAAACAAAATCCGTGACGTAGTTTTAAAGATATAAGCTTACATAGGGACAGACATACAAAAACACAACAATCATTCTTGAACCAGAGATCTCTTTCTCTGGTTCTAGAGTGATTGTTGAGTGATGGAAGAGATTTTTTATTAAGGAAACATTATGTTTTGATCACGAGTCTATAGAACTTCCTTAGTTTCATTTAAGTATAGTTTCAAGTTAGTACACAGAGTAGAGAACAATGTCATCGAAAGATTTTGACGTTTATTGATTCGACCTGTATTGGAAATATAACGTCTAATTATAACGACGTGTCCCTCCTCAGCTTCATCTTTGATAAAATATTTTATTTTCTGTTCGATTTCATAAAAGTTATTGTTTGATACCAAATCTACAAACACAATTAAACTTAATGAAAAATAAAAACAACCAAGTTAATAGTTAATATTGTGGGTATTGATTAATTGGCTACTTCATTGTGCATATTAACATTATAAAGCGGAAAGATTTGTTTGTTTAAGTTATAGTAAGATATATCGAATATAAAAATTATTCAAATAAGAGCCGATTTTTCAATCCCCAGATAAACAGTCAGGTAGTACATAATAGACAGATAACAAAATATTGCATTTTTCAATCGTCAGATAGGCACGATCTGGTCAATAACAGCCCTAACTGAGGAATGAATCTATCTACCTCTTGGACCGGCAGATAAACGTTTATTCAATAGATACAACTAGATTCCTTTATTGAAAGTAATAATATTTCATTGTAAAAAATAATATTGTATAAATTCTATTGTAAATAATAGTTTTAGGTAATAATAATTTAAACAAAACCACATTTCATGGTTTTAGACGCAAATCTTTATTTGTAAATCCGTGAAAAGTGGTTTTGTTTAAACGGATGAGTCGCGCAAGTGTTAGAAAATATTATAATATTAGTTTATTTTATTTTATTAATTATTTACTGAAACCTCTCCTGAGTTGATCCATGTTTCCAAATTAAACGTTAAAATTTTATAAAACAATTCTTTTCCTAATTTTTAATATGGTAAAAGTTAATGTCAAAAAGAGAAAAAAAGATTCCAATAATAGCAAAATAATAACAAATCACTGACAATAAATGAAACTAACCTACAAAATCACCACACGAGAAAGAGAAAGTTACAAATTTTATTTATCCATAAACGTCAAATAAACGAGTGTCAACACATTTGCTATCCTCTTTTATCATACAGTACATCATACGCGTGTCTCGCTTCCACAATATTGCAGTGAAGTTGGCAACATAAAAGTCACAGAAACTATTCGCTTGTTATGTAGCCATTGAAAAATGCAACAATTTTATTTGTCCTTTTATCAATCAGATAAGTTAATTCTCTAGTTATTTATTCGTTCAGTTATTCGATGATTAGTTTATTTAATAATTAGTTAGTTTAATACTAACAGTCCGCACCAGATTTATATACCAGACCATAAAGTCTTTAGTCTATAAATGCACAGTTTATAAAAAAAAGTTTAATCAACATGTCCAAAATGTGTCGCTGACAATAATAACATTTTATAGCTGTGTTTAATTGTGCACGTAGAATTGGTACCAGTGTGTGTGTGTGTGTGTGCATTAACGTGGTGTGTGTGTGTAGACTGTGTACAGATGCAGGTGTACGCGGACAGCGTGACGTCACGCGCGGGTGTGTGCGCGTGGGCCGTGTCGGTGTGGGGCTGCGTGTGGGGCGTGGCCGTGGGCGGGGAGAGCGACACGCTGTGCGCGTGCACGCGCGGGGCCGCGGCCGTGCTGGTGCTGGCGCTCCCCTCGCGGGACCGAGTGACGCACTGGCAGGCGCGCCTCCGCCCGCACCTGGGGCCCGCGCGCACTCACCTCGTGCTGCTGGCGGGGGCCCCGCGCCTGCGCCCGGGGCCCGCCCGCCTGCTGCTGCAGCGGGGCCGCGCCGCGCTCGTCGCCGGCGTGCCGCCGCGCCTGCTCGGCGTCTGGGACCTGGCGCACCTCAGGTGAGCGCGACCTTCGCTCCCCTCGTCGGGCGCGGTCGCGTCCCTCTCGACTCGTGTTCACGTCTCTGTTCGCCCGCAGACGGTACGGCGTGGTCGAGGGTCGGTTCTGCTTCGAGGGCGGGTCGCAGTGCGGCGAGGGCGAGGGCCTCCACGTGCTCGTGACCGATCGGGCGCCCGAGATCAACCGGGACTTCGACCTTACGCTGCGGGAGCGCCTGTCGCCCGGCGGGCACCCCTCCGACCGAAGGAAGACCGACGGTGCGCCGCCGAACGTCGATTTCGGCCGTAAACTTGGCTCCGTCGTCTAATAGTAGACTTTTACGCAGGATCGAGGAGCCTGAAATCCCACCGAGCGTATCGAGCGGACGCGCGGCTCTTCGAGTTGAATACGATCGACCGGTCTCTGCCGCCGCCGGACCTGCCGCAGGACGACGAGGCGGGGGCCGGGTCCCCGTGCTGGCCCTCTGTTGAGCATCACCGGGCGGCGGAGGCGGGCCCGGGGGACGCCGCCTCGGTGTACGAGGGGGAGGGGGGCGAGGAGGCGTGGGGCGGGGGGCGCGCCGTGTCGCTGGCCCGGTGCCGCAGCTGCATGTCTGCGCTGGGGGCCCGCTCGTGCTTGACGCCGCACACGCCGGGCGCGCCGCAGTTCAGTCCCGCCTGGACGATGGAGCCGCTGCCCGAGGCCTGCAGTGACCCGCCGCTTCTTCCTGACGGTGTATCCGACGTAGTTGACAGCTCTGAGAAGTGTCGTTGTCCCGAGCGGGGCCCCGGCAGGCCCCCTAAGCCCACGCACCTCGACCTCGACCTGAGCAACCCTGTGACGTGCGGCTGCGCCCACACGACCCCCGCCGCCGGTATGTCGGGGCCCTATGATAACTACGATGTACCGAGACTACCGTCGACCGAGGTGAGCGCACTCCTTACATAATTGACAGATCGTAGTGTTAACATCACAAATGCAGGCAAGCACCTAACGCAATGATGATGTTTTTAGCCGATCAATCGAGCACCGAATTGTGTATAGATTTAAAGCAAACTTTAATTTTCAGGTTGACGGCGAGTACTACGATACACCGAAACGACTGAAGGAGTGTCTCAATAATGAACTATTCAAAGTCACGAGAAGCTCGACGGCAAATTCTCTTATTCTAAAAAAACCCTGCGGCTGTTTATTGAAATTGGGTAAGAGACCGAAGGAGCTCACGATTATTGATGCCGAAGAAAATATACAACCGGCGAACTGTGCCTGTCGACGAGTCACCGACTGGGCCAACAATTGGATAAAATTACCTTACTGTAGGAAAAACAGTGCAGTTTCTAGCGATAATTTAGTACCTAATAAAGAAAATGTTATTCCAAATAATAGAGACAGTAGTGCACTATATGCTACCATTGATTTATCTCGAAAGACAAGACGAAAAGCACGACCCTGGGGTCACCACGACGACGAACATCTCAGTGCCGGTGTGCGTAATGGAAACTCTAGTGGCATCGATATTGACGACGGTCCCCTCGCCAACTATGAGAACCTTAGCTTCGCCTTGTCTCTAGAACATTACGAAAATGCTAAAGATTTATTAAGGCAAGCCGCAGTCACGCAAACAGAGTTAGAAGCCATCAGTGCCAACTTAAGACCTACATCGCACGCTAACCTAATTAACAAAAATAGTAAAACGTGCACGACGTGTCGCCATCCGCAGTGGCGGACAATACACACTGTAGAGACGCCGAGCGTTAGCATAAACGACGATTACCTGATGATGGAGCCAAATGTAATGGAAAATAAATTAGAACAAACTAAACCGCCGCCGCCGTCCGGCTACACTCCCATGTCACCCATCAGCGGATTCTCCCTCCAAACATTACAATATCCCGCCAAGAGTACAATAAGCAGGTTAATGGACGAAAAATCGGCAAGCAATCCTACATTGTGCGTTCCGGAGTCTAGTCATAGAGTCGATACGCATGAAACGGGGAAATCGAATACGATAGAACCACCTCAAGACTCGTACGAACGAAACGACAGAATAGCGTACAGGAAACGATCTAGTTCCGCGGACTCGTCGCGTTTCCTCGAGGATGTCAAAGAGTTCGAGAGCAGCGTCGGCAGCCGCGGCACCACCTCCTCCATCGAGACATTACGGAACATCGCGCTTGAGGAGCAGACCGCCGCGCCCCGCCGCTACCTCAACGACGGCAAGACCTCGGACAGCTCCGAGGCGTCCAAGGGAGAGCGAAACGAGTCAGCGCCGCCCGTCCGACGCGCGCCCGGGGCGGGCGGCGGGGCGACCAACCGCGACTCGTCGTCGTCCAACGACTCGGGCGTGTCCAGCTGCTCGCTGCGGCGCACTCCTCGCCACTACCGCGCGCTTCACGAGCCGCCGCGGCGCTCCAAGTCCACGGACCCGCTCAGGGACGCGGTCGCCGCGGAGCGGGAGGGCGTCACCGCCAAGTCGTCGTCCGCGGAAGCGGAGGTGCCCGTGCTGAGTGCGGGCCCCCTGAGAGGTGAGCCCCTCCCACTCCTCCTCTATACGGTGAGTGTGTAGTCTGCGCTGACAGTGTGTTGTCCCCCAGGTGGTGCGGGCGCGGCGTGCACGGACACTCGCAGCACGTCGAGCGGCGCGTCCGACCTGTCGGACTACATCGAGACACTGTCGTTGTGCTCCTCGCACTCGTCCAGTGACACTGCGCTCACCATGAGGTACGTCTACATGTACACACTCTCACTGTGACACACTGCTCCAGTGACACTGCGCTCACTGTGACACACTGCTCCAGTGACACTGCGCTCACTGTGACACACTGCTCCAGTGACACTGCGCTCACTGTGACACACTGCTCCAGTGACACTGCGCTCACTGTGACACACTGCTCCAGTGACACTGCGCTCACTGTGACACACTGCTCCAGTGACACTGCGCTCACTGTGACACACTGCTCCAGTGACACTGCGCTCACTGTGACACACTGCTCCAGTGACACTGCGCTCACTGTGACACACTGCTCCAGTGACACTGCGCTCACTGTGACACACTGTACAGGGTGGTGCGTCACGCGACCAGCACGCTGCGGCCCCGCTCCGGGGGAGAGTACCTCAGTGTGGAGCCCCGCCTGCGTGCAAACACGCGCCCGCACTAGGACACACCGGGACACGCCCGGGGACACCTCGGGACATACTGCGGGGACACCTCGGGACATACTGCGGGGACACCTCGGGACATACTGCGGGGACACCTCGGGACATACTGCGGGGACACCTCGGGACATACTGCGGGGACACCTCGGGACATACTGCGGGGACACCTCGGGACATACTGCGGGGACACCTCGGGACATACTGCGGGGACACCTCGGGACTCGTGGTGGACATCCATATGGTACAGTCGACGAGAGGCTGCACGTATTTAAGACTGTTAGAGGGAAGGTCATGGTTAATATTGGCACCCTCGTATTTAGTGTATAGAGTTCACAACTATCGCACTACCGGTAGATCGCCCACAAACTGAGCTTATAAGAACTTAAACGTCAAATCTCACGTAGATATGACAAAAGCATTTCAAGGTTCCCAGCCAACAACAACATTTACATTAGAAATTTATTTTCTTCATTTTTAACCGACTTTTTTGATACGCTATTATGATACTGGTCTAACTCAAAAATGATTTCTTTGTGAGCCATCACTATATGAAAATCACAATTACTATAAGCACCAGTACTAAATGTTTATGTGTCTGGATGACCTTCTCTTACACTGTCCACCTCTCGTCGACCTCTAGAAACATGAAATGTGCTGCAAGTTTATTTTTCGCTCAACATAAGTGTACTTCTTAAGGTATTAAGTTAAAAAGTGAAGCGATCATGTGTTACTCGTACGTCTAGTAGACAAGCTTCACCAGCCTGTGAGTGTGCGCTACTCTCCGAACAGCGCCATCTTGTGTGATATTACTGAAAGCAATAAAGTGGTTCGTGACCTTGTGTTGTTAATGTTGTGACTCTTAACTATTGTCTCGTCACTTGCCTACATTTTAATTAATTAATTACTAAATTAAATGACAATTGTTGCATATTTATTTGTGAGGCGCTGAGTCAAGTGTGATCCGTCCATGGCGTCTGTTTCGTGTGTCAGTTTATCTGTGTGTGCGTCTGTCGTCGCCTGTCTCTCGATATTTGTTCGATACAAGTGATCACACGTCGATGTGGTGGGTATTGTTACTAACGTCGTCTATATAGGTAGGTCACATGATATCAGACATGTAGGACAGTTTCGCCGCTCGTTGTTCATGTCTCTGTTGTAAATGTTTTTAATTCATTTATTGTTTGCGTCACATATTTACTGCACTAAGAGCTAACTGACATTTGTATAAAAAACTAGTTACGTTCACAACGGAAACCGAACGAATTACAAGACAGGTGAAATAATAATATTATATAACTATTGTTATTATTTTTTATTCCATTTAATACTACACACAGACATTACGTAGTAGGTATAAAGACGAACGCATCTCGCGTGACGTCACTGTATATAGTGTATCCGATGACTACACTAGTGTACTCGTCGTCTCGTTTAGATCTATGTAAATGATATATTAACTATTATTAGTAAATAATTTATATAAATTTGATCTGTACAACGACTCTCTTGTCTGTAGTTTGTTACGACACGATGTAATATTTTGATATTTAAAGTTTATGAGCGTGCCGGGCAATACTCGACGACCAGTCGCCCGGGTGTGGCCCAACCGTCTAGTCGCCCAGGTATGGCCCAACCGTCTAGTCGCCCGGGTATGGCCCGACCGTCTAGTCGCCCAGGTATGGCCCAACCGTCTAGTCGCCCGGGTATGGCCCGACCGTCTAGTCGCCCAGGTATGGCCCAACCGTCTAGTCGCCCGGGTATTGCCCGACCATCTGGTCGCTCGTTCTAAAGCAATAAGTAGCAGCGTGGTGTGCGCGCAGTAAGAGCGCGGCTGTTGCTCTAAGACTGGAATTGTAAACAGGTTGTTTAGATATAACGCTAGCGAATGAATTTATATTATAACAGCAACTAATGTTGATAAACTTGACATTTCTGAATAAAACCTTAATAACTATATGCTGTTTCATTTCATACGTAATGAATTATTCATTAACGATTCATTCATTACAAACGTAATTTTTCTATATTAAACAGTGGTAGAAAAATAACATATACATATAACTCAATTAAAAATATTTCTGTACCACTGTTCATAATAATAGTCATACTAATGAACTAAAAAATTCAAAGTAATTATTCATTTCCCGATCTGAAACATACATAATATTAATAATTGTAAAATCTATCACAAAGTGTTTAATTTCACAGTTAATATTCTAATGTTATATAAGCAAATTAACTAATATTTTATTTTTGTAAAAGGTAGCTTTAAATGTTGAATATTATTTTATCAGGCGACCCGGCGGGCCCGGCAGCGCGCCCTGAGGCACGCCCATGACGCATGACGCACCACTCACTTGTTGTTAACATAATCGTATTATAACAATAAACAATAAGCTGATTGCCACAGAATTAAAACTATTAAATTATATTATCAATATACGCATTTCAAAAATCCCTTGATAACAGGCTTTTATCAACGTTAATATACCTAACACTGTAGTTCAATATAGAATGATCGTTATGTGACAATTGTGGTGAAATCATAGATATTTAAATTAAAACTATAACTTTACGACGCTGAAACTGCTCTTTGACACAGTTTTCGTCAACGGAACTATTTATAATTTGTACAATGCATACCTTCAAGGAAGTTCAAGATAAATATTAGTGTTGCGAGTCGACGGCGCGCCGAGTATAATTATAGAAATGCGCAGCAATTTCCCTCAAGGACGAGTATTGAAGACAGTGATCGTTATCAACAGATAGACGTATTGCACGTGCATATCTCATCAGTCATCACTTGATAATACTAAAATAGAAACGATACCTACACTTGCATATTAACATAACTACCTATCAATAACAACTTCTAATTATAAATATTGATTGTAATTAACATATCTGTTTGAGGACGTGTCAAACGAATCATAAAGTACCTACAAAGTGAAGCATAGGATCACTGCTAAGATGCTAAGATGCACTGCGACGAGGAATATCTTATTCTATGAGACTAAATTTTAAAGAGAAACATAACAAAAAAAAAATGATTTGAAACATTTAACTTATATTTCATATTTTCATTTAGGAACACAATCAGCACGGAACTGATACTTCAGCGACTCATTTACATATATTCATATACTCATTTAAACATACGTATCTACTTATTCTATTCAGTTGCGTATATTTTGGGTTATATCTCTGCCAACGTTTCGCTTGCATTTCAGCAAGTGTCCTGTTGGTAGAATTATTGAAATATGCGATTGTATTGAAATATGCGATGCCTGTGAGCATGGTGGTTAAGTCTACAAAAAGTTTGGTTATAAACAAAAACCACCACTGATTAGCTACATGCTAGATTCAGTTGGTATAGAAGGTATAACACAGGGAATGAGTGGCCACAAATGTTCTTGGACTGTGAAGAGCATGTTGTATGTAATAGTATAATAGTGGTCTAACTACAAATAATACATTGACATAGCAACATAAAAATTTAACAGACAAGTCTGAAATTAATATTAATGATAATTGAAAACTTGTTATTTGGCTGAACAATATCTTAATTATATCATTAGGTACATTGCGATTATGATTAACGATAACAAATCATTTCTAGATTAGGTGTAGGTAATATTATATTATATGAAACAAGCATTTTATAATAATAAAATGGCTGCAGTGATCGTTGTCTAATAGGAAAACACAAAGTTCATCCTTGTGACACTTGAATCATGAACTCGGGGTTTTACATGACGAAGGTGATCTGATAGATAGAGATAATCCTCAAATTATTGATATCTGACATAACTCATTATCATATTATATTTAAGCTTAATTATTATTTTATTTGAAACATCGTGTCACTTATCTGTTCAACAATCAGAATGTATCACATGTTATTACTATCAACACTGTTAATAATAAACTTATTATCGATTATTGGAGAGATTAACTTTTGATCCGCAATCGATTATATGGTTATTGATCGATTAGATACGAGTCTCACCAAATTGTACTTACAAGGTTGCTAGTTTACGGGTGATTAGCTTAATAAAACAATTGTACCGTTTTTATGTTTTAAGTTATGACTTTTTGAAGACTTTTTTTATAATCATCCAATATGTTAATTTCCACTCAACTTGGAGGGTGTAACTGTTCATGTAGGAGTCAACGACGCTATCTCTATATTCGATATTTGCAATATTTTGAACTTTATACAGGTAAGTATATGTGTGTGTGTGATATCACATCATAAATAACTTAAGGGCCTACATCAATATTATCGTATATCATCGCCGACACGTACATATTAACACAGCCAGTAGGCACAGAAAATGAAGAATTAGGGATACTTTTCCTATTTACTCAAAATCTACTAAATATATTTTAATTCTGATCCACGTGTTTCTATACATAATAGTTACCTATGTTTTTAAAGTTATTTCATTAGTTAATACGCGATAATAGGCCGACAAATGAAAAAAATAAAAAATTTGAGAGGTTGTTTCGCCAAGATTTTCTATCGAGAAAACTTTTTTCAATCGCGTTTCTGAGTTCATGCGATCCTAGATCATATATTGAAAAAACATATACTTAAAAATTAGAGCTCTAGCCATTCAATCTAAAGAAACAATGAAAACTTCGTACATAGAAAAATGCACGAAGCTATTTTGGTATCCTCTTAACAGATAAACATTAGACAGTGTGTTATTGTTGAACACGTGACGTCATAGAGAGTGCGCGTCATCACTGTCGCCGGCCACGTGCCCCGTGTGCTGCTCGTGGCTGATGATCACACGATACATATCAACATTATATCTAAACATTTTTATGTGTGTACGTGACAAGTTCACTCTCATTTACAGAGTCCGACCACGTCTACTACATACTTCATCTTAACTAGACGTGAATAGATCACTATATTACTAGTGTAGTGAAGTGAACCTGCGGTATGAGGTGGTAGTGACGTCATGAGTACCTACATGAACAAGGTGTTGATAACATCGTGACGTCACACACGCACACGCGGTATATTGTGTGCGAGAGATCAACACGAACCTGACGTCACATCAACTGTGAGAATGTGAACATGTCGTACGATCTACTGATGACGGTACCAATAGAAGAATTACCAAGTAGTGATAGTGAGCCGGATGTCACATAATGCGAGGGCTCTAAAGTAAAAGAATTATACAATGTTATTTATTTGTTCAATGTTAATGATATAATATGTCTTTTTACAAAAATTATCCCAGAATATGTATTTATTCTTAATACCACATCAGAGGAAACTTCAAATTGAATATTGTATTAAAGTCTTCAGTTATACGAGAAACATCGGTACATAAACACCAACACTGACCATATCTCAACAATAACCGTTGAGTAATGATGAACACGCTGTATCAACTATCACGCCCGCGTCGTCTGTCTCGTGTCTACTTTTAAACATACTTTATTAATATCTACTATATAAAAATAAGTCCGGATTTTCCTTCCTGACGCTATAACTCCAGAACGCACGAACCGATTTCCACGGTTTTGCATTCGTTGGAAAGGTCTCGGGCTCCGTGAGGTTTATAGTTAGAATTTTTTTTTTTCCTTTTTTTTGGTGTGATAAAACAACGTTAGCCGGGCCAGCTAGTTTATTATATTATAATGATATGTTGTAGGCATTTTATTCATTGCTTGTTGAATTATGAAAACGATAAAAATATGATATTAACTTAATAACAAAAAAATACAAGTATTTATTGTTATAAGGTAACAATAAGCTAGAATCTCACACTACATATGCACGTATATTGTTCACAACATCATCTGACTAAACTATAAATAGTTTTCAATATATCACTTCCATTAATAAGAAATATTTCTTGGTTACATATCTATATCAAACGAAGCAGGAGTTGATGAAAGGTGTGGTGAACTTATCAAAGAAGTATCGGAACTACTAAGTACCTAAACAAAACTCCTTTACAAGTAGAGAGAGATTACGCTCTCATAATGAAACCTTAAGCACTCTCTGTATTCCTAATTTATATATGGTTCAATACGAAAATTTTGACGAGTATACAAATTAATGCGTGTAACGAAGCCGTATTGCAATTCGGAAAGGCAGTACACCGCCATCTATGGAGGGGTATAGTAAACTTTTATTGGTTAGGGTTTAGTTTCTAAACACTCGTACGAAGTAAGCTAATATTTGTTATACAATACTTAAGTATACTTCACGTAGAAGACAGTCTACGGCGATAATACATTATAGGATGAGGATATTAGATATATCTAATATATAAAATTCACGTGTCACAGTGTTAGTTACCGTACTCCTCCGAAACGGCTTGACCGATTCTTCTCAAATTTTGCATACGTATTCAGTAGGTCTGAGAATCGGCCAACATCTATTTTTCAAAGCTTTTTTTTTTTTAGTATGGCAAAACAACGTTTGCCGGGTCAGCTAGTATATATATATATATATGTAGTATAATGTTTGAGTAGCGTGAGCCATTAGGGCTACCACTCACTGTGCCTCACAATCACGAGACCCTGACGAGTAGTTCGTATTAATAAAATTATTACGATACGAATAATAAATATAAGTAATAAAGTAATAGTTAACTAACACGCTAACACACTGTGTGTCACTTGGTTAGTCTTTCACTTGATCCTATCCTCATCCTATAATGTATTATCGCCGTAGACTGTCTTCTACGTGAAGTATACTTAAGTATTGTATAACAAATATTAGCTTACTTCGTACGAGTGTTTAGAAACTAAACCCTAACCAATAAAAGTTTACTATACCCCTCCATAGATGGCGGTGTACTGCCTTTCCGAATTGCAATACGGCTTCGTTACACGCATTAATTTGTATACTCGTCAAAATTTTCGTATTGAACCATATATAAATTAGGAATACAGAGAGTGCTTAAGGTTTCATTATGAGAGCGTAATCTCTCTCTACTTGTAAAGGAGTTTTGTTTAGGTACTTACTAGTTCCGATACTTCTTTGATAAGTTCACCACACCTTTCATCAACTCCTGCTTCGTTTGATATAGATATGTAACCAAGAAATATTTCTTATTAATGGAAGTGATATATTGAAAACTCCTAAACTTCCTTAAAGTAAATAGGTAAATGATTTTCACATAATAATAAAAGCTAATTTACATAAAAAATTTTAATATGAAGATAAAAAGTATTTCTAACATCAAAGGTATTTTATATCTAAATGACTACATAAAACAAATACCGAATTTTGTAGTGAGTTTCAATAGTTTATGACAAGTAGGTATCGTGTTTTGCGTATTGTTATAAAATGTGGTTGTAACGTTTTTTAATATTTGCATGTGTGAGAATGATACTGAAGGGATTTGAGAGCTGGAGCCTATTATGGGTTTATTTAAAAACCTGTATTACAGGTCACCAGTGCCCACTGCGTAGTGATATACGATTGTGCGATTACAACTGAGTTTACAATTCCACTCGGTTTTCTACATTTGTAGTATGTGCTTAATATTAACTAAATAGCGAAACATAAAATAGAACAAATTAAGTAACGCAAAAACAAAAAATATATGTCGTAGGAGACTTGATTAAAATGGTTTACTTAACGATTGTTAGTTTTAACTTAGGTTTTGTCTTGTCTGTCCATTTTTTTTTTGTGAGGTATTCTTGTTGTGAAGTGGGTCCTCAAATGGTGTCAATGGTGAGTAATTCCTTTATCTGATGAGTTCGAGTGGTTGAATATTGTTGAATATTCATAAAAGGCGCCTTCCAAACCAGCTACACGTGTCGTAAGCCACGGATCGATCTCATCGTAGTAGAATGTGGTAGTTAACGTAGTTAGTTTGTCCAGTACTACAAGGCCTTTAGATTGATGACTGCTCTAGCTCTAATTACAGGTGATGTCTACGATGCTTTCCTCCGATATATATAAATAACGCAGAGAGCAACATGAGTAGATATTACTACCGTATGATAAGATGTGGGTGTGTTTATCTTGTTCATGAGTGAAAAAGTGTGTGTTAGTGAGTGAATGATAGTGTGAGTGAAGAATATAATATAATATATACGACAAACCAAAAACTTTGTGTGATTGACACAATCAAAACTCAATTGATTATAGAATGAACTTCCTGCCGTGGTGTTCCCACAGGACCATAGCATCAGGCTCTACAGGGTCAACAACGCGCGAGTGATACCTCTGTTGTTGCAAACGTCCATAGACTACTGTACTCGCTTACCATCAGACGAGACGTAAGCTTGTTTGTCACACAAGTAGTGTAAAATAAATTTAAGTTACATTAAAGTCATGAAAGCGCATAATCTATTATTTATTATGTGCTATCATAAGTAAGATACAGTACTTAACTGTACTATAAATATATCGAAAAGAACTCGTCCCAATGTGGTACTTTAGTTGTTGTGTTTAATATAATTATTGCGTGATAATAACATCATAATGAGGGCGTGGACACTGAGATGTGCAACATTCCTTATCGCTTGTTCGGACCGACCACGCAGACACCGCGACTACTTATTTATAATTATAATATAAAAATTAAAAAAAAATAATTATAACGTCAGACATAATTAGAACTCACTTTTGTAAAAACTCGAAGCATTTAAAAGAATAACTAATATATCAAGGAATAATTGCACAATTTGGAACTATTCAGAATCTTTATCGAAACTAGATCGTCCGCACTAATATTATAAAAGGAAAACATTTGATAATGGTACCAATTCTACATGTACAAGTAATCTTAACGAAAACCTGAAATTTGATTGTGTCAATAACATAATTCGGCAATGTTAACAAAATTTTCATATCATAAAAACTGTGTAACATAAAATATCAATTTTAAATAAATAAATAATCAAAACACTACATAGTTGTTTTTATATTTTAATTAAGTGTAGTTGTGCATGTAGAATTGGCACCAATGTCTATTATAATGTGTAGGGACGATTATTATAATGTTGTTGTTATGGAGAACGTGAACATTAGTCCGACTCAACACGTCACACAGGATTATCTTCAGTAATTACTTTAATCAGATCAATTAAGTACGTACCTACTTGTTCAATGTTTTGTTCAAGTCGCGCAAAACATAAAAAATAAACTGTGCGAATTAATATTATCAGTTTATACCTAAATGTGATTATTGGTGACATGAATAGTCGTAAATTAATTCAATACCTATACATTGATTAGAAACATAATATATATACTAGCTGCCCCGGCAAACGTTGTTTTGCCATACAATTCTGTTTAAAAATCAACAACAAAAAATTTCATCAAAATCGGTCCAGCCAAATTTAAACTATCCTATCTCTCAAGTTGGATCGAACTGCACATGGTGTGCGAATTTTATTATAATCGGTTAAGTGGTTTAGGAGTCCATTGAGGACAAACATTGTGACACGAGATTTATATATATTAAGACTAGCTGACCCGGCAAACGTTGTTTTGCCATACTAAAAAAAAAAAAGCTTTGAAAAATAGATGTTGGCCGATTCTCAGACCTACTGAATACGTATGCAAAATTTGAGAAGAATCGGTCAAGCCGTTTCGGAGGAGTACGGTAACTAACACTGTGACACGTGAATTTTATATATTAGATATAATTTATATCTAATATATAAAATTCACGTGTCACAGTGTTAGTTACCGTACTCCTCCGAAACGGCTTGACCGATTCTTCTCAAATTTTGCATACGTATTCAGTAGGTCTGAGAATCGGCCAACATCTATTTTTCAAAGCTTTTTTTTTTTTAGTATGGCAAAACAACGTTTGCCGGGTCAGCTAGTCTTAATATATATAAATCTCGTGTCACAATGTTTGTCCTCAATGGACTCCTAAACCACTTAACCGATTATAATAAAATTCGCACACCATGTGCAGTTCGATCCAACTTGAGAGATAGGATAGTTTAAATTTGGCTGGACCGATTTTGATGAAATTTTTTGTTGTTGATTTTTAAACAGAATTGTATGGCAAAACAACGTTTGCCGGGGCAGCTAGTATATATATTATGTTTCTAATCAATGTATAGGTATTGAATTAATTTACGACTATTCATGTCACCAATAATCACATTTAGGTATAAACTGATAATATTAATTCGCACAGTTTATTTTTTATGTTTTGCGCGACTTGAACAAAACATTGAACAAGTAGGTACGTACTTAATTGATCTGATTAAAGTAATTACTGAAGATAATCCTGTGTGACGTGTTGAGTCGGACTAATGTTCACGTTCTCCATAACAACAACATTATAATAATCGTCCCTACACATTATAATAGACATTGGTGCCAATTCTACATGCACAACTACACTTAATTAAAATATAAAAACAACTATGTAGTGTTTTGATTATTTATTTATTTAAAATTGATATTTTATGTTACACAGTTTTTATGATATGAAAATTTTGTTAACATTGCCGAATTATGTTATTGACACAATCAAATTTCAGGTTTTCGTTAAGATTACTTGTACATGTAGAATTGGTACCATTATCAAATGTTTTCCTTTTATAATATTAGTGCGGACGATCTAGTTTCGATAAAGATTCTGAATAGTTCCAAATTGTGCAATTATTCCTTGATATATTAGTTATTCTTTTAAATGCTTCGAGTTTTTACAAAAGTGAGTTCTAATTATGTCTGACGTTATAATTATTTTTTTTTAATTTTTATATTATAATTATAAATAAGTAGTCGCGGTGTCTGCGTGGTCGGTCCGAACAAGCGATAAGGAATGTTGCACATCTCAGTGTCCACGCCCTCATTATGATGTTATTATCACGCAATAATTATATTAAACACAACAACTAAAGTACCACATTGGGACGAGTTCTTTTCGATATATTTATAGTACAGTTAAGTACTGTATCTTACTTATGATAGCACATAATAAATAATAGATTATGCGCTTTCATGACTTTAATGTAACTTAAATTTATTTTACACTACTTGTGTGACAAACAAGCTTACGTCTCGTCTGATGGTAAGCGAGTACAGTAGTCTATGGACGTTTGCAACAACAGAGGTATCACTCGCGCGTTGTTGACCCTGTAGAGCCTGATGCTATGGTCCTGTGGGAACACCACGGCAGGAAGTTCATTCTATAATCAATTGAGTTTTGATTGTGTCAATCACACAAAGTTTTTGGTTTGTCGTATATATTATATTATATTCTTCACTCACACTATCATTCACTCACTAACACACACTTTTTCACTCATGAACAAGATAAACACACCCACATCTTATCATACGGTAGTAATATCTACTCATGTTGCTCTCTGCGTTATTTATATATATCGGAGGAAAGCATCGTAGACATCACCTGTAATTAGAGCTAGAGCAGTCATCAATCTAAAGGCCTTGTAGTACTGGACAAACTAACTACGTTAACTACCACATTCTACTACGATGAGATCGATCCGTGGCTTACGACACGTGTAGCTGGTTTGGAAGGCGCCTTTTATGAATATTCAACAATATTCAACCACTCGAACTCATCAGATAAAGGAATTACTCACCATTGACACCATTTGAGGACCCACTTCACAACAAGAATACCTCACAAAAAAAAAATGGACAGACAAGACAAAACCTAAGTTAAAACTAACAATCGTTAAGTAAACCATTTTAATCAAGTCTCCTACGACATATATTTTTTGTTTTTGCGTTACTTAATTTGTTCTATTTTATGTTTCGCTATTTAGTTAATATTAAGCACATACTACAAATGTAGAAAACCGAGTGGAATTGTAAACTCAGTTGTAATCGCACAATCGTATATCACTACGCAGTGGGCACTGGTGACCTGTAATACAGGTTTTTAAATAAACCCATAATAGGCTCCAGCTCTCAAATCCCTTCAGTATCATTCTCACACATGCAAATATTAAAAAACGTTACAACCACATTTTATAACAATACGCAAAACACGATACCTACTTGTCATAAACTATTGAAACTCACTACAAAATTCGGTATTTGTTTTATGTAGTCATTTAGATATAAAATACCTTTGATGTTAGAAATACTTTTTATCTTCATATTAAAATTTTTTATGTAAATTAGCTTTTATTATTATGTGAAAATCATTTACCTATTTACTTTAAGGAATTTTAAAACTTAAAGCGGTAATAAATGACTGACAACACTTACAACTACATACGACATGTGACTCACACTCACAGAGCGCGTCGTCACTCGGTAATGACTTCCTGTTCCGGCGCGCGGCGGACACTGGCCGCGCTCTTTGTTGTCAGCTACGGCGTAGCATCGTAGACAGTGCTACGAGCGTAGCGCTGAATAGTCACAGTGGACGACTATTTGTGTAATGAGAGATTTATTTAGTTTTATATTATAAAATAATTGAAAAAAAAAGCTAAGTTTAGTGTACACACACATAGTTAAATAGCGTGTCTGTGTGTGGTATGTTCGTAAGATTGACACAATAAAACTCTAATTGTACTAAATGGTCATATTTTGTTTATTTTATAAATGTAGATAGCTCTTATTTAGTACATTAAACATTATCTATATATACTCATAACTATCTGACATGTTGTCAGTTATTGTGGAGTACGAATGCAATGTTTGTTACAATGACAAGCAGTACTTCAAGCATGTAATTAGGTTATATATCATAATGTAAATTGTGTGTGTGTTATCTAAAATTATTTTAGTTCTTAAAAACAATTACTGTTATGTACCTGTGCAGGAGTCATTATTACATTCTGATAAAAACTATACTAAAGGTAATTATATAACAAAATAAGATGCTGATGTTACCTTGTTCTGTGACTTTGTTTAAATATTTCATACTGAATTTTCGTTATTTAGATGTTTATATTTTTACTATAGCGCTCTACCACAGAGT
This sequence comes from Orgyia antiqua, assembly GCA_916999025.1. Classification (NCBI taxonomy): domain Eukaryota; kingdom Metazoa; phylum Arthropoda; class Insecta; order Lepidoptera; family Erebidae; genus Orgyia; species Orgyia antiqua. The sequence continues at coordinate 34,137,432 of OU779867.1, read as the reverse complement.
CACACAGTTAGTTGTAACCCGTGTAAATACATGGTAAGTGTAACATGTACTATTGTAATCCTTCAACTGAACTGTTCGAGTGAAGTCCTGGTGAAGTGTCCGCCAGTGGGTGTGCGGTGTGTTCCCCCAGTGTGTGTACTCCTCGTGTATTGTCTGAACACAGAGAGATCTTCATAACGATAATATAAGACAAACAGATCACATCAAAGTACTGTCATCATCTCACAGCTTCTTTTGAAATTTATTGTAAACATTTCCGTTTGTATTTTATATATTTTTTTATTTTATTTACTTCCAAGTTTGTCTGTTGTTGAGGGCGTGAGTAGAGTTATATATATCGTATGAGAGTTTGGTTGAACTAATTGTTACGTTGTAATATTCACAATTAAGAGAATGTCATGTTGTTTCACATTAGTTCAAACTATGTGTTTCTTATGTAGATACAATAAAGTTATTATCTACTATATAAAAATAAGTCAGGTTTTCCTTCCTGACGCTATAACTCCAGAACGCACGAACCGATTTCCACGGTTTTGCATTCGTTGGAAAGGTCTCGGGCTCCGTGAGGTTTATAGTAATATTTTTTTATTTTTTTTTAATTTTTTTTGGTATGGCAAAACAACGTTTGCCGGGCCAGCTCGTTGAATATAAAAGGTGTTAGCAAACCGACATATACAACTCGTTAAGTAAAGTATGGTGGTTGTACCGCGAACATATCTCGAATATTTAATATTTTAAAGCTCGCGAATGAGATACTAGAAAACATAATAATGTAGCTTGAATGAAGCGCTTTACGCTTAACCAGCCAGCGTGTACTCACACACTACATTCATTATTATATAGTTTCAATTAATATTCTGTTATTGTTGTTACCATTATTATCAATGTGTTAGTGAACAAATTCATAGGTTATCACTTCATGCAGGAAATCAACTTTATTATTGTTTATTATTTCGAATAGCAATCGAAAGTATATCAATTACACTTTTATAAAAATCTATAAACTTAATGAAGTCGATTTCCTGCATGAAATGATAATGTTTAATTTTTTGTTCATCAAGACATTGCAAATATAGTAACAGTAATAACACAATACAATTGAACTATGAAAGGTACATTTATGACATATCACATTGTACAAGTACGGTGAATAAAAAGTCTCATTGCAAATGAGTTTCAGTTCACAAGCACAACACATCACATGAACCAGATTGAGTTGTTGAGTGAACAATAACATGTTTATTGTGTATCATACTGTTATATTGTTATTACATTCACTTTGATATCAAACAATGTTTTATATTTACGTGCCAATACTTGGGTGTACACATATAGAAAACAAGATATCCCAACGCTGGGCACGTGCTGAACTATTTCCGGAGAGTATCTGGTCACAACAACTTGACCAGGATAATTTAATTTTATTTTAGTAAATGTTTCTACTTTTATTGTCCCTTGTCTGTTTGTTACAGTTCTCTACAAATGCAACGTGGTGATGACACTTGTATGTCAAAAAGTTGTAGTACCAGCATCATGATTTATCTTATTGTCCTCACTTGATATAATTCTGCTAAATACAATCAAGACAATATACACGCCGTCAACTGTTCTGAGCCGAGCCACATGTCCTCCTGCTGACTGCACTCCTCAATAGACAATAATTAAATAATTTAATAAAGAGAAACAGTTCGAGATCGTTTCAAGATTAAGTTAGAGTTGTAAACTGTTCGGTTCAGTTAATTAAGAAATCTCTTTAATGACAAAAGTTATAATTTAATGAGAGTTAGTTCAAGTTATCCTCCGAGCGACGGTTATCTCTCACTTAGCGGGTGTCACGCGACTATAAAGTAATGTCTGAGTATATACTATACATATATCATTCAATAAACTTTGACATGTCCATTACCTATAAGTGAAACGATATTTTTATTGAAGTACCTGTTTTTTGAGAGTCTTCGAGTGTAGTCGGAAGTAACAGCTAGAGTCATCACAGTGTTGTGAGTACTGTGAGAAGGTAGTTTAAGCTTGTTAAGTTGTGCACAAGAAACGCAACTCGCTGAATATAAGACAAGCGCCTGTTTATATATGTGAAGCAATCGTGAGAGAAACAAACAGATATACGAGTGATATCACAACTAAAACTGATTGGTCTAAACTAAAGTAAAAAGTATGAATGTTTAAATCAAAATGTTGGCTTTCTTTAGAGGTATACATAATTATATTTAATTGTAGAGAAATACGGTTGTGGATGAATAAAGATGCAAGATGTCGTTACAAACTAACACCGAATGATATAATGTTCCAAGATGTTTGATAGTACTAAACTAGTGATTAATAATTGTTGAGATAATGATAAGTGTGTAGTTAGTTTATCAAAGACGCATATTTCATATCTCTAATGAATCTGTTACCAACTATGTACATGTATGTACGCGTACTTAACTATTCATTAGAGGGGTATTACATCGACCTGTAGCCGCCACCACAACACTACTGTATTCGTAGCACGTACTTCTGTAGCTTATCTGTGTTAGCACATACTACGCGCGTAGCCGCCCGCTACGAGGCCTACGAAATCCTAAAGAGCTTTCGTTACATTATAACTTGAAAAGTAATTAGGAAAATTCTATTTATTTGTATTCAAGGCGCACTCTACTTATTATAAAACATCAGTGTCACGATACAGCCTTAATTTTTCTGTTAATGATATAAAAACGTTTGGTTGAGGCTTTTGCAGGTGAACGGTCGGGGGCCGCTCTGGCGAGAGCCGAGTACCGCGCCACGGCTCAATGAAATTAAATATGAATTGCATCCGTCAGTTTGTTCATAATTAAAGAGATGAAAAGAAATGTTGTGAGAGTACACAAACAAGATACCATTTGAATATAATACGAAACATTTACTGTGGACAACAAATAAATGTAGAATATTGAATGAGATTTTATTTAACTTAATTTGTAAGTAAACTCCGGGATTTAACTAGAATTTGTTAATGAATACTCACCTACCAGCCCACCGCCTTTTATTTAGAGAATTTAAATTATCCTCGTAGTTGTACAAGACATGCAAACAGATATTAAAGCAAACAAAAGTTTGATCAACATCTAGTTTTCAACCAACTTCAACAAGAGGAGGAGGTTCTCAATTCGTCTGTATATTTTTTTATGTTTGTTAGCTCATAACTTCTAACTGGTTGAAACTATTGTAATGATTATATTTTTTATTTAAAATGTGGTGGTTCCCGTGTGGTCCCACTAGCACTAGGTTAGGATCTAATCTCCTGAGAAATCGAGAAAAGCCTCAAATTTCATGGCGCATGAAGTCGTTTGAACTTTAAAAAAACACTTAATTATTAAAAATATACAATTGTCACAACGGAGGGTGACACGCGACACTCACTAGTGTGTGTCATCATACACACACACACACACACACACACACACACATATATATATATTGGATTATCCTTTCCTTACTTTTATATAAAAGTGAAAGTTAGTTTGTTTGTGACGTTTTCACGTAAAATCTACCGATTGGAATTGCACGAAAGTTGGTATAGAGATAATTTATAGTCTTGGAATTAAAATAGGCTGTATATTATTTTGATAAAAACTCTGTACGAGTTATTAAACGCAAATGTTTGATATTTGATATAAATGGCAGAACTATTTTATTTTATACCATATACAGGGTGTCCCAGAAATCAACGTCAAGCCGAAAACGGATGACGGGCCAAGGGATGGTGGTTCTCAGAAAAATAGGAAAAAATTTTTTTTACCAGCACTCTACATATTATAGCCATTTAAAAAAAAACGTGAAAATCAACACCTTGTTATGATTTTTCAAGTACTATGACTACAAAATGTTACTTAGCTTAATTATTTTGGGGGGGATTTGTTACTGAATAATGTCAGTAGATAGTTACTGAATAATGTTAGTAGATGGGCTTAGAGTAAACTTGATCCTTCACAGCTCCCCAGTAAAAAAAATCAATGGGGTTTAAGTCTGGTGATCGGGCGGCCCACGAGATCGTACCAGACCGACCGATCCACCTATTCGGATATTCTTCATTCAGGAATTCCCTTACTGAGCGAGCATAGTGCGCAGGGCAGCCATCTTGTTGGAGCCACATACCTGTGTAAATGTTGAGTGGCACGTCTTCCAATAAGCCTGGTAGATGATTTTGTAAAAAGTCTAAGTAAGCCTCACTGGTTAAGGTGCCTGGGAGTTCGAAAGGTCCAATAATTCTACCGTTCAGTATACCGGTCCACATGTTTATTTTGAAGCGATATTGTGACCGATCTTCTCTCATTAAATGTGGGTTTTCCACGTGCCACTCATGCACATTATGTAGATTTAAGTATCCATCTTTTTTAAAAGTTGACTCATCCGTCCAGAGTACTTTATCCAGGAAGTGGGGGTCTTCTCGGTTTCTTTGTAACATCGTTTCACAAAACACTCCTTGCAGGATAATCTCGAGGCGACAAAGATTGAACTCGTTGCACATGGTACGGGTGGAGCTCGTTTTCCTGTAAAATCCGGTGTGCTATACTCTTAGGCACTCCTATGCTTGCCCCAAGTCCACGTACTGAGACACTCGGGTCTTCTGCGACTGCTGCTAGAACTTGTTCCTCGTATGGAATGCTGGGTCTTTCTGTGCTAACCATTTGATTAGGAAATCGGCCTTCTAAGAGTGATCGGTGCAGATTAACAAACACTCTATGATCCGGATGACGCTCAGAATTGGGGTATCTCTCACGATAGAGTCGAGCTGCAGCATTAGCGTTGCACCTGCATTCTCCATAAATGAGATGCATGTTTGCATACTCCCGTGCTGTGTATCGAAGTGGCATGGTGGCGATCACAGAATACACAAAATCACACGATCAGCGATAACGATAGTCCAAAAGAAAGCCAAGTTCGTCACAGACGTTGATTTCTGGGACACCCATATGGTATAAAATAAAATAGTTCTGCCATTTTGTGTATTAAACAGTTGTCATAGCAACTCAAAGAATTGGTCGGCTTAAAGGTATTTTTTTTTATTTGGCCAAGGATGTTTTAATCCCAGACTGACACATGTGATTTACGCGGTAACTTGGAATAGATACTCCTTGTGTGGTACTTAGTTCCAACATTTTTTTATTGAGATGTTTTCTAAAGAGGTAGGAGCAAAGAGTATAATAATATAGATATAACAAGAGGGGCTGGTCTATGCCTAAACGTGCATGTATGGAAAGTGTTGCCGCGCGGCGACGGTTCCGAAAAACTTTTTTGACATTCAGGGACGTACCTATAGCTATATTTATTTTTTATAGAGGTATCATTAGTTTACTTGCAAAACTCACTAAATATTTTTAGATAATTCCGAGCTGTTATAACAATACATAATAAAGGCAAAAATTGTGAATATTATATTATATTTAAAATTTAATTCATGGAATAACATGTAAACTGAGATATTACATTTTATTCTATGGATTGAATTGTGAATTTAATATTTACAATTGTTGCCTTTATTATGTATTATTATGATAACAGCTCAGCATCATCTTAAAATATTTGGTGAGCTTTACAAGTAAACTAATGATACGTACCTTATGTCATGTATAGTTTCGAAAAATTAATGTGTCAACAACTCCACATAATCTGAAGAATGCTTTATTATTTTATATTATACAATACAAATAATTAATATCACATCTTTATCTGATGATTAGGAGCTTTCTTCTTCTGGTAAGCGAAAGTATTATCTGAAAATAAATAGTAAACAAGTTAATTTCATAAATAACAGACTTATAATGAAAGTGAAAGTGGGTGTTTCTTTGTGACATTTTCACAATACCTAAGTGAAATTAAATGAAATTGCCTGATACTTGGTGATGAAATTGGGTAGTAACACTAGTATTCTTAATCAGACACCACACAATTCTTCTAAACATTAACAACATTTTTTTCAAATACTGGTACCAACTCCACATCGACAACTAAACTTAACTAAATAATTAAAATAATTTTTAGTTAAGTTTTGATTCATTGGTTGTTTCATACTATAAATTTGTATTAATTAAAATCGTTAGTCTATATTACACAGTTTTCATTATAACAAAGATAAGATTGCATTGCCGAATTATGATAATGACGCTATCAATTTTCATTTTTAGTTAACCTAAGTTTAGTTATGTGCCATTAATATATAATCGATACCATTGTCTAATTTGTAAAGATCCAATTAATGTTGTATTAATGCTGTAAATTGTGTACCTACATTATATGTCATCACTGATGTAGTTTTGTACTCTGATAAACCTGGCGATGGCTCTTTTTATGACATCATGTGAAGTTCTAACTTGTTCACAATCCCTGACAAGAGGGCAGTAACTGTAATCAACTTCCACAACGGTACTGAGTGATCGTTAAACACCTGTAATACATTTCAATTTTAATATAAGTAAATACTGTAAATTTTGCAGTGCAGGTGAAGCTTAGTATTAACGTATTAATGACTACAACAATTTTCATGACATTTGATATGCAGGAAGTCTCATGTTTTAAATCAATCTAGCTCAGTTTTAGATATTACAAATTTAAATATTTATACAGTTTTAAATATTTATATACAAATGTTGTTTTTTCAGTGAAAATTAATAAAAATCAATTATAATCTCGTCTAAATATCCACCACTAATGAGACCATTATCCACCAATAACCCAGTAAATTCTTAGTAACTTTTTCTTATAGTACAATAAAATAAGCTGTCAGTAATACTAGAGCTAATTTTGGTAAAACCGAACGAAATATTTTACCTTTCGAAAGAAAAGTTTCTACTTACAATTTAATAACCATCCACCTGCCCTTATCCCATTATTTATATACTCGTATACATATTATATCTTGAATACATACTCGAAATAGTGAACAAACACATAGGTACTCTTTAGCCGCTGTATATTTCCTTTTATCCTATTAGTCCTTCTTCCAACCAGCAAATAAGAAAGGATGTTTTGCGGATATGGAAACCCACTGAATCGATATACGAATACAAACTGAAAATAAGACTAAACGTTAATAAGTACCTATAAGAATAATCACAACTATATTGCTTAATTAGTTCATCCACTGCACATTTAAAGCATCACAAACAAAACTTACCTAAAGCATCACAAACTTTTGTTTCTACGATGTTCAACCATTGCGAAGCTAAGCAAGTAAAGTTAATTTATTGGGTAACTAACGAAACTAATAAGGAAACAAATTTTAATAAGAGTAAATTTGACAAATTTAAGTTAAGTTTTATATTTGATATGAATCAATAATTAATAAATAAAATAAAATCAGCAACGTTTCGAATTTGTAAACCGCCATAACTGTCAAACTTGAAGTTTAAATTGACTAGGGATGTAAAAAAAATCGATTAATAAAAAAATCTATTAAAAAATCGATTATTCTTTAGATAAATTTGATTATTTACGCGTTTTTTTTATTTCAAATACTTAATCGATTTTTTTTATAATTATGGCAAAAATTAATATCGATTTTTTATTTGCAACCCCCGGTATAAAGTCTGGTTTTCAGACCCGGTACCTAGGCCTGGAACGCGAACTTATCTTTTATTAATACACAAGTATACACATATCATTAATCTATGGCGAACTGCCACCCTCCATAAGTTTATATTAACGTCATCTCTGCGTCTATGACGGCATTAAGGCATTTCTTTTGTACTTTTGAATTATTATAGATATTTTATTTAATAATACATTCACCAGATAGTAGCCGATTCTCAGACCTACTGAATATGCATTCAAAATTTCATAAGAATCGGTCAAGACGTTTCGGAAGAGTATGGGAATGACACGAGAATTTTATATACAGTACAATCTCACTTATCCGGCACTTCGATAGATCGGCACGTCCACATAATACACATAATACATACACATAATACACTCCATATAATACATATAATACACTCCGCCAACGCCTCCCTCACCCCTCTATACCTGTGCGCTTTGGTCGCGGTATTTTAAAACTAGTTAATTACATATTATTATGTACCTTCATGTTAATTTAATATGTACATTACATACATATATTCCCTGTATGAAATGCTTTATTTTATTATAATTACCTATGACTTTTTCACTATAATCCAGTAATCCGATCATTCCAATAATCCGGCACCCTCCAGTTTTTAATAGTGGATTAGTGAGATTACATTGTATTAGTTTATTTAAAAACTTTATTTTATGTTGGTTATATTATAAGATCCTACTATTTCTGTTTCTTGTTTTTAATTACTCGTAATAAACCAATCGATATATTTTTTTTATATTTCTTTATCATCACAGAAAGTTACATTGTTCAGCCTCTATCCAGGACTTCTAGTTCCATTAAAGATTATTTGATTATGCCAAAGAAGTACAACAAGAGTGGCATAATCCAGCAATATTGAGTAGAGTATTAATTTCTTTGCGCTTACAGGGTGCAAAAAATTCTAGGTCATCTTTTCAGCCCATTAAAGTTGGGCGCACTGTTGGGCACGGGGCTCTTTCACTTGGGAGGGTTAATGGTCTAGTATATCCCTCAGCTGGCTCTTACAGGTACCTTGGAGAAAAAATGGGGTGGTGACACTTGTATTCTTAGTTCATCACCACACGGACGATAGGTCTAAGCTCATTTATTGAAAAAATAATATTTAAGATTTTAAGTTGGTGTTTATATATAAATTAAATAGCAACTTTTAAAAAAATCGGTTAATAAAAAAAATCGATTATTTTTCAAGAAAAATCGATTATTAGATTATTGATTTTATTGGCCCATAAAAAATCTATTAAATAAAAATCGATTTTTAGGTCCAATGTCACATCCCTAAAATTGACAACTGACAAATATGACAAGAAAGATGGCAGCGAATCATAGATAAATGAATGAAAAACAGCTACAGAGTACTAAACAAAAACCATACGTGAGCCTAGCAATAATCCGTTAGTCAGTGGGTTGCTACAAGGGATAAAAAAAAAGCAACATGATGACGTTATCCAAAATAACGGGCAAAAATAGTACAGCAACAACGACAGATGGCACTAAGGTGACGAAAATATAGGCTTGTTCTAAGCGAACCGCCCCTGGGTAGGAGGCAGAGTTAAGTACTATTTATTATTCTAGACTACGTCGATTTTTTTTTTGCGGTAATGAATTAATATTTTATATATTAGTAGGGATTAATTTCAGTTTTCATTTTAGGTTTGATTTCAAATTAGATTCAGCCACTAATGCGTGCGAAGCCGCGGGCAGAAGCTAGTCATATGTATACATAAGTATTGTATCCGTCAGTGGGAGGTGTGATTGTCTTGTTGTGTGGGTACCAACTTAACTGGAAATACTTGAAAGTCACAAAAAAAAGGTAAGATTTTTTCAGCCATTAAAATGTTACAGTTGAGTTGTTAAGATGTATATTTATCTTGAAATATAATAAATTCTTACAACAGGTAGGCCTCACTTTTGTATTATATTAGATAATAAAGTAATATTATATTAGCGTCGTTCCTAGTTATAAAGTTTCTTTAGATAATAAAAGTATATTATTTTATAGTATCTAGATACATTAAAGATATATCTTACAACTAAAGTAATTTGTAAACCTGTGAGTACTACAATCGAATATAGATCAGTATGACAGGGTTCCAAATAAACAATCATTTGTGTGAGTGTAGCGGCTAATCAGTAACGCGAGTGTCCGGTGCCTGTCTACTCCTGTCCGCGACTCGCTCTGTGTGGAGGTGAGCGTCTCATTGACGTACAGATTGTCGTGGAGCTGAACTCACTGATGTAAGACGATTATAAACATAACAAATAAACATATTTTTCTAATCTTGCTAAATATATTAGATCACACATTAGCTGCCTATAGCGTCAATGATGCTCCTTCTAATTGACTGAAAATGTATAAAAATATATCGCGTTCAGGAGAGTTGAACACTTCTTTTTGCCGTACACCTTATATTGAAGGTCTGTCAAATGAATGTCATTAGATGTTACGTGAAACTTCCATACGTGTTAAATATAAAATATCTTTCATATTCTAAAAATATATAGTTCCCCAACCTGCACATAATTTGGACGAGCTTACATTGGAAGGAAATCTGATTTTTTAAAACAAAACATCTTAATATTAACAAAATATAACAAGAATCACGTGTAACAATTCACGAGACATTATCTCAAGTAGACCTCGACATAACGAACAGTCCTTACCTTTAAAATTTGTCAATTTTGCATCGAAGTTAATGTTAACAAATATAGCTCTTATATTTAAAATGATAAAGTTGGAAATAATAAGAGCTCCTCATGTCACAGTTTAGTTGTAGTCGAGTCACAAACATGTATAGTACCGCGACTGTACTCGTGGTTTGTTAACGTGTAGTTGTCTGTGTGGCTGCATCTAGTGACCGCTCAGTACTGAGTCCTGCGTGTTGTCCTACTTACATGAATGACTCTGTATATTATGTCACTCTGTTACCTGTTACACTGCACCATGTGTCTATGTACGTAATAATCTCAAACACTTTCATAAAAATTCGGTATTCAGTTGTTTAAGCGTGAAAGAGCAGCGTGACACAGACAGCACTTCGCATTTACTATGTTAGAAATAAAATATTTTATGGAAAGACAAATGTTTTATAGACCGACCTTTTGCCTTAGCATCTTAAGATTCTGTATGCAAGTAAACGAATGGTCATTTGAAATGAAATGAAATAAAAAATCATTTAATCAAGTAGACATAATTTTTTATAGAAAATTATGTGCTTATGGCTGATCCAAATATTTTTTACTTTAAGAATATTTACTTTAAGAAGTTCAAAATTTACCTCAATGTTGAACAAAATGTGACAATGTGGTGATGTCCTAATGAAGTATGATACAACTCAGTACAGAGCGCGGCGAGTCATTGACATTATAATGTTGTTGTAAGCTTGTGTTTATTTATTTATTTATTTATTATACACTTTATTGTACACGTTAAGAGTAAAATTTACAGGAAAATTGAGATTATAAATGTAGTACAATGGGCGGCCTAATCGCTAAAAGCAATTTCTGCCAGGCAACCTTTGGATGGAGATCTTGAGAAGAGAAAAGAGTAATACTTGTAGGTGTATTAATTATCATAAGTGATATATTTGCACATATAAATAATACATACAAATAAACACAATATATAAAACAATAGATATAATACATACATAAACGTACACAGACAATTCCAAACGAGAATAGTTACTTACGGCTGCATGCTTAGATAATGGTTTTTAACTTTGACTTATAATGTGGCCAGACGTTTATTATATTTACTTTCACAACAAAGCTACCGGTTTAATCTGTAATAATTAAAAATTAATTATTCAACCTTTTTAACGTTAAAAGTAAATTTTTATTTTATTTTAAATGATTGATTTCATTTTGTTAATAAATATATCATTAATGGAGATTAATGATATATTTATTAACAAAATGAAATGTAAAACTCCATGTCTTTTAACGGCACAGTAAGGAGTTACTGTGCCGTTAAAAGACATTGCATATATACAAAGTAGATTGCATCTTCTGTAAGAGATGCAATACTCAAAACTGAACTGTATGCCAACACGCCTGGTCATCGTGGCATAGTAAAAATAAAGTGGTGTCTGGTCTACAAGTAGGACATAATGGACTTTAAAGATCACTCTTGTATATTTCGTCTTTAAGACAATACTTAATTGATATAAGTATAAATTAATAATATCTTATAATGATTACATATAATTTTAATATTATTTTTTTTAATACTGTACATATTTCCTTTTTATATTTTAGTTTTTAATTGTATATAGTTCTTATAATGCCTTTATACTTTAAACATTTTTATTAAACCCAGTCACGTAGTCACCCTCCTTTCATTAGTTCCGTGTTACAATATCCCTCTGGTTCTGGTACAAAATAGCAACAATATACCGAAATGATATTCACCCTTTGGTTGTAACTAGGAGCGGTAATTACAGAGACAGCACTCACTCGACACCAACCAGCGAGGACGAACAATCACATTTTACCTAAGAATTATATTCATGTAACAGACACATCTTTTGTTTCACTTGCGTTTTTAAATATGTGATCATATAATAATATTAGCATTGTAAGTATAATTGTCATTAAGTGTTTGAATAAGAAATATTGATTTAACTAAAAGCACTGCTAAGTTTCTTACGCCGGTTCTTCTCAGCAGATTGCGTCCTAAACCGGTTGTAGGGAAAAAAATGTTTGGACCTGTCATAAGCACATAATGTTCTCAAAAATTATGTCTTCGTGATTAAATGATTTTTTATTTCATTTCATTTCATATAGTTTATTACAGTAGAGTTACTGAAAATTTGTTTTAACACTAAAAAACAGCACGGTAGCTTAGATGGCAGAGTAACAGAATAGTATTCTGAGGTCGTGGGGTCAAGTCCCGGTCGTTGATAACCTTTTCTAATGTAATTTAATTTAAATAAAACTACTTTTTACGGATTTAGACGCGTATATTTGTTTTAATTTTTGGCCCGACGTTTCGGAGACTTTGCAGTCACCATGGTCACGGGTGAGACAGTAATTTAATTTACTAAAACGGCTTTAATTTTATTACTAGTTAATTGCTCGTGATTTCATCCGTATTCATAGTTATTGCGTCCCCTCCTTCAATCTATTGACACTTACCTACTGAGCGTCCCGTCGACTTGTTCAATGCTCACACTACACTTGGTGACAGTGTCTGGCAGCACGTCGCCACGCGGCCTGGCGACATGTTCGCACTAACATTCCGCATAAAGAGGGCGCACCCCCTCGTTATCAGTGGAGCACCAGGACCGGGGGGTGTGCAGCGATCAATGGCTACAAGTCGAAGCTATTCACTAATGGAAATAATATAAGTAAAGGGGAATAAAGCTTTATACTTACATTAGTTGTGTAATAAATAATGAACATTTGTGATAATTCTATTATAGTAAATTACGATATTAGTGCGTAAAGATGGTAATAACATGCGAGGCGGAATTTCAGTCCGAGCCGAAGGCGGGGGCGTAATTGAGCCGAGCATGTTATAACCAATACGCACGTATATCGTACGACGTTTTTTAACACATTTGCGAGGAAACAGAAAAAAAAACATTAACTAAACTCAATCTGTGAATGCACACAGTTGCTTTCCCGCCATTTTAACAGCGCGCTAGCGCTGCCTACTGACTGGCGCCGCGCGGCGATTAGTTCGAAATTTGAATAGCAACAGCACGCTGCTCGAGTCGTGCAGGCGATCACTTCCATATTTGAAAGTCAAAGTCAAGTCAAAGTCAAAGTCAACACTTTGGTAACACACGCGTTTTTTATGACCCGCTTTACATATTTAAAACCGGTGGAATTACATCAGCTTTACGAGCAAGGGTGTTAAAAAAATGGTATTATATCACATTGGATCATGCTCTCTTACAGTTACATTATACTTGTATATATGAACACATCAAAATAATCGACTAAGTACCGTAGTTCAAATAATGTGTCTCAGCGAATGTGTATCATATGAAATGTGTGAATGTGTATAATAGTTAACAGATACAACAATAATATTGAACATCATTAGTGTTATCAGTATTTATTATGGGTACGTCCGTGTGGAGATGGATTAGGAATACAAGTGTCACCACCCAAAGGTGCTGTAAAAGTCAACTAAGGGATATTGCACACAGATAACATCTTCTGTGAGAGACGGAAAAATCGAAAATACAGCCCTATGCCAACATGACTGGTCAGCGCGGCACAGTAGACCGTAATCCCTTCAACGTGGAGGAACAGTGGGACGTTAATGGGCTGGCGAGAGAGTGTTATCAGTATCACACTCAATGTATTACACGGACATCTTGTTACTCAATATGGTGTGTTCAGTGTTAGTACGATCATGCAGCGTTCAGCTGCATGATCGTACTAACACTGAACAGTTCACTTGTTCAGTCACTTCAAGATGTTTTTGACTTGATGGTTTTGCTGAATTCTTGATTTTCTTTTAAAATGACATAAATAACGTTAAATAAAGATTAAGTGACGACATCTTTCATAAGATGACTCAGTCTGTAGCAACTTGATAATTCATGATAACGTGTTCTTTCAAAACACTTTGTTAAACTTCAATCAAGAGTTATGATGTTCTAAGAACTTAATGTTCAACGAAAATGTATAAAATAAATAAGTTTCAGTTTATTTCACTTCCATTTCACTTATTGACGGCCATTAACGTTGGGCACAGTTGGACACTGATCAAGTGTGTTAGTATTTAGCTTAGTATCGAGTTTATTCTCTGGCAGATGTTATGTGCTTATATGATTATATAAGCACTGAGTGATTACTCATCTAGATCTCACAGCATCATGATCATTAAATGGAATTATTGTTGTTACAAAAACCCATACGCAAGATTAATTTGCAAGAGAAGAGCTCAGCACACCCTTCTTTGTAACTACTAACAAGTCCTACATACAAATCAATGTAATAAACAGTCACAGACACGATTCTATTTTATATTTATTCTCATTGTGTATTCTCAGTAGTAACAAGAGTTCTAGACATATTCCTGGTAGACGGAAACTGTACTATCTAAGAATAGGTTAGTTTAAAAGGAAATTGTAGGCAAAGTTGGCGTCAGTTCAGTATCAGATTAGCACCAGCACAGCGACAACAATAGCGTTACATACAATAAAATATGTTTTTAAAAGATACAATGAAACACACGAACACACAACGCAGTCTGTTGTGTGGTTGTGCGTAAAAGTTAGGTAAATTAGTTAGTTTGTTTGTAAATATAAAATATAGAAATGTTTTTAAATAAAATGTAGAGCAAATAACAAAATTCAATTAAATTATATTAGTAATGCAAACTATGTGCACGTCATTGCATAAACCTAAACCGTAACAGTACTGTTTATTCAACTATGAGCTGGTCTTACTAAAATCATTATCGTCTATATCTCTGTACGTATTAAATTAAAAGTAATATGAAGCAAATACAAAACTATAGAGAGAACAAGTCTGTGTACAAATGAGAATATTACAAACAGATACAACATGAAGTGAGTGCTGTTGATTATTGGTCACTTCATACCACATCACACAGACAGACAATATCATTTACAAAATAATTGTTTTTACTGATTTCATTTTCAACATTGTACATTTTATAATATTGTTGAAACTATGATACAAGTTGAATGAGTATCATATCTTTTCTTTACTTTTATTTAGGAATATTAAATCAAATTGTCTTTAAAACTTATTACAGTTAAATTACTTTATATAAATATTTTATTGGTAGTAAAATACAGGTAAGCATAATTACATAGCCTTTTGTATTAATGTAAGTAATATTTAGAACAGTAAGCCAATTAAAATAAACACTTAAAATATAACACAACGTATTCTGTACGCCTACTAAAGCAGCTTAATATTTCCAAAACTATTCCATTTAAAATAGTTTCGTTAAAGTTTCTGCGAGAATTTTAGATTAATCTTAAAATGCTTTTAATTAGAGATTGTTGAGATAAACAAAATTTAATTATTATATCGAACATCAAAAGACGAGTCCTGAGCCGTGCGTGCTCGCCGCTCGCCGCGCTCTCATTGTAAACTTAATTAAACCACAACATTCCTTCACGAGACGAGTACGCGGATCTTACAACCAACTATAGATGTATACCTACTTGATGAGATAACAGGTACAAAATAAATCCGCGATATGCAGTTATACTCGTAATGTAAATTAACATATCAATAATAACTTGTACATTTTAAACTATTATTTACGATATCTATTTCCGTCTTCCCCATTAAAGTCTTTCTTAAAAAGTTTAAAAGTTCTAGAAATTTGATCATAGTATTTAGCGGATACACAATATATTTAAAATTATAAAAATATTTTGTAAGTGCTGTTTCACTCTTATAATACTGATCCAAAATTTGAATAAATTTAGGTATTAATAGTAAAAGAACGTTTGTTAACAAAAAAAATACCATATTGTCGACAAACGAACCTTTGTCTTCATGTTCGATTGCATGGATTTATTTTATATAAGTACAATATAAACTTAAACATAATATTAGTTGGTGGCTGCAAACAACAATTAAATAGTTTTTAGTCCGATTACCGGTGGAGCGTGTGCTCGAGTCAAGAACTTTACAGACACACACACACACTTACACATTGTTGTGATGATTAGAGTTCACTTGATATGAATGTCAACAATCATTTAAGGCGTTTAAGTTCAGAAACAAAATGAACAATTATGTTGCCGTTAGTTATTGTAGATAGACAATTAAATTCTTTATTATTTGAAACCTTGAAATAAGAACGAGAAGCTAAACAATTGGTAAAACAGCCAAGTTACGTATCGCAAAGAACAAATTATTAAAATAAAGCAAAATAAAGTTGTAACTAATATCACACAGGTAGTATATACCACGTGGTCCACAGTTCGGTCTCACACGCGGCGTGTCTCTAATGAACGAGTCATGTGAACCACACAAGTGGGAGCTTGTTAAAAATGTTCGCATGACGTCACCATGACTATGACGTCACCACACAAATATAGCCAT
The DNA here is from genome assembly GCA_916999025.1 of Orgyia antiqua. Taxonomy (NCBI): domain Eukaryota; kingdom Metazoa; phylum Arthropoda; class Insecta; order Lepidoptera; family Erebidae; genus Orgyia; species Orgyia antiqua. The sequence continues at coordinate 34,120,784 of OU779867.1, read as the reverse complement.
CCCCCACACTCTATGGAGCACTGACAATTGCTTTTACAAATAAAATATTTAACCTTATCTTTCTAAAAAAATAAATAATATCTTTTATAGTGTCCTCAAAATATAGTGCTGTATCTCCTTGTGCATTCTCCTTGTGTGACATTTTTTCACAACATATTATTGCCAACTTGATATAGAAATCACTTTGACATGATATAGGTAGCTACCTTACTCCCAATAAGCGTGAGTGTGAGTTCCTCTATGAATATTTCACAGAACGAGACGGATCATAATGTAATCATAATAAAACTTGATTGAATACAAACATTGTTGTAAAACGAATGGAAAAAATGTGGCGGCTTGTTGCTGTTTGTACAGAGTTATTGGTTTTTCAATTGAACAATATCTGTAGGCATTGTATGTAACTGTACAATATTATCATTATCACATAAATTATTGTGGGTTTTTGGGGGACCTGTCTCCAGCAGTGGTTGTCTTTTTGAAGATAAATTGTCTTAACTTAAAACCATTCGTGATGCAAAAACTGATAACAAAAATATAACTAAAATCCTTCAACAAATAACAATCTATATTGCTTTAAAATATTTTGCTTTATGTCTATAAACATAAGTCTATAAATCTGTTTAGAAAGTATTTGATCGGCTCCATAGACAGACAAATTGAAATTACGTAATATACGTAACTGACTACATCACGTAATAGTTGTGTGAACTCTCTCGTAATTATTATAATCTGTGTAATATTTGTGCTTCAACTGTTCCCCACTACTGTAACGTTGCACTCCTTCAAGAGAGAAAGAGGCAAGTCACAATTGTTAATTTGTAAGGTACTATTAGGACCCTAACAAGTAACAAAAAAAATACAAGAATTAAGATAATATTTAGAGTTTATATTAGAAAAGGAAAACACACTTTAAATAAAAAAAAAGGAAAGGTAAACGTAAATTAATCTATTTGGGGTTTAAAAAAATCAATCTAGTTGGGATTCTGGTATGGCGGTTGAGCAATAATTCGTTAGGTCTTCAACTCAGTTCGTCAACCTCATCAATAGTGGCAACGGCAGCAGGCGGTATTAGTCAATGATAGCAGTAACGGCAAAGGCTCCCCAAGAGCAAGGTGGTGGCAGTCAGCTATATTATTGAGATTCAATCCACTCAGAAAGTAAGTCCAAGACCTTAAGTGTAGTTAGGCCTGGAGAGTTCAAGTATTGCAGAGTTTAAAGATTAAGTCACTGACCTTTCTAAAATAATTCACAATCCACTATTCACAGGAAATCTTAGAATCCGGACAGTCAACCGTGTTCTCTCAATTCTTCTAGCTGAATGCCTTTTATATCCACAGGAAACCTTAGAATTCCAACAGTCTACCGTTCTCTCTCAATTCCTCTAGCTGAATGAATTTTCTCAAGATCCATCAAAGTTTTCGAATTTCAATTTTTAAATTCGAATCTTTAATTCCATACCAGAATTCTACAATTCAAATTTTAAGAGATGGACAAAAAAGTATAAGGTTAACAAATGTCATTCAACCTCTATAGTTTTAAGAATAAATAAATTAATAAAAAAAAGTAAAAGATTTGTGACATGACATTTGTCACTCACAATAATATAAACATTAAAATTTTACACATTTTTAAGACCAAAATAGTATAAAAGAAAAACAAAGAAAGGTAATAAGATACATAAGAAATACTTAAATTATACTACAGAATCTATATACAAAATTTCAAAGAAATGTAGAAAATACAATAAGTATAACAAACATTACATTTCCCCAACAACCCCTGAAAAATTTACAACTCATTGGAAATTTTGAGGCTATGGAATAGTACCTTGCTCTATCACACACGTCTTTCGTTTCTACAATCACTCACCTTCTAGCATACTTAGGGGATATGGTTCACATTCAATGACGCATACTCCACAAGGACATATTCATTAACATTAACGTAGGCTTATTTATATAGGTGTCGTCACCCGCACCGTTTGAAAACCCATAAATAACAAAATATTTACAAGATATTAAGACTTATTTACCCTTAAGAAGTCCTTGAGACAAGGAAATTTAAGAAAGATAGACTTAAGTCTATTTGAATTAAGAGTTTAAGATTCTCCAAGGCAACGTGTGCATTAAGGAGATTTAAGAATTAAGAAGGTAATAATCCAACTACGTAGGTAATTACCCAAGTTATTATAGAAAATAAATTAAAAAAAAAAAGGAATAAAATAATGAAGCCTAAAGGGTTTGGTTATAATTGAATACAGATACAAGATAAAATAAAATAGTTTTACATTTCTAGATAAAAAAAATACAGAGAAAAATTATAAAAACATTAAAGTTTATAAATATCGAAATATGTAAAAGTTCGTTTAATACAAAGCTAAGTTAAATAGCCAAAAGAATTGAGAAATTAGAACCAACCTTTTTAGTCAAGTATCATAGATTTTAGTTTAATTATAGTCTTAGTTACACATTTTGTTATTGTCAAAAATCAAAAAATAAAATATTTTCGACAACTACAAAAATGAAAATAATGTGATGAAGGTTCAAAAATGTTATGAATGTCTTAGACTTCAGTTCTCAGGATGTACCTGAAAACCTGCATGTGCGTCTACTACAGGATATTGTCCTGCAGCACGCCGTAGAGTATTTCAAACCCCAACTTGTCAGTGACCACGAATGGTTTTAAGAACACTGCCAAGAGAAGAATGAATGTAGATTGCCGTGAGCAATCCGTAAGTAGTGTAACAGTGTGTGGGGTGCGGTGTAATTTGTAGGAGTACTGTATAGTGTACTACGTTCAGAGTTAAAGATTGAAGAATGTAAGTAGTGTCTAATAAAAATTGAAAGAGCCTAATAATGATTTGAGAGCCTAATGAAATATCAAAAATAATTACCTATTTGTGCAAATATTAATTTAGAATTTAGAGAATAAATTTAAGAGTGAATTTAAGAATTTAGAAGGTTCTTTTAGTTGGGCGCCAAACTGTAACGTTGCACTCCTTCAAGAGAGAAAGAGGCAAGTCACAATTGTTAATTTGTAAGGTACTATTAGGACCCTAACAAGTAACAAAAAAAATACAAGAATTAAGATAATATTTAGAGTTTATATTAGAAAAGGAAAACACACTTTAAATAAAAAAAAAGGAAAGGTAAACGTAAATTAATCTATTTGGGGTTTAAAAAAATCAATCTAGTTGGGATTCTGGTATGGCGGTTGAGCAATAATTCGTTAGGTCTTCAACTCAGTTCGTCAACCTCATCAATAGTGGCAACGGCAGCAGGCGGTATTAGTCAATGATAGCAGTAACGGCAAAGGCTCCCCAAGAGCAAGGTGGTGGCAGTCAGCTATATTATTGAGATTCAATCCACTCAGAAAGTAAGTCCAAGACCTTAAGTGTAGTTAGGCCTGGAGAGTTCAAGTATTGCAGAGTTTAAAGATTAAGTCACTGACCTTTCTAAAATAATTCACAATCCACTATTCACAGGAAATCTTAGAATCCGGACAGTCAACCGTGTTCTCTCAATTCTTCTAGCTGAATGCCTTTTATATCCACAGGAAACCTTAGAATTCCAACAGTCTACCGTTCTCTCTCAATTCCTCTAGCTGAATGAATTTTCTCAAGATCCATCAAAGTTTTCGAATTTCAATTTTTAAATTCGAATCTTTAATTCCATACCAGAATTCTACAATTCAAATTTTAAGAGATGGACAAAAAAGTATAAGGTTAACAAATGTCATTCAACCTCTATAGTTTTAAGAATAAATAAATTAATAAAAAAAGTAAAAGATTTGTGACATGACATTTGTCACTCACAATAATATAAACATTAAAATTTTACACATTTTTAAGACCAAAATAGTATAAAAGAAAAACAAAGAAAGGTAATAAGATACATAAGAAATACTTAAATTATACTACAGAATCTATATACAAAATTTCAAAGAAATGTAGAAAATACAATAAGTATAACAAACATTACACTACCTAGTTAATCTGTTTACTTACGCTCGCATTATCTTATATAAGTCGATAGACTTGTAGATATGTACGAAGTATATTTTAAGATACAAGAGTAATCTATTTAACCAATAGCAATATTTATTTTCTTATTAGAAGTTCGAAAATTAATAAAAAATATCTACTCATGAGATACAACGTCTTTTGGTCCCAAGCTAACTTAATACATGTGTTATGGGTACCAGAATACAAATAAAATATTTTATACGGACATAATTCTACAACCTAGAACTGCACAAACAAATAAAAAATCAATCACATCATGCCAGTAAACCAACACACGCCTAGAGCGATGTGATCCACATTATTCCTTGTATTATGGTGAACTATCAAGATATAAAAGAAAATACAACTTCACGGTATAATATTGTGGAGTAATCCTCAACAGGCCACCGATTTACGTCAATATTTTTCAGTTTTCCCGTCAGACGTTTGTTTTTGTTTTTCCGGATCAACCTATACTACATATTTAGAAGGAAAATTATTTCAAAATAAGTCTGATACCTAAAAAGAACCTTACAAATAAAACTTCCTATCAATTAAACGGAACAAAAACAGTAAAGTAGTAAATATGCTCGGATTGCCTCAGCCGTGAACCGATATATCGATATATCAATGTGACACTCGATTTTGATACATCGAATATCGAGTCAAATGTTATCGTTACGATTTACTTGCAACAGTTTTTAACAATTCGATATCAAATGTATCGAACCAAAACTCAATTTATTGGTGGATGAACGCGTGTGTATGTACAATTGTACAATCTACCAAAATTGTTAATTAAGTGGTATAAATGGAAATAATAAATTTTTCGAAAACACTTTCTGTAGAAATATTAACTAATAATATTATGTTCTATATTTATGTATTTCTTTACAGTACTTATCTTAATATTTAAATTTGTGAGAGTGATTTTATGTAATAAATTGTAAAGTTCCACTAACACTGAATATTATTTCGATTTTATACGAACGCTATACGTTACCCTACAATGCTGTGTACAAAATACACAATGTTATGCATAAAACACTTCCCAACGTTGAGTAACGCTCTCAATCGCAGCAGTTGTTTTATGTTCCGCAGTCAATAGGTTTTATCTGTAATATTCATTGATCCTCTTAAATAAAGCCCACCCGGCGCCTCTCACTGTCACCGCCTCCGTACAGAGAGGGTGGCGGAACTGCTCTCTTTTATTACCAGATTTACTTTCTCGCATAATGCCTTCACCAGTAAAAATCTACCTGGAAATATACTTACAAATCTTTCAAAATAAAAATTAGTAGTGAAAAGTAGTCAAAACTACTAAAAATAATTTTAATGTTCTCTGGTTAGTATGTTTACTCGATAGTATTGTTTGTTGAGCCTCTATGCATATCTGCTCTATCATGAGCTCTAACGAGCTTATTGTGAGTGTTTACATTAGTATGTAGTAACAACTTTGTGTGCGTGTGTGAGGTCATTGTATTTAACAAGTTATTAATTATATAAAAAAATATTTGAATTAATAATAGCTTCTTTGCTATATAAGCTATAACTGTTCTCGTACTCAGCCCTTGACACAATTCCTCTTCTCAGGTGGATAACGTATTCGTTTCTTTTTGTGCATGTAATTATGTACAACAGTATGCCGTGACTTTGACTATTATAAACTGAATTCATTGTGTTTCTATCGATACACAATCAGCTATTATGTTACTATTAGGTACCGTTTAAAATTGTGACAAACTGTTGTATCATAATGAGTTGTATGAGGGGAGATCTCGCCGTGTCTCTGTCATCCCTCGCAGCTCAAACAAAAGGGTGAATAACAATTTGTTACGAATCAACGTTTTAATATACACTCAGTGTACCTACAGTGAGACGTTGTTACGAACAGTACAGACGACGACATTAATGAACTGAATCACATCTTATACGTCACGTGCTTGTATTCACATATTTTAAATTAAGTTAAAATTTATTTTCCTTTTATTTCTTCTTCACAAATCTTGTTCGAGTGATGAAAAAATACAAAAAATATAATTATTAATTAGCTGCACCCACTCACAAGTAATGTCTGTACATAGATTAGCACATTCCCTTTTGTTTGTCAGATCAAGTAATAATGTCTATCATTAAGATTACTTTTCATATTTTACATATTATTTCAGGTTCAACCTCAATAGGCTAATTTTAATACGATTAATTCATCACACCCTTATTGTAAACTGAACAAACACTCGCTATGAATACTTACATGCAAATTACAAAGTAACAATGTAAACACTCCTCGTGAAATATGTTAATCTGAGGACATCGTTTGTTCTTGAATTTAGTATCGCTTTAATGTCGACTGTAGGAGCGAGCCTCGGTTATATGAAGGTAATCAAAATACGATCAAGTGATTATTATAATATTAGAATGTTCTAGTCATTCTGTTGACTTACAGATGTTTTTATTTACTTAACAAAATATTTTCTTCCGCATGTATAAAGTGTAACATTTTCTATCATAGCTGTTGTTTCACAACTAAACAATTATTTTATTTGGATATTTTTGTTGCTAACTCGAGATATTAAACTTGAATTTTTCCGTCTAATACAATTGTTTTTAAGTCAACATGTATTGTATACGAGGTTTAGTAGACCAAATAAATATTTTAATATTCATATATTTTCAAGTGAATAACTTAAGAGGATACCAAAATAGCTTCGTGCATTTTTCTATGTACGAAGTTTTCATTGTTTCTTTAGATTGAATGGCTAGAGCTCTAATTTTTAAGTATATGTTTTTTCAATATATTATCTAGGATCGCATAAACTCAGAAACGCGATTGAAAAAAGTTTTCTCGATAGAAAATCTTGGCGAAATAACCTCTCAAATTTTTTATTTTTCTCATTTGTCGGTCTATTATCGCGTATTAACTAATGAAATAACTTTAAAAACATAAGTAACTATTATATAAACACGTAAATCAGAACTAAAATATATTTAGTAGATTTTGAGTAAATAGGAAAAGTATCCCTAATTCTTCATTTTCTGTGCCTACTGGCTGTGTTAATATGTACGTGTCGGCGATGATATACGATAATATTGATGTAGGCCCTTAATCTACAGAATCACATTTTTATTTAGGATTTTTTTTGTAACGAAAAATAACTTGTAAAAAAAGTCAGAAATGCCTATATGTATATTAAATGAGAATATGTGAATGATTGCTAAAAGATTCCTTGTGTCCACTTGGCTAACAAATGGTAAAAATACCGTGTATAATCGGCTTACGTGTGAGGCTGAGAGTCAAGACGAAGCTTTGTGTGTGAACAAACGAACAAGTCCCTCTGTTCTCTTTACTAAATGGACACCAGCCCCCGTACAGTCGTAGAGAACATAAATATATCTAGAGGGAGTACTCTATGTTAGTTCTTTGACTACATAAAATAAGGCAACGTTAAAGAGGAGCCAAGTCTTATTATCTGTTTTGTATTTGTTTTACTTTAGTTGACAAACAAGTACATAGCAAGGAAATAGTAGGGAGTGTTATCTTTTCTATTCCTTTTTTATTGCCCAGGTCGACCGAGGAGCATCAGCTGAACTCAGATGTTGTAGTGATATAAATGAGCAGCTGGTTTATTAAACCTACATACATAACACAGCGCTGAGGTAACACCGCAGTTGGTAGTTCATTCGAGAGCTTGCACGTGGGAGAAAAAATTGTTGGAAATGTACAGTACTAGACTGTCCGTATCCAGATGATAAGGATGACTTGACGAATGAATTGGTACTTTTCACTATTCGCTCTTAATAAGTACTCATTCCATTATCACTATCACGTGTTACATCCATGGCTTGTAACAGATTACGTATTAGTGAAACAGTTGATGAGTTCTTTTATATCGCTATGAATAGAGTCAAATTACTGTATAATTCGTTGCCCTGCGATACTAATCGATATTCAATTAAGATAGTCGCTTGAATATGGATTAGATTGAATTAATTTGTTTCGGTAACAAAGTGATCCAAAGGAATTTACATGAAAATATGTAGAGTGAAAAAAAAAAACAATTTAAACAAAAAAACGACATCAGGTCCTAAACTAAATTTAATAAACTGTGCTATGCGCAGCAGAATAGCTACTGATATTTATAAAGTAATTATAATTTGCTCAGTTTACAATTGAAAGCATTCTTGAATCCTGAACTGTTTTTGTAACTATGATTTTGTCATCGGTTAATAATACATGTGTAAATTTCAGATCAATTCGACTATGACAAGATTCACTTTCAAAGATTCCGTTACCTACTTACATACATGGATTGATAGATAGATACAATCGAAGCTAATAAAAGTGTGAATTAGACATTACATTGGCTCCTTCGTGCACAGAAATCTCGCCACTATTTTCGAAGAAATAATGAATATTCTAGACTAGCTGTTGCCCTCGACTCCGTCCGCGTAGAATTTAGGAAATTTTCCCCGTTTTTGCAACATTTTTAACTACTGCTTGAGTGAGAGTATTATAAACGTAAGAGTAAACAAATATAATCAGAATGAACGAACTGCTAAGCTATCAGGAGTTACACGTGTTATTGTGAGTCAACCATAAAATATAGATATGAGCTGTTCAGGGATATTTTTTAGACAATTTTATGTAGAATATTTCCGTCATACATGATTTCTATGTAACTTTAACCATTAAGGCTGCACACGCGACGGAAGCTTAAAAAATGGAGCACTTTTTCCCGTTTTTCCAACATTTCCCTTAACTACTCTGCTTCTATTGATTGTAGCGTGATGAAAAGTATACTATAACCTGCCCAGGCGTATGAAGAATAATTGTACCAAGTTTCGTTAAAATCCGTCGAGTAGTTTTTGTTTCTATAAGGAACGTACAGACGGACAGACAGACAGACAGACAAAAATTTTACTGATTGCATTTTTGGCATCAGTATCGATCACTAATCACCCCCTGATAGTTATTTTGAAAATATATTTCATGTACAGAATTGACCTCTCTACAGATTTATTATAAGTATAGATATAGATAATCATTAAGTACCATTAAGTTAACTTTAGTGTCAACTTTTAGACAATGTCCTGTCCTAGGATACATAAATATATAGTAAACAACTTTAGACTTAGTTAGTACACTGGTACATTGATTCCGCTTGCTGGAGTATATACGGAGCTAAAACTGTATGTTGGTCTGGATTAGAGTACAACACAGTAAAGTTGTTCTTTATAATGTAAGCAAGCTTTGTACTTACAAAACAAAACTGATGTAATACTTAAAAAAAAACAGGAAAGAGATAATTATATAAACAAAACTTTATAATGTTCCCATGACAGTAACAGCTTTCTTACAATATTTATGTAGAATTTTTGAAGGATTGGGGTAAATACATAAACAAATACGCAAACGATTTTTTAAAAGTAGCTATTTAACTACACACTAGTAAGCTTTACAAGTAACGTTTCATTAAATAAATCCATAAAGCAAATTACAATACCACAATTAATATTGGGACCTCTCTCAATAATGAATCAAATCTTAACATAAATACAGGAGTACACATTGTGAACGAAACGTTAACAAATATTGTTATAGTTAATTTGTTCTGTTAACAATAAATCTATTGTTTGTTATGTTCACTAATATATTAATATTTAATGCTAATGTTTGTATTGTACGTGGAAATAAACCTCTCGTTTGTAACACGAGCTACGTACCAGTACTATAGACATGGTACGCACCATTTTAATATTTGTTCGACATTATACGCTGCGATTTAGATAAAAAGAAATACCATGCGTAAATTTATTCAATGTTTTTTTAACATGTCAAAAAATTATTTGAAATAGAACATCAAAGAACTATGTTTTGACTGTTTACTCTGTGAGAATCTGTCATGATCTCACTGAATCCTAGGACTTAATCATGTATGTTTTACTCTTTCTAATCTATATAAATCACCAGTTTACCTGATACCATGACTCAGACAGTTATACAGTCTAATATTATATTCATGTTCGTAAACATGCATTTAAATATGTTGTTTCAACTCTGTCTGTATGTGTGTAGTCTAGTATGTTACGTTACACGCACGTTACACAAGTTATCATGATAAACAATTATTGTGAGGTAACTCGTCGCTTGTCAATCAATGTGAGGTGCGTGTTGTTTAATATTTCACTTAATTAATCACTTTGATTTCCCACATTGTTGTTAATTAAACTGATTAAATATAATTACATGATGTATGTAGCAGTTATTAATGTGATATTAGTATTATATTGGAATGTGTTTAACATCATATTACAACATTTCTGTTATAATTAGCGACATATTATTAAGTATTGTTCAATTTTATTGTCTATTTTTAAGCAGAAAATTGTTAACTGACAATAATTAACATATTAATGTCGGTTAACAAAATAAATGCTTACGTTATATGAATATTTGGCGTAAAGGCATTGATCTTGCCTTTCTATTTATGATAATTATTACGATTCCTTTTTTTTAGACAACAATATACACAATCCTTGCAATTTGCGGCCCCATTGCTAAAACTAGTAAAACAAAAATATATATTTATTCTACAAATTCATACATTATACTTGATTATAAACCAAACTTTACCTTATGAAAAATTGTCATGAGACGACAGGAAAGTTATGCCTTTAGGAGTGTTCTGAGTATAAATGTGAAAGGAAAAAAGTCTAGAGAAAGACCTAAGAAAAGAAGGATGGACTGTGTGAAAGAGGACATGAAAGAAAGAGCAGTTAACACAGACATGACGGTTGATAGAAGACTATGGAAGAAAAAGACATGTTGCGCCGACCCCAAATAATGGGATAAGGGCAGGAGGATGATTTACCTTATGAAAAAAATACAAAGTGATGCAATACTATGTGGTCGCAGTACAATATTACGTTCACTCTACAAACGCTCGATAGTATGGACACGGCGCGCGCGGGAAAAAATGACACAGGTCCTTCTTCAATGGGCGCTTGCGGCGTACTAAGCGGTATCCACTTGTGTATCGTAATTTATTGGAATTTCGATTGAAGTTTTATCAATATTTTGACAAAAAAAAAATGCAAGAATTTCCAGTATTACTGTAGAAATGGGTTCTCTAATGAACGTAGTTTATTTTGGAATAATTTTATTTCCATAATTACTGTGTATATAAACCAAAAATCACGATAAAATTGCAACGTTAACCGTAAAAATTGGTCCCCTCGTTTGCGTCCGAGGTGATGGCGGCCAAGAGAGAGGCCCTGCGGGAGCGTGAACGCTCGGTCCAAACATTGCCCCCCCGCAGGGCCGCGGGTAGGGGTCGTCGGCGCGCAATAGCCGGCGGCCCCGGCCCGCGAGGAGGCCACGCGCGACGGGTCAGGTGCTCAAGTCCACTATTTTGGAACAATAGGCTAGTTGCCTAAATTTCTTTGATTGCTAATTAATATACCTTAGTATCCATTATACATGGGAAAAATATATTTTTTAGAAAATATATCGATTTTCAATTTGTATTTCGCATTTAAAGAAATGAAATTTATTTTCCTCCGAAAATGCTCAAAACTGTCATGGCGTCGTGTGTGACGTCAACCAGTGCGAAACACAGCTGTACGTGTATGGCGATTGGTGATATTTCGTGATAAAAAATGAATCCGTCGTATTATAAGTACTGCATGGTGCCCCAGTGTAAAAGCACAAGCATTAAAACGCCAAACAAATTATTTATATTTGTCCCAAGCAAAGTAGAAATTAAGTATATTAATTTAAGTACATTAATCACATTTTTAACATTTACAGTGTAAGGGTAACAATAAAGACAGTTTATATTGACTAGAGATTGAGAGTGGCTTGTCTTATGGCCTTTAACAAGGTTTCCAAGATATTTTTCTATTCCTGGGGTTGGCTTTTACGAAGCGTGCGTTAAGTGAAGCAGCTGATTTATTATTCTATTTTTATGTTTACAACTAGACAAGCTGGAAGTTAATAAATGTAAAGACAGTAGCTATAATAACGTGTAAAAGTATCATTTGTGTATATTTTGCTTTGCATTTCTTCTAACCTTAAAATATTATGTCAAAACTGTAGTTAGATCAATCAATCAATAACACATTATAGATAACAATACTGAAAAATTGGGGGTTTAACTTATAATGATTATATTACACTCATGTATACTTACATCAAAGTTTTAACATTGCGGAATTCCGATGAGCAAAAGTCGCTGTTTGATGCGAAAAACTTGCCAAGCATAGTAACGTCAATTCTGGGCAAGTTATTGCTGTTTCCTTTCAAAAATCCAGATTCCATGATGTTCTCTTTCTATATAATGCTTTGAATAACTAAATTAAACATAAGATAAAACCGTGAAACAATTACTGACGCTCATATCTACGAAAATTCCAACAACAACAATGGTGTTTTACACTGGATGACGTAACGCTTCCTGATTGGTGTTCAATGTCACGTGACGTAATGCTTAAATTTCCTTAACTTGTTTCGTGAAAATATCAACAATCTTTTAATATTTCATTGAAATAATTTATTTTTCTTTATCTAAATACAGAAATAAAATTTAAGACCATTTAATCCATTCTATTTGTTCTTAGTGGATACAAGCCTATTGTCATACCGGCACGATACCGTTGCAATTGAAGTCAAATATCCGTAGTCTGCTATATGCCGTCATAACGGTCTTTCAATGGTAATAGAATTGTCGATCTCTTTTATCTATGCATTGAATTTTCGGTCTCTTTTATCTATGGATTGTGTTAGAATGGTATGTATGTGTTGCCGTTTTTAAAAAATGCGTTAGTTGAAGTGATTTTCGAAAAACTACTAATAAATTTAAACATTTAATCATGCTAGACTTCGTTTAAATATATTTGTACATACTATTTATTAGTATAAAAAGCAATGTGAAGTTTAGGAGATTAGTAAATTGCAATAAATTACAAAGATCAATTTCTAATATTTCTATCTATCTATTTTTTATTTATGGCAATCTGTCGACACAGGACAATTTAAAAATATTACTGTCAAATTCAAAATAGCAGACTACCGAAACATTTCAGTCATTGAATTGCAATTGTGAAGCAGTTGTGTACGAGACTAGCAATTTATGTCACTTTGACAATTGTAAGACAATGATGAAGTCGTTATGACGACACATTAATAGTAGACTACCAAAAACTTTACTATTGCACCATAATGGTACAATAATGGTACAGTTGTGACACCGTTGAAATACCCGACTCAGGGCCCAGGGGACCTGTCGCGCCCAATGTGGCGGACGACCCCTCGCCTAGTGTTCGGGCGAGAGCGGTCAGTCCGACGGGGGGGCAAGTTGGCCACCCCGTCGCAGTGAGCCCCCACCACTAGGGGGCCCCCCGTATCGGGTCGTGGTAATACCTGAGTAACTACCACGGCCCGGCAACGGGCGAGGAGAACACTGTAGGTTTAGTGGGTAGGCTGGGTCGAGAATTTCTCCCCGGGAGTCCCACACGACGTCCTCCGGCTGCCCATGCAGTCGGGGGGTAAGTGCGTAAAAAGCAATCCTACGAAAAAAAAAAACCTCAAAAATTGGCCATTGGTTAATTTTTTTACTAAATAATGGTAATACTATTCAATAATCTGTTACATTAAAGGACGATTAAAATATATGTCCAATGCGTTATATATTTTTTAAAACTTAATTTATAAGTATTTTTGATTGAAATACGTCTCTGAAATCATCTCTGCGGTGGTTTTTCAATAAAATGGTTGTGGGAAATTGATTACTATAGATCAAACAAGTCATTTGTAGTAAATGTGTTTCATTAAACGTCAGCACGAAACCTTAACCCATTTTTTGTGTGTATTCAATAACTTCTAGGTGTTACAGACTATGGTGATTTAGGAACCCAAAATATTAGAAATTCGTGCGAAAACGTGAAATGGCTCTTAACATCACTAAATGCAAAGAGTAGTCATAGGTGTCGATTCTGTGTCCAAGAACGTAACTAAACTTAACTAAAAATTGATTTATTCCTGTCAAATCTCACTTTCTTATTCTGAAAGTCACAACTTCACTTAAATTAAGTTTGACAGGACCAAAATTAGTCAATCTATACAATTTAGTGATAATGCTATTCTGGTGTACATCATAAATGTCAAAAATTCACTTAATTTAGTGAGTTCTCGACTTATTTAGTCGGGATATGAGTAGGTGCCGACTTAAATTCACTAAATTTTATCATGGCTTTTTGAACATTAAAAATTGATTTTCTGATTAAATATTGAATAATAAATGTTTGTTAGCAAATAAAAAATATTTATAAATTAAAATTATACTTGATAAATTAAATATTGGCGCCAAAATTGAGGTTAAACAAAGCGCGAAAAACAGACGAATCACAGTCAAGTGCGGAGATTCGTAGAACTAATTATTTAGGTATTTCTTTGTTTACTTAATTTTTGTCGAAATAGTTTTGTAATTTACATACATAATATAATACGTATTTTTACTTAGCCATAGAATTCTAAGACATCATATATTATGTAAGTATACAAGTTATCGTAAAAATATTATAAACATATATAATTTAATACAAAGTGAACGATTTTGAGGTTAATGGCGTCTAATGATAAATATAACTTTTTTCCAGGTCATGCAGGGGAAAATAAATATCCAGTTGGTGGCCCAATGGAAAATTGTGGTCCAGTACCTATAAATGCAGTTGCTACCAATTATATTAAGTGAAATACAGGAAAAATCTAGAAATCTTTGGAACCATAGTTTGGAACATTGAAACTAGTGATAAAAAATATGTATTTGTGTGTGTCTGCCTAAAGTTATGTAAATATCATTTAATAGTAGAAATAATAATTGTAGCCAGTCTTAAAACTATACCTACCAAATGGTGCTACTTGATCTGTGATACTTAATAAGGTTTCTAACAGTTTGTCTCTAGAACAGTGAGCTATATTTTTTATCAGTAGGTTTCTAAATTTATTATTAAAAATAACTAATGAAGAAATGAATAGAATCAGCCAAGCCAAGCCAGAGAGTTCTGTGGACCAACATTTATTTATATGTACTCGGAAAACATTCAGATTTATTTAGTAAAACATGTATTTAAACAAATATTGCATTTTTATTTGTATAATAAGTAAGTATTAAGCCTCTTACTATATCAAAAAGTAATGTGTTATGCATATATGTAATTTATTGTAATTCTTAACATTCTAATAATCCATATAGATTGTTTGTAAGAATTCATAGATACATAAATACTGTTTTGTAGCTTATAGCTAGATCAGAATACATAACACATAGGCTATATTATAGTAACCACTAGCAGGCTTAGCTAAGTTAGAAATAAAGTATATAATTTATTGGAATTCTTAACATTCTATTAATCTAAATATGTTTGTAAGAATTCATGGATATATGTTGCCCTTAAGAAAAGACTATGATGAATTAATTACTGTTGTGTAGCTTATAGATCAGAATACTTAACATATACAACTACATACTGAACTTAACACACTTTTATAAGTTATAAATAAAAGTAGAAATAAATTATTAGGTTCATTTAATATCTCTTGCATAATTATACACCACATGATATCACAAATTTTTATAAATACAGATTTTCATGTTTCCATAAATACACTTTTTGGCTTTTGTCATTGTTATCTTGATAATTATGAATTTCCGTCATCAGTTTATGGTAGATGAGAAGTAAATATTTGCTTATAAGCATATTTTTCCTTAGTTGCTGTAATTATTTACACTAAACACCTATTAAAATAAATAATTAACGAATTTAATTGTTTGTTTTTTGTATAAAGTAATCAAGGAAAGTAATATAGGCATACCACAGAGTAAAAGTAGTGCTAATCACTCCACAGATAACCTAAAAGATTTGATGCTCACTATGCTCATATCTAAGATGAGAAATACACTGAAATAAGGCCGCCAACTAATTAAATTATTAATAAATGTTCATAACAATGATGCAGAAATAGTTGTAAATATTTATAAATACCTATATTGCTCAAATAACGTTTGAAAAGGAATTTTATATTAGTTATTTTTTTATTCATTCATTCATTCGTTCACTATAAAAGGCATTTTTGTCTGTTAGTGGGCAGCTTTAATGATTATGTCAAAATCAAATAAGTGCTGTCAACTAAAATTTTAAGTTTAATTTCTGTTTGAAACAGAATAGGTATATCACTAAAACCAAACTAAAAATAGTTTATTTATGGTTAAGTTTAGTTTAGTTGGACTTGCACTGGAATCGACACCATAGTAACTAATCTATTATCAATTAAAATTTAGTACAAAGATACCCTCTTGAAGTGAAGACCTTAATGGGATGACCTTCATATCTTTTCCGTTATTAAAAGTGTCAACTACTCTTTAATTGTCATGTCATTAAATTTTACATTTATTTATATTACAGCCATATTTAGTAGTATTTGCACAAATCTCCGATAGTGACGTGACGTGAATGTAACGCGACATCACTCATCGTTGTGACGTCAATTGATCATTCAACTCGTGTTTCAGTAGCACAACATTATATTGACATATGAGAAGAAGCTATACATTGTAGATGTTAGTTGTTATACGATTGAAGGATTATTATAATTATAGGTAGGTACTCGCAGTTTGAAATACTTACTTTACCACGAATAAATTCAAAACAACCACGTAACTTGTGTACAATTAAGAATCAACAGTTTTACACATGCAATTACGTTGTGTCAAAATAGAATTTATGTTTGCAGTTTTATATATCTATAAATATGTACAGGTATCTGAAGATTGTACTTCATACCATTTAGTAGCGTCTACAAACATAGAGAAAGAGAGAGATAGACAGACATAAATGCCAAATAAATGTTATTCCTTGATATTCTTATGTCTGAATAAATTAAATTGTGGTGGAAAAAGTGATTACCGCAAGCAGGACTTGAACCCACGACCTCGGAATACCGTTCCGTAGCTCTGAGCTTATTGCGGTCGTGCTAACAGTAACCAATTAGACCACCACAACGCTCCTCGATTGAGTCTATATCGCACTTTTTATGTGCAACGCCATCTAACGCAATCTCACGGTAATCACTTTTTCCACCATAATTTAATTTATTAAGTAAAAGCATATTATATAGCAATTGACTTGTAATTGCGAAATTAATAAAATACATTCTTGTGTCTGTTTGTTCAAAAAAAAATCATCATTACAATACATGTATTTGAAGCAATAATTTCAACTACCATTACGTACTATTGATGCTGCGTCATGTTTTAAGTTCATTTTGTGAAATAAAACTAATATTGTATGTATAGCCGGGAGCGTACAGAGGGCGCACCGTCTCACACTGCTGCCATTATTATATGATACAAGGTAGAGGGAGGGAGCACAATGTGACAGCGCGCGGTCACGACGCATTGTCGGGGTAATCATGTGCGGGCGCCATTGATCATAACCATACCTTCTTTATAGTTAAACGATTGTTTTGTTTCACTTCTTATTATTTAGTAAAACCGCGATTATAACATGTTCGTTTACTTCTAATTGTTTTAATTATCAGAAAGAACAACTACAGCGACCAGCTTCAGTATTGGTATTTTTAGTTAACAGTTTATCATTACAACTTTACAAAAAAACTGTTTCATATGCACTAGAAAATATATAGTTGCTTAATTGTCACATATTAGAAGACGAAAAATGGACTATAAATTATATGAACAAGTACATAAATACATATATCGGTCGGTCCCTTTTCCCCGGTACCAACTATCTGCATAGAGGCGCATATGTCCGCCCGAGGGCAAGTGGCTGATTGCTTTGTGATATCAGACTGCTAACTTAAATTATTTATATTCATTTGTTTTTATATTGTGACTAACAATAGTGAGCTATGTAGTAAGGAAATAATTTAATATTAGTTTATTTCATTCATGAACTTATTCCCGACTAAGCATTATGTGCAATATATATTTTTAAAGCACTACCTACGGTAATTAAAATAATTATTGATTTCAAGAGTATTAAGGTTCGTTTTTATTTCATTATAATTTTTTTTTAAACCAGAAAGAAAATGTATATTTATCGCATGTCAAATTAGTGAAATCAGTCTACGACCGCGGCGTAGAGTACGTCGTAGCACTCTCGTAGACCCACATTATTATGAACAGCTACCAATCAGAGCGGATATTTTTAATTACTACAGTACCTACATCATTATGGTATCAATGTTGCTATCGCAGATATATCTTTTAGAATGTGTTGCAACATGACATATATATGTGGGAGTTAATGTTATTCAGTTTAATATTTGATTTTTTAATAATAATCGAAGTATTTAGTTACTTAAATAGAAAAATTAAAATTGTTCGAGGTGTGTTTAAAACCCTGATATATTTCTATAACTGAATTTATCATTAATGTGTAATTACGTATTTATAAACTAGTACAGATATTAGTTACTTCTCCACGCGTCACTCTCACATAACGAATGATACATCGTACAGTAGTGGGAGCTACAAAAACGTCAAGTGAGAGTGTCACTATTATCATAAATCTAACACAAACGGTCGCGTGTTACCACTATTAATATTGTGAACGTCAACCAAAGATATGTCAGGGAACAGGAATAGGAAGGTGAATAATACAAGCGAAAGCGGAATGCATCTATTTCCTGAATTTATTCTGTTGCAATATCAACGCAACACGCTATTTGACGTCATATCTGTTTTCACTCTATTTTCTTTTATATCGAATTTCCAACTGTTCATTTATTTTTTCTGTCTTTAAACTTATTATCATCACTTAGAATTATTTACTACTAGCTGTTGCCCGCGACTCCGTACGCGTGGAATTTAGAAACAACACACAACAACCTCCACCATTCTTCTTTTAATGGCCCATATGTGACTATCTTAGGACTAGTCACTTTCCGCCAGTGTTTTGTATTAACTTCAGACAAGAACATGCTAGTATCATGATCTATGGAGAGAAAACAATATTTGGCCGAAACAAGTGAAAAAGTTAAATAATAAACTGCTAACTGATTATTCTTAGAAAAATTAATAGATAAAAATTAAAACATACATTAACAAATAAGAAATGTTAAATATATACAAGTATTATAGGAATTAAATACATAAATATGAATGTAACGTAATACTCATTTTATATAATGTGTCTAATTATTACAATTTAATTTTATGTTTTTTAATATAGTTGCAAAGTATGGAATTTATTTCAAATGAAAAAATAAAAGATAAGAGAAATTTAAAGGAGACAGGACGCGGGATATTGTTAGGGATTAAATCATAAAGTGATTGTTGTACAAGTGAGCAATTGAAAAAAATATGATCAGCTGAACCTTCATCTAAGCCACATTCGCAGAGTGAGTTATCCTTTATCCTAAGTTTAGTCAGATGGGAAGGAGTACAAGAGTGACCCAATCGGAGACGGCAGATTACAGAAGTTACGCGTTTACTAGCCTTACGAAATTTAAAAAACCATGGCTTTGCAGGTATCTCGGATTGGACATCACCATAGTACTTGGCTTTTGTTTGTTTAATTGACATCCAATACCGATTCCAGGATTTCTGGAGCGTAGATTTAGGAAGTAGGCACAAATCATGAGAAAAAATTTTGAAATGTTCTAACGAGCCAATTTGGGATGCAGATTTAGCACAAGAGTCAACCGATTCATTACCGGATATTCCTGAGTGACCAGGTATCCACGCTAAAACGACAAGGATGTTGGAGACATGGCATTCATAAAGAGCCTGTCTAATCTGAAAAACTAGGGGAAATTTAGATTTGGAATAAAAGGGATTAGAAAGGATGGCTTGCAGACAGCTTTTAGAGTCAGTGAATATGATTGAATTATTAATGTTATGTGATTTAACGAAAAGGATGGCTTCCAAGATAGCCAAAGTTTCTCCTGTGAAAACCGAAGCGATAGGCGGACATTTAAAACTCAAACAGATGCCAGTGAAAGGAATCCAAACAGCGGCACCAACATCACTAGTCGCGGATTGTTTAGAGGCGTCTGTGTAAATTTTATTCCAACCTTGAAAACGAGTTTGTACAATATCCAAAAACATAGCATTAGCATTAAATGATGATTTTTCAACTCCTAAATCAAGAATAACGTTAGGTTGAAAAACGAGAGATTCATATGGAGAAGAAAAAAGAGGGTTTAAGGGGAATTGAACAATTTGATAGGGTAATTTAGAATACCTGATAAAACTGAGAAGAATGCAGGGGATTTTGTCGGGATCAGATGATTGATAAAGATTAACAAGGACGCTCAATTTATGAAGAAGGGGATGACTAGAATTTTGTACAAGTTTAAACATAAATCTGTCAGAAAGAAATTGCCTTCGTAAATTTAAAGGGGGCTCCCCACATTCAATCTGCATAGCAGCAATTGGCGAAGATTTCATGGCACCGATGATAACCCTAAGAGATTTAGACTGTATTTTGGAAAGTTTATTCAATGCAGATTTGTGACAGAGGTTAAGTAAGAAGCATCCATAGTCCATTTGACTGCGGATTATTGCATTATATAATAATTTCTGTGAATAAGGGTGAGAGCCCCACCATACTCCGGACAAAGCCCGAAGGATGTTGAGGTTCCTCTCACACTTATTCGCTACATAATCAAAATGAAGGGCACCCGACATTTTACTGTCAAGATAAAGGCCTAAAAATTTTGTACTATTGTGTTGAGGAATTTTTTCCCCATTTAAAATCACATCTATCACGGGAATTGACCGCTTTTTCGTGAATATCACGACAGAACTTTTAGAGGGAGACAAGCATAAACCATGGTCCACAAGCCAGTGACTGAGATAACCTAAAGCTGAATTTAATCTATTTGTTGCGCTCGGAATGTTATCAACCTTTACATACAGTGCAATATCATCAGCATATTGAAGGACACCACAAAAACAATTAACAGTTAGTTCTAAGTCATACGTGTACAGGCTATACAGCAGAGGGCTAAGAACTGAACCTTGTGGTAAACCACGCCATACTGTTTTAGGGGATAGAAGTTGCTGGTTAAATTTTATGACAATCGAACGTTCAGCTAAAATGTTAAAAATAAAACGAACAAGTTTTACAGGAATACCTAACCGAATAAGCTTGCTTCTAAGCACCGGTAAAAGAACGTTATCATAAGCAGCTACCACGTCCAGGAAGACTCCTACCAGGTAACACTTTTCTTTAAAGGCTGCATAAATGTCAGAAGTTAAAATAGCCAAATTGTCACTAGTGCTCATACTTTTTCTAAATCCAAATTGACTACTTGCTAAAATAGATTTATTTTCTACTAGCCATTCCAGGCGCAATCTAATGAGGTGCTCGGTTATTTTACAGAGAACAGATGACAATGCAATGGGTCTCCAGCTAGAAGAAGAAGCTGGGTCCTTACCTGGTTTCAAAATAGGGACTATTATTTGAGTCTTCCACTGGTTTGGGATGACACCATAGTCGAAGAAGTGATTGACAAGCTCGAGAAACGATTCTTTTGTATGGGAAGAAGATTTAGTGATAAATGAATACGGAATGCCATCTATACCAGGGGACGAGTCTTTTAGTTTATCTAAAACGAGAGATAGTTCATCAAAAGAAAACGGACCATCAAAGATATTAGAAGAATGAAGAAAAGAAAGAGGAGAAGAAAGTGAGTCCAAGGAAGGTACACAGGGAGGGGCTAGCTTATCTGAAAAAGCTTCTAAACAAGACAGGGAGATGTTGTATGGAGAATCCAGAGAATTCATGGATCCACGAAAGCGTCTGATTTGTGACCAAACTATGGCAGATGGGGTTTTGGGAGCAAGGGACTTACAGAACGCTTGCCAACCAAGCCGTTTCTTTTTCCTAACCAACCTTTTAAATTGCGCAGCAGCTTTTTGATATTTTATAAAATTTTCAGTGGTCATTGCCGAATTATACATTCT
This sequence comes from Orgyia antiqua, assembly GCA_916999025.1. NCBI lineage: Eukaryota > Metazoa > Arthropoda > Insecta > Lepidoptera > Erebidae > Orgyia > Orgyia antiqua. The sequence continues at coordinate 34,098,785 of OU779867.1, read as the reverse complement.
CTCAGCTGCTTTGCGGGCAGCAATAGCGTCTGAGCATTCGGAATCCCACCAGGGTGAGGAAATTCTGAAGTTTTTGAAAGGTTTTTTAGAGGGAATATGGAGATCAGCAGCTGATAGAATAGATTTAACAAATCAATTATATAGGCTTAGTGGATCACTGTTTGAGGAGTCTGCAAAAGATGATTGAATTTTATTATCAAGGGACAGAGAGTATGACTTCCAGTCAGCAGATGACAGTTTGTATTTCTGCAAAGGGCTGGGGTTGGAAAAAGGGATAGGCCTGATAGAAATAGAGGAAGAAATGGGATAGTGATCACTGCCAAACGTAGATGATAATATACTCCACGAGAAAATAGAAACCAAGGAGGAAGAACAAAGAGTTAGGTCAACTGCACTCATAGGATTTTGAGATGGATATACTCGACGAGTAGGGGAACCGTTATTCATCACACACACGTCAACCTCATCAAATACATCCAAAAGTGATAAACCAAAAAAATCTGAGTGACTAGAACCCCACATAGTATGATGGGCAATAAAGTCACCCATTACAACCATGGGATGGGGAACGGAGGAAAGTAATGAAAGAATATCTGCAATAAGACAAGAGTTAGGGCGTGGAATATATAGAGAAACGAAAGAAATGTCATGCAATCTGACACCAACAATATTGATATCAGGAGGATGAGAGGGGAAAGTGATTAAAGAGAAGGGAAGGGAGCGCTTTATAAACAAAGCGCAACCTGCATACCCATCGGCTCTGTCATCCCGCAGACAGCAGAAGCCAGGGACCCTGAACCGAGAACCTGGCCTCAACCATGTCTCCGAGATGGCAATCAGGCATGGGTGGAATTTTGAAATCAAATGAACCAGCTCGTGCTTCTTACGAAACACGCTCTGGGAGTTCCATTGAAGAAGACTTATCTTGTCCATCCGTGAAAGGGAAAAAAGTGAATTGGGAAAGTTTAGAGGCGACGTTGGACGGTAAACTATGTGGATTAGTAATAATAAAGTCAATGAGAAGAGAAAGAAGAGATTCTAATGAGTTGACAGGATGAGAGTTAGACTGAGGAGTGCTACAAAGGGCACTACCATTAGGTAAGTGATATGATGGAGAGGCGATTATATTATTATGTGCAATTTTGTCGTATGATTTACCTAATGGACTTTTAGGGCGTAATGGAGATGAGATTACCTTTGTGTACGAGCGGGTGGAAGTGGAAGGTGAATGATTTTTATGGGCTGAAACTGGATGAGAATTTTGATTGACTGGAGGAGCTTCCTGAGTGGCTAGCGCATATGACCTTGTGACGCGAGGAATTTGCAACAGAGCTTCTTGATATGAAATACTACTTTGAGCCATTACAACTTTAATGGCCCTCTGCCTCTCAAACTCTGGACATTTGTTGCTCGTAGCAAAGTGACATCCGGAACAGTGGAGACACGTTGCCATATTTTCTGGAATATCACAATTTTCACCGGCATGATCCTTTGAGCACCGAAAACATCTAGGCTTCGAACGGCACTTAAGCTTAGTATGCCCAAATCTGCAGCACGAATTGCACTGTATGGTCGGGAAATGATAAAGTTCCACACGAAGTGAAGTGAAATAAGAGACAATTTTGGAAGGAAGAATTTGTCCTCTAAATGTCAACACAACAGTCTGAGTTGGGACCCAGGATGGGTTGCCATGCTCAATGATCTTCCTGTTTAAACGTCTGGCTTTTAATATCTTACCGACACCACAGGGTAATTCTAAAGATTCGACGAATTCTGTCATCGACAACTCAGTGGGCACATTGCGAACAAGGCCCATCCGAGTAACATTATATGTTGGAATAGTAGCCACATATTTATAGGTCGCGAGAATAGGAAGGGAAACAAATGAATTGGCATCCTCAGCTGTGCTAAACTGAACCGCAATTTTGTTTCTACCTAATTTTTTTAAACCGTCACGGCAAACGTTTTTGACATCATGTGTTTTAAGAAACTGCCCAAATCTGATAGGTTTAAAGGAGGTTGAAATCAGTTCAGACTCAGATCTGGAAACATGCACGATAAAAGGTCCAGCATCTGATTTCAAATAAGATAGCCCACCGACAATCAATGACGGGTCATTATAGATTGTATCAATTGATGCCGCCGCTAGCTCCGGAGACGTAATAGTTTTTTTTAAAACTGGGGCCTGAGAACTAGGCTCAAGACGGCGCTTAGTACTTACGTTAGCCTCGCGCTTGGGGTCAGGCGGATCTGGTGGTCTCGGAGGATCCTCCTCCATGGTTAATAATTTAGTGGTGATCAGACGATTTAATAAACTAAACACAATATTTACTAATAAATATACAAAATAATGACTAATAAATAAGATAAATAAGAATAATCAAGTTAAAATTAAAATATTTTTGAAAATTCCCGCTGACAAGATCAATCGCTATCCGTCCCACACAACAACCTAACAACCTAATATATATTAATGTCAATACATTTGATTGACAATCGCTATTTTATCATAATTACCATAAACAATGGACAGATGTAAGCATCAGTAAATAAGGATTATTTAATCCTATTTTAGTTTATGATCTTTAGATTCTTGCATAAATAAAATAAATAAGTAATTATAATTGCATAAGTTGATAAAAAATACTAAGCAATAGCTTTACCGCGGCAGTCCCCGAGTGACACACGTCTTTTTTTAGAAAATAGTACATTACGATATTAGTGCGTAAAGATGGTAATAACATGCGAGGCGGAATTTCAGCCCGAGCCGAAGGCGGGGGCGTAATTGAGCCGAGCATGTTATAACCAATACGCACGTATATCGTACGACGTTTTTTAACACATTTGGGAGCAAACAGAAAAAAAAAACATTAAATAAACTTAAGAGGATACCAAAATAGCTTTGTGCATTTTTCTACGTACGAAGTTTTCATTTTTTCTTTAGATTGAATGGCTAGAGCTCTAATTTTTAGGTATATGTTTTTTCAATATATAATCTAGGATCGCATAAACTCAGAAACGCAATTGAAAAAAGTTTTCTCGATAGAAAATCTTAGCGAAACAACCTCTCTAATTTTTATTTTTTTCATTTGTCGGTCTATTATCGCGTATTAACTAATGAAATAACTTTAAAAACATAGGTAAATATTATATATAGAAACACGTAAGCCGGAATTAAAATATATTTAGTAGATTTTGAGTAAACAAAAAAAATATCCCTAATTCTTCATTTTCTATACCTACTAGCTGTATTAATAGGTACATATCGACGATAATATTGATGTAGGCCCTTCATCTGTGAATGCACACTGCTGCTTTCCCGCCATTTTAACAGCGCGCTAGCGCTGCTTACTGACTGGCGCCGCGCGGCGATTAGTTCGAAATTTGAATAGCAACAGCGCGCTGCTCTAGTCGTGCGGCGGCGATCAGTTCCATATTTGAAATGGCAAATAATACTGTTATGAAATTTGTATGGACTATAATTTAACTATTTGCTTTGGTAACACACGCGTTTTTTATGACTCGCTTTACATATTTAAAACCGGTGGAATTACATCAGCTTTACGAGCAAGGGTGTTAAAAAATCATAACATAATTAATCGAATTAAAGAAACTTTGACATATCGACAATAGTCAGTAATATCATATTTCTGTGTTTCACCCAACTCAGCTATTTATCACAATGTTGGTGGTGCCTAGTCGCGGGAAACGGAACTCGTTAAACAGTGTGCTATCTGCGCGCCCTCTACCAACAATGATAACAATAACATTAACTGTAGTGCAAAGTAACAGATTGGTACACTACAATATCTACAATTGATGGAAATATAATTGTAAATAAGACAAGATAAATTAAAAATACCACGTTCATACAAGGATTGTTATAAGTGTTATATATTTTTTTATTTCACGAATATAAACGTCAAATTTGCCATAATTTCTACCTATATTATAAAGAGTAGTGTTACCTTAAGTGTTGATACAATACAAATGTTATATTAAAATTAAGGAAAACTGCATTATTCTGTAAGTATAATAATAGCTGGAGCTGTGTACTAGACGTGCGTGACACACGTACTTGTTATATTTGATGTTTCCAGTTAAAAACAACAACACGCAAGTATCTGCTGAACAAATACAAATATGGCTGAGTACAGACCACATCGCGTCTGACGAACAACTATTGTCATAGACATGTGACCACCACCCCTCACCTCGTGATGTGATGACGTTTTTAATATTGCAGGATGCCGCTGATCAAAGAGAAACTCATGATCGACTGTAGGTAGTGAAATAGCTTTAAATTCAAGAAAGGTAAACGATTCACAAAACACAAAGCTTGCGATTACTTCTAACATTTAAGTATTAAATAAAAATAATAGAGAATAGTGTTGTAACACACTGTTACACTGACACCAATAAACTACATCAATTTCCAAACTGGTTAACTTAACGAGAGCTTTTTATAATGAAATTCCACTAAATTAATAATACTTTGTGCGGTAACGTTCCGTTAACGTTTCAAAGTCAAATAAAAAGTTGTGCTCAGTTTTTCATAAAGATTTTATTTAATTAGAAGGGAGCAGCGCTCGGTCTACATTATCAGAGGTCACGTGGTCGAGGCGACATCTACAACTGTACACGCACACTTAATTACTGAATTACAATTTAAACTTTATGCCTCTGGAACAGACCTTATTAATTCAAGGTCTTTGCTATACCATAGTGAGTAGATTTATATTTAATAGAAATTGCTTATAGCAATGAAGTTGTTATAATAAACCATTCGATTTAATATCCGTGTGCTGACGGATTAAGAATACAAGTTCACCACCCCATTTCTTCCCCGGGATAATGTAAGAGCCAGTTAAGGAATATTTTAAATATATATATAAGACTATAAAAGACAGAAAAATTTGAAACTAAATCCTATGTTAACCCGCCTCGTCAGCGCCACGTAAACCACAAACTCTCCCAAAGTGGAGGAGGGCCGTGTCCAACAGTGGGTCATTAAAGGGCTGGAGAGAAAGAGAAAGTTCTGGTTCGCGGTTAAGTTCTATTACCTTGTTGCTTAAGTCATAAATCACACAGTTAAGAATGACCCACATTTAAAATATTACTTTTATATGTGGTGTGTATGTAAGAGCAGCGCTCATCAATCAGCGTCGAACCTGGTGACAAATGCACCGCGTACTATGATTGACAACAACGTCGATGTGAAGCTCACACTCTTACATTACTTATGAATATTTTCTGATGTTCTCTATAGATATATTAAATGTATATGAACTATAGTGGGTCTTATTAAAACATATTCTGTACGAGTCGTATACACATTGGAATATGTCAATCGCTCGCTAGACTACGAGATTAGACTAATCTTTACTTGTTATAAAACAAAGTCGTTATTATTGTATGTTTGTCCCAATGTGAGCTTATAATAATATCATCAACAATACGTAACGGATTTTGGTGTGGTTTCTTTTTTAAATAGTTAAAGTTGCTCAAAAAGTTGGTCTTTTTATATAATTTTTTAAGATTTTGTTGTTGAATTCCACGTGAAAGAAGTTGCAGGAATCAGCTAGTCTTATAATAAACAATCAGATGTGATCCTCACACTGAGAGGTATTTCCCTCTCACAGTTACGGCCGATCATTTGATTGTACGACACATTTTTCCAATTACAGCTTAAACATTTAGCGGTAGAGAGTGAGGGAGGGTGTATTTTGATGGACCACATTAAACTTATAGATCTCATCCACCTGTGCCTGACACCACCTGGTACTGCCTGGTGCTGATTTAAACATTAGTTAATATTACTGAGATTAATATCTGTATTTAATGTCTTATAATATTTGAGCAGAAATTTATTTGAAAACTGAAATGATATTTTATCAGTAATCAGGTTTGTAGGGAGAAGTTCAGGCTATTCATTATGAATATGTAATTTGAAGATATATGCTTGTATTTAATATATATCTTCACTGTGTGCTATCAACATGAATGTGCTACAACATGTCTATAAACCATGTCTTTGTGAAATTTGTGTATTTAATTATTAATTAACACTAAATACTACACAAAAAATGACTTTTATGAATTATTTCCTGAAGTGAATTATGTTAAAAATGCTAGTCAAGAGAACACACACATATACCTTGTTCTATAGGTACACTTTTCAGAATATTTACAAACAGACGAACATTGCTTTCACAACTTGTATGAATTAATAAATATAAACATACGTTTGATGTTAATGTTTAACTTGTTACTTTCACAGTAACTCCAGTGATTGAGTTTCATAACACAAACATATTACCTTCCTCATTGACGTGACACACAACACAACTTTTCATTGCTTAATTTTAACAAAAAGTGTGTATTTATGTACACACGTAACAAGTTATACTTCTTTGTATGACTTCACGTTATCCAAAGTGTGGGATTATCTTCAGTTGGTGACGGACGCGCGTTTTTTATGTTCAAAACTAACTTCATGGTGTTGGCTATTTTCTTCCAATACTTATACGCAGCTACTAAATAATTATGTTATAACTAATCTTCAAAAGTGAACCTTAATTCTTTGAGTAAAGTCACCAATGTGTCCAGTGCACACTAATTAAAACTGGTGCTCAAGTCCACTATTTTGGAACAATTGTCATACCGGCACAATACCGGCACGATACCGTTGCAATTGAAGTCAAATATCCGTAGTCTGCTATATGCCGTCATAACGGTCTTTCAATGGTAATAGAATTGTCGATCTCTTTTATCTATGCATTGAATTTTCGGTCTCTTTTATCTATGGATTGTGTTAGAATGGTATGTATGTGTTGCCGTTTTTAAAAAATGCGTTAGTTGAAGTGATTTCCGAAAAACTACTAATAAATTTAAACATTTAATCATGCTAGACTTCGTTTAAATATATTTGTACATACTATTTATTAGTATAAAAAGCAATGTGAAGTTTAGGAGATTAGTAAATTGCAATAAATTACAAAGAACAATTTCTAATATTTCTATCTATCTATTTTTTATTTATGGCAATCTGTCGACACAGGACAATTTAAAAATATTACTGTCAAATTCAAAATAGCAGACTACCGAAACATTTCAGTCATTGAATTGCAATTGTGAAGCAGTTGTGTACGAGACTAGCAATTTATGTCACTTTGACAATTGTAAGACAATGATGAAGTCGTTATGACGACACATTAATAGTAGACTACCAAAAACTTTACTATTGCACCATAATGGTACAATAATGGTACAGTTGTGACACCGTTGAAATACCCGACTCAGGGCCCTGTTCTCGTGCATTAACTGAGACAGATAGCCGCCCCCCCCCGCCTGTTAGTACACTCCCCCTCATCTCTCACCACTTTCGACTAGGAATGTTCAGAGCTTGAGGCGGAGAGCAATCTAAGAGATAATGAACAAAACATACCTCCGAGATGAAACTGATTGCGGCTGATAGTTTGTAGCTGACAGTTTGCTGCGTTGTGTAATTATTCTGATTGTCTACACCTCAACCGGCTATGCTGTGATGAAATTGAAATGTGTTTTGTTGCCTGAAAACAGCGGAACAAAATACCTTTTATTATTTGTATACGCATTAGTTAGAGCGAGACGGAGTCTTATCTATTATGTCTTGTGTTTTGTATTATTCAATTAATTTCTACCAATATTACGTATTTAAAAGTTAAACCAAACATAACGTTAGAGTTTACTTCTTAATACAGCAAGTAAAGCCAGTAGACGAGACATTATTAACTGTCACTTGTATGAACAAAAAGTCCGTTTACAGCAAGTACTGGAGTGACAATGTAGACGTGATGAGTGAAGTGATGTCCGCGGTCTCTTGTGTAATGGCCGACTTACGTCAGTGAGATAATGTTTATTGTGATAGTACACAACAGAGAACGTCTTTGTTATAATAATGGCAGACAGTAGAACAAAATACAATGTATCACTTTTTAGTTAATGAGGATTTAGAGTTCCTAATGTCAATTTCTTATTGGAACGAAGTTCCTCATCGCGCGTTACGAAAGGGGGCGACGAAAGGTCGAAAAAAAATTAAGACCAAAAGTTGTAACGATACTTTTTTTCTATATGTAGTTGTAAGCCGTGCGGTGTGCGTATGTTTCTCTGTCTTTCTCTCCCTCTCTCTCTCTCATTGAAAGCAAGGCAGTTATTTTTGTTTCGTCTTTCTATTTCAGATTGAACAGTTTGGCGTCGCGAAGAATATTTTTGTGGAGTGTATACAGGTTTTTTGTACATAATAAATTTTAATAATAAAAAATATTTATTATGTACAAAAATCCTGTATTTAATAAAGGAACTTCGTTCCATCCGGGTGAGTCTGTAACACAATGAGACTGCTGCTGGTCGCACTCACTCTATTCACTAAACAATTGCTCTTAACATGACTTTGTTCAACTGGACTGTGTCAACTAATATGACCGATCTTTATATTAGTTGATACAACAACAATCTGTTACGTACCTTATATTGTTAGTAGCAGAGTTCATTGATAAATAGAGCCACTAGAACAATAAGTGATCCTATATTTGCGTAAGTCCGACCACTCACCGTGTGAGGAGCTCCCTCCTGTCGACTCGACTGTCTCTAACTAATTTTCAAGTGAAATGAATCATTAAAATTTATACATTCATTGATTCTTGGTGAAATAAATTAGCTATGAAAAATATTATGATTATTTAAAAAATAAATAAATCTTTTGAATATTACTTATTATAAATCAAAGTAGTTATTTTGTATGTATGTCCCCGTGTGAGCTTATATTATAAAAACTACGCAACGGCTTATTATATCGTTATTTAAACAGATAGAGTGATTCAAGAGGATGGCTTTTTAGGGTTTCGTACAAACCGTTATAGGATCACTCCGGTGTCTGTCTGTCTGTCTGTCCGTCTGTCAAACTTTTTTTACTCAGCAACGGCTGAAGGTATCAACTTGAAACTCATACGATATGAAGATCTATGCGGTCCCTTGCTGCAAAAAAAACAGTCAACCATTCACCTCTACGCATTTAAAAGATATAACCGAATTACGACCATTTTTAAGAATTTATGGACTTATGCTAGGGAATCAGAATTCACAGGTTACTTCCCGTTGCCCTAGAGCCTTGAAATTTGGCATAGATCAAGTCTATATAGTGATGATATAGGGAAAAATCTAAAAACTTGTAATTTGTCATCACATCACAAGTAAAAAAGTGTTTAGACTAATACCAACTTATGAAGTAGCTGAAATGTAGGCGATTCCCTATATTTGAACTACAAAATTAAGTTGGTGAGTTGTTTTGAGTTTAAATAAATGATTATTTGAATGCAGTTACTTATGTTTATATGTCTAGTAGGTACGAAACCCTAAGTGTGCGAGTTTACCTCGCTCTTGACAGGTTTTTTGTATTACAATATACAACGCGCACGTAGTTACCAGCAACAGTTAGTGTTGAGTGTACCTGTTCCTTGTTTTGTTTAGAATCTTATTGTATGTTATGTTAAGCAAATCATTCGCATTAAAACATTAGGCACAAGTGCACGTTTTTAGGGTTCCGTACCCAAAGGGTAAAAACGGGACCCTATTACTGAGATTTCGCTGTCCGTCCGTCCGTCCGTCCGTCCGTCCGTCCGTCTGTCACCAGGCTGTATCTCAAGAACGGTGATAGCTAGAGAGTTGAAATTTTCACAGATGATGTATTTCTATTGCCGCTATAACAACAAATACTAAAAATAAAATAAAATAAATATTTAAGGGGGGCTCCCATACAACAAACATGATTTTTAGGGTTCCGTACGCAGTATCTCAAGAACGGTGATAGCTAGACAGTTGAAATTTTCACAGATGATGTATTTCTATTGCCGCTATAACAACAAATACTAAAAATAAAATAAAATAAATATTTAAGGGGGGCTCCCATACAACAAACATGATTTTTTTACCGTTTCTTGCTCGATACTAATAACGTTGCCTTATGTTGCATAGATAATGGTACGGAACCCTTCGTGCGCGAGTCCAACTCGCACTTGACCAATTATTAATTCACTCCTAAACACATCAAGCAAAAGTCTTTTACATACACCAGTTAGTATTACATACCATAATATCTTTATGTTTAATTACTATATGACTGTCTTAATTATAATTGCGTATAATTTTTTGGACAAAATTTCCTGCAGATAATTTCACTTTTATTTCCATTCTCCAATATTATAAAATAGAAAGCCATGAACGTATAATAAACTGTGTTATTATAATAAAGTGCTTCAATACCTTGTGGATGTCATTATAATTATATTGTCAATCTCGAGGCAATCAACAGTTCGACATATTCGAGAAGTCGCGTCAAGCCTTGTGCGTATATTAACAATGGTTATTATATTTTAATAAATGAGTGCACTTAATATAGATACAAAAGTTTTGTGTACTAAGTAATGCGTGACAAGTAAGAAAAATAATCTATTTGCAATTGTTCGAAATCAACGAAAAATCAAAAAATCACGTGGTCGCGGTTTCGATTCCCGCTTGGTACAATCATTTGTGTGATATCCATAAATGTCATACAAATGTTTGTTCTGCGTCTGGGTGTTTTCTATGTATTATATTATGTATGTATTTACAGAAGAAAAGTAGTATATGTAGTCTATCCGTATCTGGTATCCATAATACATGCATAGAAATATAGCTTACTTTGGGACCAGAGGACGTTGTGTGAAATGTCCTGAATATTTATTTATTTATTTATCAACTTAGAAAACTTAACATAATCTAAACATAAATTGTCAAAGTGTAATTAAAACTATTTACTTATTTATTACTAACTTACTTATTTTATTAAATAAAATATATAAAAATAAAATGGCGGTTTTCATTACTTAATATTTAAAATAAATGTAGTACCTTATGTAAACAAGTAGGTACTTAGAGCTCAGGTCCTTGGAGAGAGTCACATAAAGGGATTAGTTGAATATCCCGGACAGATAACATATTACTCGCAACACACACACACACACACATGAATGCAAACAAATGGGTGTTTAATTTGGAACCCTTTACAGAGTAATCGCTATTCAATCATAAAACTCATATGTTTGATGTTAAGTTTCTTAAATGCAGTTAAAGATAATGCCAAAGATGTATGTTGTTTTACAAAACAACAACATTTTTATCTGAATACCTAATATAATAATTAAAATATTTATTTCTTTGAACCGTTCTCCACGTCTCTAACATTTATCTAACAGATATGTTATATAAAAGGCGTAGAATGTTACAGAGACGCACCTGGAACCGACAAAATAATACATACTTTTATTCTCTACCATTGAATGGTGTACTGTCCATACCGTTCGCTTTATGCAAAGATATCCCGCAGGTGAAACAGAGAAAATGAAAATGAAATGAAATGAAAAAAGCGTTTATTCATATAAATAATTACAGATTTAACATAAAATATACTTCTGCCAAACTGTACAACAGTTTGTTGACGGATGCAGCTTCCGTTTTTAAATTCTGTACTTCTTATAGGTAACACTTACAATCTATTTCTATTAAATTTAAATTACAAATTATACTAACTAACATGCAATACTATACAAACATACTTTATTCATTCATTCAAACGATATTAACAAATTATTTAATTTAGTACATTATTTTCCTGACTTACAGGATAGACATATGCGATATAATATTCTTTATATTATATAGGATTCATTGCTATTTGGGAATGTCGCAGATGTAAGATTCTCTTTGATTACAATCAACTATTTATTCATCATGAGAACATGACATGGCTCCAAACTTTTCTATTATTTATTCGGTGAAAAACTATAAGAATTATTTATATACTAGCTGTTACCCGTGTCTCCGTACGCGTGGAATTTAGAAAATTTTCTACGTTTTTGAAACATTTTTCATTAATTCTGTACTCCTATTGGTAGCAGCGTGATGTTATACAGCCTATAGCCTTCTTCGGACCACTGAGATAAGCGCAGTTAAACAAACAAACTCGTCAGCTTTATAATAATTGACGGGCTTCGTGGCGCAGTGGTTCATGTACTGGACTACCGTTCACAAGATCGCGGGTTCGATTCCCGCTTGAGACAATCATTTGTGTGATATTCATAAATGTCATACAAATGTTTGTACTACGTCTGGGTGTTTTCTATGTATTATAAGTATGTATTTACAAAAGAAAAGTAGTATATGTATTATATCCGTATTCTGGTACCCATAACACAAGCATAATAAGCTTAGCTTGGGACCAGAGGACGATGTGTGAAATGTCCATGAATATTTTTTTTTTTTTTAATTATTATTAGATTAAATTCATAAAATATTTTTGTTAAACATCTGATTACATTTTAAATAACGTACAATTTTCTTGCAATTATTGCAGCTGTGAAGGTTCCAAAAGTAAAATAACAAAACTAAACGTGATTAACTCCTTCAAAGAGATTTTATTGTAAAGAATGAAGCCTCGTCCATTTATCAGCGCAAAGTACACTCGTGATGAGATTAATGAGTGGTCCATTGTCGCGACACTTCTGCGCTTAATTGTACATAGAAAAAACAATGACAACAAGTGAACAATAAGAGTGTTCGTGTTACATCTCAGTATTGTTTTATTTTGTGTTAGAATAAGTTCTGATTATTTAGATTCGAACGTGTATTTACTTGTTTGTAAAAAACATAATTGAATTTCTACGTTCGGACTACAAAAGCACAATCTATGCTTGTAACTTCCATCCAGAAATCCATCCCACAAATATCCGTAAACATTCAACATGCTAAAAAAGATATAATTATCATATAAAGAATATGTTTTAGTTTACTCATTAGTTTACATTATGTGAAAATAAAAAATTGGTCAAGTGCAAGTCGGACTCGCGCACGAAGAGTTCCGTACCATTATCTATGCAACATAAGGCAACGTTATTAGTATCGAGCAAGAAACGGTAAAAAAATCATGTTTGTTGTATGGGAGCCCCCCTTAAATATTAATTTTATTTTATTTTTAGTATTTGTTGTTATAGCGGCAATAGAAATACATCATCTGTAAAAATTTCAACTGTCTAGCTATCACTGTTCTTGAGATACAGCCTGGTGACAGACGGACGGACGGACGGACGGACAGCGAAGTCTCAGTAATAGGGTCCCGTTTTTACACTTTGGGTACGGAACCCTAAAAAGAAAATGGAATATATAATAATATATACCAATTACAGCTACAAGAGACTGCAATTTCACTACACAAATTTCATAACGTTTTAATTTAAATTTCAGTAACATTGAGCAATTCATATCAAACAACTGTCTGTAATGAATTTCACAAAACGTCCGAATATTAAACGTTCTACCTGATATTACAACAATAAAAATACAGCAGCATAAAGAAATAAACAAAACGGGCTACACCGCACGAGCCCGCGCCCGCGTTAAAACTAAAAAAATCTAATTGTTTGAATTTCAATTTACAGCAAAGCACAGCAGTGGTATTCAGTAAGAAAAAGTAAAGGGAGTTTTCGGTGAATCTTGATCACGTGATAGCGCTCCTGTATTTTTATTGGACGTTTTGACGGGCTTCGTGGTGTAGTGGTTTATATTGCGGACTGCCGATCACGAGGTCGCGGGTTCGATTCCCGCCTCGGACAATCATTTGTGTGATGTTTATAAATGTCATACAAATGTTTGTACTACGTCTGGGTGTTTCTATGTATTATAAGTATGTATTTACAAAAGAAAAGTAGTTTATGTATTCTATCTGTATTCTGGTACCCATAACACAAGCATAATAAGCTTAGCTTGGAACCAGAGGACGTTGTGTTAAATGTCTGTGAATATTTATTTATATTTATTTATTATTAGAGCGCTCTCTACTGCACTTATCCTATTTTATATGACGATATTTACTTAATTACTGTTACAATTAAAGATTCAATGGAAGTACATCACAGATCGACTAGATACCGCCTGTGGTTCCGCATAAGATTCCTATTGTACTAGATATAATTACTTTTGTTTTGTTATTGACTTTCTGTGTATGACAGATTTATTTTCTTGTACTATGAACGTCGCAAGTGTCGACTGTTATTGAGAGGTATCATTTTTATTTTGAATACTATAATATATTTTATAGATATCAATTAAAAATATTTAATAAAGATATCTTTTGACAGGTTACCCTTGTCGTTATAAATTATACTGAATCAGATTAGAAACGATTTATTATGAGTAAATGACGCCCTTATGACCTTAAAAGGTTCAGGTTATCGATAGCATCTATTGATTTAATGGAATTTTACAAGAAATTCATACAACTCTTTTTGTCGCACTCTCTATTGATAAATATTTGCATGGAAATTTATTTAGTAAATTATTAGTTTATTGTATGTGGATGAGGACTTCTGTACTAACTGATATAACTATTATAAAGAGAATATGTATTATAAATGAATGAATAATTGATGAATGAGAATGAATGATTTGATTGTTTGTCAGTTCAAAACGAATGGGTTCCAAAAGTACTGGACTGACTTTCATAATTCTTTTAGGCTTTTTTTATTCGTCACTAAAATAACTCGTGCAAAGCCGGAGCGTTTTACCGGCTGTTTTATCAATCACTAAGTATGTATTATTTCATAGATATTTATTAAGTAAACATTATCTTAGGCAGTTGACAGTAATTTAATCACTGGAATGCTCTCCCCTCTCTATATTTCATTAACAATAATTTGAGTTATATCCTGTTCCAACTATTATCTAGTCGTTAATCTCACCGCTCGTAGTTTGTGAAACTATTCATTACCCCTGACTCCAACTGTAATTAGCTTTTCGCGCCATTTGTTGCGGTCATTAACAATTATCTAACGGTACCCTAATGGTCACGGTTTATTGCATTACACCCTTATATACTACGTTATGTACTTATTTAAATTATAATTCCAAAGTTTAATAAAACATCAAAGTTCCTTTATTGCTTCACAGCACGCTTAAAGCTTAATTCGCTCGTGAAAATTAACGCAAAGCAATTTGCAAAGCAATAAAAAACGTTTTCGGAGATAAACAATAAAAATATTGTTTTAACTTCATGTAGTATTTATTCTGTATAGGGCGTTATAATTGACAAAACGTACGTACAACACTGTACATCAAAGATTATTATAGCTTGTCCCAGAATTACAAATGTTATTTGACATTTACTGTTGCTAGGTAATTGCACTTTTAAAATGGTCATGTCCTCCAACCGTAATTAAACGAAAAATTATACGTAAATCTTTAGGAGATTTATATAATTTTGTAAATTAACTAAAACCAACCAGTTCTTACGGATTCAGAAGATAGGATTAGCCCCACACGCGTCCATAGTGACTGAAAAGTCTCCGAAACGTCGGGCTAGAACCCAAAGAAAATGTAGGTGTCTAAATCTACAAAACGTGGTTTTATTAGAATAATTGTGTCGCGCAAGTGTAAATGAGAAAATGTTATAGAATTCAACCACATAAAATAATTTTAAGTACCTATTATGCATGTCGGTATATGATTTGATCCACGCGTACGATTTCGCAGGCAATAGCTAGTACGACATATTTCCGGTTGGTTCGAATAATCGGTATTATTCGGTATAAAAAAATACGGTTGGCCAACACTGTTGTCAAAAATGTGGCATGTATTTTCAAGTTTGACATTAGCAATTGTCAAATCACATTTGCAATTCTGGGACGGATTATACAGTAATAAAAACCACCCTAAGAATTTTTTTCTTCGAATTCCTAATTCAAACATCCATGACTATGTAGTCCTTATTTAAGCTCATATTAAATTAGTATTTATCTGAATAGAACATTATGAACAACATTGTACAAGACATGGTAGTCGCCACGCGTCGCCACGCTCTGTCATTCAGATATAACCTCACAGCGGAAGAGCTGACGGTGACAATTTACTGCTAGCTTTAACACAACTACGGTACAAGTTGTTAACTTATTACGACAATATGAAATACGAATTTTATTACTTTTAATACCACAGTGTAGTCCGTTTGGTAACGCATTAGGAATAAAAGTAGACCATAATCTCTCCCAAATTGGTGGAGGTCCGTACCCAACACTGGGATGCTTATGGGCTGGAGATAATGCAACCACAAAATTAAGATCGTCATATACTTTTAACTTCATATAAATAATTTGCCCCAGAGTTTCTTGCAAGATTTTACAAGATATCTTTCTCTTATTTCAAGCAATATCCATCTAACAACCTTTATCATCCATCTCTGGAAATATCTGTCCCCATAAAACGTCATACAGCAACTACGTCAAGGAAGTTTTCTAAAAAACATATGTAAATTGGCGGAGGCCTTACTATGTGTTTTTTTTTAGAGATCGAAATTGTATGGAGTTTCATAAGTAACTTGCCAGTACATCTCCGAATGTACATATTATACATAAAAATATATAACAATCGCTACCATTTAACACTTACACCAACAATACCTGTGAAATTGCAGCAAAACTATCTTTTTAAACGTGTCTGTAGTAAATCTAACCTTCGTTCTATAACCATACGGTTGATTTTATGTAAACCAATATAATGTAACATTGCTCGGGTATATTTAGCTATGATTTTTGTCAAATATTCCTTAGACTAGGTGTCGTGCACACACACACACACACACGCACACTGAAGTTAACAGTTCGCCTACCTAACGTGTAACATGCATGAAAGAAACTAGCATTACACAATGTTAAGCATTAGTTCAACTACAATTATGCTCAGTTTGGGACCAGACAATGTATAAAAATAAATATTGGTGTATGTATGCATGGAGTCACACGAATGGATAAAATAAGAAATTAATATATAGAAGGACATGTGAAAGTTATGGCAGAGACTTAAAACGGCTGTTCACGTAATGAGACAAACGTATTGTTAGAAGTGTTCTGAGAATGAACGTAGAGTAAAATGTCTAATGAAAAATCAAAGATGGATTGATCTAAAGCCTTGTATATCCACAAAAAACAACTTAACAACTAAGCCATCCGATCACAGAGCTTTAAAAACCAAAATAATGGGATGAAGTCAGGTAAATGATGATATACATCATCACACAACCAAACTAGTCAAGTTTTATTGAATAAGAATAATCTGAGAAGCAAAAGCTTATTAATAAAACCAATAAGTGTTCCCACAGAGAGACGGCGAGAGTTTCACTCGACCTATAAGTCTCACAAGTAAACTCCTCACAAAGTCATACAGAGACCATCACGAATAATAACTTCTTACTCTATGTTTAGTTTCATATCATTATGTTTGTGTTATTTCAGATCCTCTGATATCTGATTTTTGGGTCAAAGTTTACTTTAGAAAGAGAGAAAGAAAATAAATTTATCAAATATAATTTTTTAAATATAATTTAGTAAACGTCTATTGAAGAGCTTTATTATATATTCATCAGTAGTATTTACAATAATATTTACAATAATATTTACAATAATATTTACAATAATATTTACAAAACATAAAATAGGGTTACAAAAAATTTGAAATTATAAAAAAAAAATATTTTACTTACTACTTAGTATTTTAATTAGTAAACAATTTCAAAAGGCTAAATTTTGTGAATATCTAGATAATTCTCACATCTTTGATCTATTAATGTATTAGTAACATAAATCTATGCTAATACTAGCTGATCCGGCAAACGTTGCTTTGCCACATAAATATTAAGGGTGGATCAGACTTACTGGATGTGAATATAAAATTTCATAAGAATCGGTCAAGCCGTTTCGGAGGACGTTGGTGACGAACATTGTGACACGAGAATTTTATATATAAGATTATACAGCTGAAGAGCTTTTGAACACTCTACTCTCAGAAATAATTAGTTCGAATTTAATTTTTTTTTTGTGTTGGATAATCCATTTATATAACATTACGCTTCGACCAAAAGGAGCGAAACGTAACTGAAAAGTGTTGGAAGAACTTGACAAATTTTCTAAACTCCACGTGTCTAAAGTCGCGGGCAACAGCTAGTACAGTTATACAAGTTAAGCTTAAACGAGTTCTAAATATGTTTCCTATTCTATTTAACTTTAGGGATTTTTTTATTGAAATTTCCTTATGTCAAATAATATTAAGACGGAGTAGGTCTGTACAATGTTACTCCGCGGCACTAAACTAATTGCTTTTGTTTGTGACAAAATTCACATAAATTGCTTTGAACTTTGACGTCGCTTCGCGGATACTATCATTATTGTAATGTTATCCGCATCTCTTTGTACTGAACAGTACATTTACATAATATTATCATTACAATACAATGTTGTTTTTTATTCTGTGGATATTTTGTGTTTGTTATTGTAAATGTTTTAAGTAATAATATTATAAAACGTTTTCTGTCGCTAATCAGAAAGTATCCGTTAGAGAGAAATGCAAGTAATCAATACTCCTAGATATTTCTTAAAAAAATATTCAACATCCCTAACCAGCGTTTTATAGTAGACTAAATACATTTTTTTGGAATTGTCAAAGACGTGTGATGAGTGACATGTGACGAGTGTCCAACAATAGACTGGAAAGAAAACGAGGATAACATGAAGAGACACGGAACATTTGATTGTTATTAGTTAAGTGAATATCCTCTATTAACTTTGAATGAGGGTTATCGCTTAATGCTATTAGAGGGCTGACCTCTCACAACAAGTTTATTGAGTTGTCTCTGTACAATATTTTGTTCACAATCAAATGACATAATATTCTTACAGTTATTTTCATTTTGTATTTTATTATTTTAGTGGAACCGTATTTAGTAAATAATTCATCAGCTTTTGAAAAAGAGGAAAGTTGAAGTTACTAGTCTCCAGAACTTGAAAGCATGAATTAAAAGTATGTTGCAAAAGCGATAGATGTATGCTTTTATGTAGGCCTTCTGACACTGTGAACTTTCTGCCTACCTAGTGAGAAATCATGTCAATCATCAATATTGTCAGCTATTGTATATAATATTGTATATAATAAGTAAGTGGAGATATTCTAAGCGGCCTTCTATCCTGTTTATACATTCATACATATTGCCTCACACATAACCCATGGTGATAAGCAGGTATTATAGATGCTGCTATGATTCAAACATTATGTCATACTTGCATGTCGAATATTAGTAAATTCTACGTGCCAGTTCTAAGGAAACCATTGATGAGATTAGCTGTTAAAGAGCAGACCTGTGTCAGAGGTACTATGTTTTGGAACACGAAAGTTTTTTTTACTGATTTACTTAAATGTACCAAACATTAAGCATTTAGAGTTCAGCTTTACGGACATCGTACTGTCATAGAGTGCTCTACTGTTGCACAATGAACTTAAAAGAAGGTACAGCACGAAACAAAAAGCGTTTAGTAAGCATGTCATTGTGATGTGTATAGGAGTTATAACATCGGTGGACGAGACGGGGGTTTGAAACATTTGAGCGCATCAAACACTCGTCTACTAACTTGAAACTGCAATCATTTTAATTGGCGGCACTCGGCGCTACATTTTCATCATTATCTCACAGATTGCTCTCCGCTGTTCGCTGAATATTTGCCGAGGAGGGTAGTTAGTGGAGCAACAGGACGGTACCGGCTATCTGTCTCACTTAATGCATTTCTCGAGTACTGTTATAATTACTTCAAACTTGATCTCTCTTTAACTTCATTTAAAGAATTAAATTTAAGATTGCCTGACATATAAAATTTATAATGCAACTTTAGAGATTTATTTGAATAATTCTTTTTTTGTTTGAAAGCTGGTGGTTCCCGTGTGGTCCCATTGGCGTTAGGTCAGGATCTGATGGTTATCTTCGTCTTTTGGTTATATGCGCAAGCCTAAAGAATCATTCATCGGTCAAATCATTTCGGAGATAAGTGGTGCCTAACACTCTATGACATAAGAATTTTTGTCTAACAGTAAAGAAAGTTTTTTAAATAAACATAAACAAAACACGAAGAGTCTGACACAATTATCGATGTATATCATTAATCAGTACACAGTGAACAGGTGCGTACAACGACTCTCTACAATTTAATAAAGACGCCTATCAAATGAGAACCCCTTTGTTATTTATTAAAGTATATTTGTTTCACCCTAAAGTGTATGCATCTTCTGCAGTATTACTTTATGTATTACTGTTTAATGAATCAAACAGAGACACGAAGAAGAAGAATAAACAGTTGATTTATAGAAAATAAGTAAGAGAGAAGAATAACGAACATTTTATTCCTCAAAGACTTTCACAAGGCAATTTCCCTCAGTACGTTTATCTGTTTATCGAAACAACTATTATACGCACATAAAGCACCATTATTACCATTCAGCTAAAAAGATAAGGAAACCAGAATAATAAGGATTCAATAATAATATCATATTTCATCGCAGAATAATACAATGGTTTAGAAAAATATATGTTGGAGAAATATTCGTCAAAACAATACTTACAAAAATTAGTTATTTAAATGTTGAGTAATGTATAGTGGAAAGTCCACGTCGGCGTACACCAGGTGACTAACATTTAAATATTTGATAGTACCCCGAGCTGCGAGCTCCGAGCCGTGAGCCGTGAGCCCTTCACGACCACTAAATGCTTGGGAGTCTAATTGAGAAAACGTGTCGGGAATTGTAAATGATTGGTGATAGCGGTACGTAATGGGCGCCACGGAAATCTCTACCACTCTCATTATACACGATTTAAAATTTAGATTAGCAAAAATATTACAAGATATTAATATTATTAATATACCTTCGTAAATGTGGTATTGCATATAACTAGTGAATAATACGTAAGCTTAACTGAGTAAGTAACGTAAGAGGAAACGTAAAATGATATTTGCTATCACTATGAAAATAATATGGAAAAGACGTTGTGGCACTTGTATTACTGATCTGTTACCGCATGGGTTATGAAAAACATGCAAATTAAAATATTTTGATAATTATTTTTTATGTATGTTATAAGAATATTGTTAATAAAACGTGTGCCGTTTTTAAATTCCAAAAATCGATTTCCAGCCGGTATTTTGACTGAATACTTACAGAAAAGTGACTTGGAGAAAATTAACGAATACAAATAATTGCTTTCCTTAATATTCGAAAATCATTACATTCATGCTCTCATTCAACTTCTTATAAAATATGTTCTACCTGGCTACAGTGTGTATGATCAGAGTAAAGTAAAGACGCCGCGAGCACTCACTTATTTGACATCGATGTTGTTCCAACATGAAGTGAAGGTGGAACATTTGACAAATATATCGATCATGTTTACTTACTCGTGTTTACACATATTTATATAACAATCTTTGATTAAATATTGAACGATGTTAAAGACCTTCGACCGGTTTTTGAAAGATTGGAAAAAAGTATGTCCACAGAAAGAAGTTAATTTCTACTATAGAGTAGAAATTAACTTCTTTCTGTGGACATACTTTTTTAGTTTTGTCATAAATTAGTATTTTAAACTCATAACACTCATTTTTAAGCCCTGTAGCACTTTTTAATTTCTACTAAAACCATGGACACATTGGGAAAATGTGTTAAGATAAATAAAAAATTTACAGAAGTATGTACATCTATATTATACAACATAGCGTCAGTTACGTCTCACGCGACAAATGATTGCGCTACGTTCTGTGAATACAAGACACAGGAAATGTATTCACTTTTATATGAAGATGTAAACATGCGACATAATACACCGGAAGTGACGACCATTTGTATATGACTACTGCTTTGTGTGTGTTCATTATGACTACAAATATTGTTTCACACACAAATATCATGCGTTTTTACATAGTACCTATTATTTTTATGATAATATTTTATTGTAATGACTAAGGAGCTTAATAAAAATTACAAATATTTTTATTGCATCTTAAAACATAATATAAAGTGAACTATTTGCAATATTTTTTCTATATCAGAGCATTATCCCTTGACACAGATGTGATTTTTTGTTTCTTTACGATATTGTAGTTAATACTGACACTGAGACCCGTCATTACAAGGACATTATTGGGCTTTGAATAATAATAACTTATTTGTAGAGTAGTTTGTTTTATTTGATTTATAACCGAGTATGTTCTATTTATATTTCATTACGTCAATCACAAAATTGTTAGATAAATCGTCGTCACGTACTCTGTGAGAGTGTAGCCTGACTCGCGCCACGTCTTAACGTTGTCATATTGGATAACCGAAACTAACAGACAAAGTGACTGTTACGAGATACAAGTGATATCAGTATAAGAGATTATTGTATATGATTGAATGTCACTATAAATAATAAACTATGTTGTTAGTTTACTTAAAGAAACAACTAATCAACTAGGTACGCTTATAAGAAGTCTTAAAATATATTCGTCAGTATAGACTGTATTTTAACTATGTGTCGATTTATATATTTAGTTTTAGCAGCCGCATTTGTTTATCATATAAAATAGTGATTTTAATATATTTCGAACGCAATTGCAGTCCCGATTCATAAATATATTCATAGCACTGACATATCAACTAACAGCCGACATCTAAATTAAGGCACATATTTTTATTATCTGTATTGTAGATACTTTCAGTTTAGCCTATATAGTCTATCTACTTGTGTGTTGTGTATGTTCTAAGTTGTTATGAAGCGGAAATTACCAATTCAGTACATGACAGATGTTAATTATAGTGTTAGTAATACGCCCAGATGGTAGCGCAACACTATTATTATAAATATATGACTTAATGCGTGTCTAATGTGATCGTTTATTGTAGACTTATTTAACGGATTGATGTTTAACTAGGAATTATTTTAAAATTTTCTCTCGCCGATATCCCTGTGTGAGAAAAAGGTAGACAAATATAATTTATACATATATTTTTCTTACAGTATTTATTGTACTGAAGTCACTACTTGACTTCTAATTTACGTGTAAATGACACAATATTCAGAGTCAGGCTCGCAGTATCATCTTCAGAAGGCAGATCCACCATCGCATACATTTACATAACATTCACATTTATATGTTAACTGAACATTCAATCATAGAATTTTAGATGTTTTGTGGATTATAAGTGTAGGTAAATTACTGTGAATATATAAAAATTTGTAATTAGCAGCACATATTAAAGTTGAAAAATAAACGTGTACAAAAATTTTTTTCTCAAAATGCCTTATAGAGGGTTTGAAAATGAATAAAATATTGTCATATTTGAACCACAGATTTGAACGTAGATATATGCATGTAGGGACATTGGTCGGACGAAGTTTCTCACAAAAGGTAAGTATTAATATATTTATCGCTTGCGTAAACTAATTTTCCTTTAGAATATTCAAAACTATGAAAACAAAGAGACCACTCCAGCAGCTCCACCAACAAGCGCAACAAACAACTAACAAAGTAATGTGCTTAAGTGTTCGTGTGTTGTTATTAGATAAGTTATTGTATGTGTTATGAGTTTATGACGAGACATTATGACTGATCTACAACAACTCACGTGAAGCACATTGTTTTTTTAAAACTAAGACATAATGAGAAACCTTTAAATATTATGAAGCTTAAGTCACTTGTACGTTTTTTATTATCTTACTACTTGGGAAGACTAGACGATTATCGAGTGATAATGAGGAGATTAGACGATTATCGAGTGCGAATAACTGAGTAGTTATTCGCATGGTGTTAGATTATACTGGTGGCGACACATTAATATAAGTATCACTACCCTGTGACCTCCCAGAGAGCTGTACGCGTCAGCTAAGGGACAATGTACGCAGATAAACATTTTCTGTGAGAGACGGTAAGTTTGAAACTAAAGTATATATGCCAACAGGTTCGGTCAGCACGGCATAAGTAGACAAGATACCCTCTCGAAGTGGCAGCATAAAAAGTTACAAAATTTTGACAGGCATCATGGTGCAGTAGTGTAATAACTGCGGCAACTGCCGAACACGAGATCATTGGATATTTTAAACAGTATAAAATTCTTGCTTTGCCGTGTTTATACATATTTGAAATTGTTTTATTTGTTAGAAATAACTTGACATTATTTCCGCGTCTCGAAGATGTAGCTTTTAGAAACAGACGTTATGTAAAGCGGCTCTGTACCTATGCATAGCGCCAAAACTACACTCATGCGTCGAAGTCCTTTTTGTATGGCGCCAATTATTTACAACAAAATTCCCCAACAATGGAAAAATCTAGATACAAAAGCATTCAAAACGAAATTGAGAGATTTCTTGACTCGGAAAGCGTACTGTAATATCTCTGAATTCTTAGACGCAAGTGACGCAAGTCACTCAAAGATCCTTATCTTTGAGTGACTCGCACTTACTCACTTATATTTTTAAATTTGTGTTGCATCTTCTTAACCTCATTATGTTTGTAATTATGTACCATCAATATCTTATTGACATTGTATAGTTTATTATTTGTATCTTGCACATTTTGTATTAAAATAGTTTGACTTATTGCCTGTCGCAAAAGACATTAATATTTGTACGCCGTTTCACGGTAAGACATGTTATATATTTATATATTTACATTAAAGATAATATTATTGTAACTTGCATGCTTCTGTATGTATACACATGTTTAACAAATAAATATTACTTCCTTACTTGGTTCGATTTCGTGATTAAAACAGATAATTGTACAGATTCCATATACTTTTAATTGTCTCTAGAGAACATGCGTAACAATATTCGTGAAATTAAGCTTAAATTGCTTAATGATTGTGTTGCATTTAAAGAAGATCTCATTTAATGGCTGTTGAATAAACTAGTTGGTAGATTAAAACTAATCTCAGTATTATAACAAGTTAACGAGTGGAGATGAAAGTGAGCTCCCTGCAGGAGGAGAGAGCTGCGTCATCAAAGTTATATTCATTAAGTAGCGAGGCTGATTGTGCGGCGCCACGGGCAGAGCACTGCGCTATAACTAGTTTAATGATATTAGAGCGAGGCCGGAATGAACTGGATGCAACTGAGATGTAATTGTTTTACAGAATATAGAAGAGGGGCCTCTTCTATATTCTGTAAATAGTATGGTATGTGCCCAACAGTGGGACGTTAATGGGCCGGAGAACGAGAGAGAGAGAGAGTTTATAATAGAATACGAATATCTAGTTTTTTACGAGCTTTAAAAAAAGCTGCTTCAAAACTACCTACACAAAACACCATGTATTTTATCTTCAAACACATCTATAAAAATAACCAAAATGTCCACTCTTATATCTGTTAACAACATTCAAGTCAACACACAATCATAATATTAATAGCAAGTATATACACATTGTTAATAACTATGAACAAACAACCAATCATAAAGTAAGTTCATACCAATATGACTCTCATTACGTTACACTTACGTTCTGTTTAACTTGTTACACAAATAATGTTACACCTCGTTATATTACTATCATAGATCAACCTAAATAGATACAGAAGGCGATCCGCACACAGCGAACGTTCACGCTATTGTCGCAAATGTAATGTATGACAGCTCGACGTGTGATTTTGTTTCCATTTGGTTCGTTTAGAAGTTAAGAAAAATCTCGTAATGCGGTTATCTATTTTAGGTGATCTGTGATTAGTATAGAGTTTCACAAATATTTAGAGAATTTAGTTGTGTGACGTCACCACACACGGCTGCGGCTCATAGCGATAATTGAATACAACATTGTGAATGTATTTGCGGTGAGACGATTTAACTTTTATAGAGATACTTTGCTCTAGATTTAAGGGTTCAGGTCACTTACATGCTAAAATTAGTATAACTTAATTGATATAATACATAAAATGTTACAATATATTAACAATAATACAAAATATATTATTTTATTGAAACTTACAACCCTTCAAATATGAAACTGAAGCTAAAAAGTGACTGTTACAATACACTACTCCAGCTATTCTAAACCAGAGACAACAGATGCTGCACTACTATTGTATACGTATATTATTCAGAAAACCAACGTGAATCCATCGTCAGCTATTTGTTTTTATTTCGTACAGTCGGTCGGTAGGCGCATGTTGTGGAGCTGGCCTGCATCAGATTCGTTTATTTTTGTTGTTTTCAGACAGTATTTGTGTTCTATTGTGAAATATTGTCACAATAATTACATCGTGAAATAAATGAAATAGAAAAGCGACGTCATTTTGTTCAAATAACAAAATGAGAACCAACAAGTTAGGTTTAGAACTTGCCAAGGCTAGAGTAAAATTAGAATTCCTCCTCGACTTGGATGTCACACTACAACATTTTATATATAAAGATTTTATATACAAGATTTTATATCTAAAGTATTAATATCTCATGGTGCATATTATTAAATCCTCAAATGTAAATTAGTGTAAATGTTCATACATGAAGCTTGCACAAGTTTTTAAACATTGCGATCACGCCTCACTCTACAAATTAAAACATGACACGCAAATACGTCGTCATTTCGCAGCGTGTTGATTGTTCATCGCTCTGTGTCGCTGTACCTCCGCACCGCAGCACACAGTTATTCCTATACACGAACACAGATGTATTTCCTCTGTTTATTAAAGTTACAATAGTATTATGAAATATCATTTTAAAATGAAGTAGCTCAAAATATTAAAATAAGGGTTAATATTAGGTTTTATATTTTTACAGTACAGATTAGAGCCACAACATTCTTAATTAAATTTATTTAAACTATTTTTATAGTCTTTTTTTTGCCTAACCTACCATTATTACGAAGGGTCTAATCTCATAATTATGCCACTACAAAACGTACTTTTTGCTGGCGGTGGTACAAATTCGGTAATACGAATACCGCTGGTAAAAAATAAACCACAGCCTTATTACGTCCATTAAAACTATTCCAATTAGGAAAGATGGTTTTCGGAAAAAGGTTTAGCATGAATTTCCAAATTAATCCGCCACAGATTTTGTGTTGAGATCAACAAAAGTTAATTAGTATATCGAACATCAAAAGACGACCCCTCCACGAGCATCGCATCTAAACTTAATTAAACCACAAAATTCTTCCACAAGGCTACGCTACTAAAACAAATATATCGGATTTTATGTGAAGAGCTGTGAGAATAAATGGTAAAATACTACATAGTTATAAATATATATTATTTATTCAGTCATTTAGACATTTATTCAGTCTTTATAACTATTTTAAAAGTATTAAGAAATATTTAAGAAATATTGATATAATGTTTATCGATAAAATATTTATTATCACAGCACACTTTTATTATGTTCAATATTGCACCATGTTGCCAATAATAATTTTACCCCGGGGTGCTTCATGTAAGAGTCAGTTATGTGAAAATTATAAAGAATTAACAAGAAGACCAGATCAATTCAAATAGCTTAATGCAACATTATGTTAATTTCATTGCAAATTGTAGGTGATAAATGTACTGTTTATGTTAGATCTACTGTAGCAGAATTATCAGTGGCTTCCATCTTTTCATTAGATAATACTACAGTCTTAGAAGTCTTTGTTCAATTATATTATCCCACTATCACATTTAAGGAAATTATCATAATATATAGCAAATGATTTACTGTTTTTCGTTAGAATCAGTGTCAAAAATCTCTGCAACAGAATTGTATTTTTAAAACAGTGTTGATTGTAGTGCAAGTGATAAATATGTATGTCGGTGTCTCACTGGCGAGAGCCAGGCTTCACTTGTGTTTGTTTTGTTTTAACATTTTTACCGTACTGTGTATTTACATATAGTTAACTTTACTCGTATTTATTTAGGCGTATTGTAAATTTCATTACACTGTAAAGAAACATTAATTTTTATTGAATGTAACGACCAGACACACTGTCTCTGAATTTTAAAAGTTTATTCTTTCTCTCTAAATTAAACATTAATTCTTTTAGAGCAGTTTTAATAAGTATTACTGTAGCTAAACCAGTACAACATATTTGATTACATCACGAGGCAGGATAAAGATTTAAATGTAAAGAGTATTACTTATTTTTGGGAATCTGTTTTTATAATGTTGCAACTCCCAAGATCCCTGAAGGTCGGAGTCGTACAACGCTGATCCATATAATTTACATAATCTTCTTTCAGTCAGTGACCGGGCACGATGTTGGTTACGATTGCGATGCCAATGTTTGTGGTAATCTGCTCGGAATTACATTGCTTGTTATCTAGAGTATATTTTTCTACAATTTAACGTACTTATGTACGTAATGGAATCATAAATGAGTGTTTTCACTCCCAATAATCTTTTATATAAATATGCAAATGAAAGAAATATTCAATTTCATATATATCAATAAACAACTAATGGTCTTATTCATAATGACTTATCGAAGGTTTAAAAGTTCGCTAAAATGGGTTTGCGAAAATTGTCAAAACTTGTTATTGTTTAGTCTTTTTACGATAAAACGTTTATTATCTCTCCGATGAAATCTCCGTTTAAACCTCCGATAAGTCATTATGAATAAGACCATTAGTGTATACGTGGTATGTTTTACCATTAGTTGTATCTTTAATGAGTCGCGCGACTGTTAGAGAATATTAAGTTAAAACTTGTTTACATTATCTATACAGTACAATGCAATAGATATATATTATTTTTAATGCTATCATTGAAACATCATCTACTCTATGTAACACTGGTTCACGGTACAATACATTTCCATTCAACTCATGTGCGGGTTCATTATGTTGTTGCAACCTGGGACCTTTCATAAAGCATTTATTGCTTTATATATTTCATTTGTTGTTATTACTGTAAGTCTTTTTACTTTTCCGTATACTTTTAACATACTTTTATTAGCTTTGTTCGTATCTATCTATAAATAAAATTAATGTAAGGATCCATGTAACGGAATCTTTGAAAGTGATTTTGATCCATTTGCAATAGTTAAATTAACTATTGACCTATGAAAATGAAATTTTTTAAATGCTTTTGTAGCGAATGAGATTCTGAATGTTATATTCGATTCCTTACCCGACGTTTCGAAACGATTTTATTGACAGTACCTATTAATTTTTTCTCATAAGAAGGATACAACATCGCATGAAAAATAAATTAAAAAGTTATTCCCACATTGATGACGACATGCGGTGAGTGTGTTGTGGTTACAGTGCGCTTTTGTTAACTCATGTGTTTTCAGTTTGTTTTATATATTCAAGTTGTGCGGGTGTTTTAATTAAGATACCCAATGTAAAGAGTTCATTTTTACAGCTTCAATGCTGAAATAATGTATATAGAACATTTTAGACAGCTTTAGATAAGGTGGGAGGAAGTAGTACCTTTTTAGAATCTTATATTTACGGCTTCAATAGTTCTTCTTAGTAGCTTTCATCTAATGCTTGAGCGTATACAATAGAAATTTGTAATTGAGGTTAATCTCAGGCTTCTAAGTCCGGTCTAAATGATTTTGTACAAAGGATTTTACTTACAAATTGCATAACTAAGTGTAATCAGTTACACTTAGTTATACAGTTGGTAAGTAAGGAGAAGAAGCATATTATAATATTATATAACACTTTTTTTTCATTTATTTATTTATTTTGACGGGCTTCGTGGTGGAGTGGTTTATGTAATGGACTGCCGATCACGAGGTGGCGGGTTCGATTCCCGCTTGGGGCAATCATTTGTGTGATATCTATAAATGTCATACAAATGTTTGTACTGCGTTTTCTATGTATTATAAGTATGTATTTACAAAAGAAAAGTAGTTTATGTAGTATATCCGAATTCTGGTACCCATAACACAAGCATATAAAGCTTAGCTTGGGACTAGAGGACGTTGTGTGAAATGTCCATGAATATTTATTTATTTATGGTAAAATATACAATACATTACAGCAACAGAAACTATAAATGTTTGTGTGTCGCTGTCTTCACTCACAAAAATTTTTTTTTTTCTTGGCCGGTACCTGAACATCTAAGAATTGATTTACATTTATTAATTTTTTATTTGCGCGACTCATTTGTTTCTTTTAAATTTTGGCCCGACGTTTTGGAGATTTTGCAGTCACCGTGGTCACGGGTGAGACTTTAAAACAAATATACGCGTCTAAATTCATAAAAAGTAGAAGCACATAACTTTATATTTTACCTATTACATGTACTGTACATGATATCAGTGCACAATATTCACATCATTATATGCTGATAATGAGATCGATCACAACTGTGAATCCCTCATCCAAGCACATTTCCATAACATGTACGTCACCACTCATACAATATTATATTACAGTCTGCGGTTACCAACATACATAATGTGACTTGGTATGTTATTTTTGTATATTTTAAATGGGTTATATTTTAATGCGTATCTTATCCCAGCACAATTTCGAGTACTATCGATCCCTGTACACATATAAAGCGTGATGTTGTTCCACTAATATTGTCTGTAGGTGAGCTCATTACAAGCACACTCAAGTGATACACAAACATAGTACAGTAGTGACCGTCTAGTAGACTATACTGTGTAAGCAATAACACATCTAATTATTATGAGATGTTGATGCTCCGTGTGGTGACGGATTAAGAATACAAGTGTCACCACCCCATCTCCTCCCGAGGGTGCTGTACAAGTCAGCTAAGGGATTATTGCACACAGATAACATCCTCTGTGAGAGACGGAAAACTCGTAAACAAACCCTGTACCAACACGCGTAGTCAGCGCGGCACATTAGACCATAATCCCTCCCAAAGTGGAGGAGGCCCGTGCCCAACAGTGGGACGTAAATGGGTAAAATTTACTGAGATCAAGGTACATTTTAAAAATAAATGAAGTTTTGTAACTTACGTAGTAATTATTAGTCTCCTGCCCTTGTCCCATTATTTGGTGTCGGCGAAATCTTTGTCTTCCATACTCTTCTGTCAGACGTCATTTCTTTGTTAATGTCTCTTTCTTTCTTAACCTCGTTCACACAGTCCACATCAATTGTCTTTGGATTCCCTCTAGACGTTATTACTGTCATATTCATTCGCAGGACATTCGTATAATATATACTTTTACTCCATTACAGGGTCTTTTAATTCTTATGGAGTCACGTAAATTGTTTTATATACTTAATACTGATAAGATGTGAAAGGGGACCAATTGCATGGTACCTGGATGTACTCGTGTTTTGTATTAAATAAACCATTCAATAATACGAAATGTCTACAAAGAAAGCTAGTAATATCGTGTATTTTATCATTATTATAAGATTGAGTGTCAATCGTATCTGTTCACCCCTTAGTACTGTGAGGGTTGACGCTGATAAATTCGTTTCCCAAAGACTGAAGGTAATACAAAGGTTTATTGATCCGCCATCTTGTGAATATTTAGTTAGAGAATTACTACTATGGTTTATTTATTATCGATATCTACCTTTGTGTTATTTAACATCAATAAAATACGAATATTTTTGCCATTTCTAGTAAAAGTTAAATATTAATGTAACCGACAAAGACTATATTATATATTACCGTAAGCTTAGAGTGTATAAATCGATATTCAATATTTATAACTCAATTAGTTCCTCCCAAAACACAGGCTTATCTTTGTAAATCTGGGAACTTTTTAGAATGTTTTCCCCCTCTTTTACTTAGCATAGGTTTCCAAAGCTTCAATCGTTTTCCATTATTGAATAACTGTCTTATGATTTTATTGTAATTAATGTCTTTCAAAATATAATCAACTTATTTTCTAAGTAACGACTTTGGATAAAAACTGCTTTGCAAAAAGAAATAATAAATCGTGAACCTTTTGATAATCAAATTACAACTAATCAGTTGCAAAGAGGGTTGCCTCCCTCGTGCACCCTATAGGACATTATTAGGGATCTGTAACAGAATGACAACAAAATATTCAAAATAAGTTTAGCAGATAGATATTACTAATTTGAAAAAACTTAGTGATATTAACATAATTTGTAGGGTTACGGAACAAAATGCAAAACAGGACCTATTACTGAGATTTCGTAGTCCGTGCGTCCGCCTGTCACCAGGCTGTATCTCTAAGCGGTGAGAGCTAAATGTTTCACGGTTTATGTATGTTAGTTGTATAATTATAATACCTTTGTATGTTAAGTATATATTTACAAAACTGTAACACACGTATAAGTACAAATGTAGCCCAAGAATTATGTTAAGACGTAAACTTTCACAAAACAAAAAACAACCATTGAAACTTCTATATATATAGATACAATAAGTATATCTGTACGTTGTTTAGTTATCTAACGACGTCTATATATTTGTATGTTCGCGTGTATCTACTGCTCAAGGCGAGCACTTAACTTTTGTAACAATAAATTTAGCTGTAAGTGTGTCGTGACACTAACTGTTCAAAGATTTGTGAGAGAGACGAGAATAGCAATAAAAGGGACATCTCCACATCATTATCGTAAGGGCAGCACTGTGAGGTATCAGTGGATTTTATTAGAGGGGTCTGTGAGTAGAATCTGACAAAACTATTGACAAATGGAAATAAGACAATGTGCTTAGAATTATAAATAAAAATATGCAGGTGTTTTTAGAACAACACGTCGTCTCCATCTGTGTTGGTGTGTCATATTGGGAAACAAGAAATAAAGAGATTTTTTTCTAGAAAGTTTTATCCATGTCTTTGTTTAGCATCTACACGACCGTTAAGCCGCAAATTAATCCTAAAAATAAAAATTTTTGGTCAAGTGCGAGTCGGACTCGCGCACGAAGGGTTCCGTACCATTATCTATGCAACATAAGGCAACGTTATTAGTATCGAGCAAGAAACGGTAAAAAAATCATGTTTGTTGTATGGGAGCCCCCCTTAAATATTTATTTTATTTTATTTTTAGTATTTGTTGTTATAGCGGCAATAGAAATACATCATCTGTGAAAATCTCAACTGTCTAGCTATCACCGTTCTTGAGATACAGCCTGGTGACAGACGGACGGATGGACGAACGGACGGACGGACGGACGGACGGACAGCGAAGTCTCAGTAATAGGGTTCCGTTTTTATCCTTTGGGTACGGAACTCTAATTACAAATTTTCATATCTAGATTATTGAACTGATATTTTATAGTAGGTAACTGTTTTTACCTTAGTTACATATTACCCTTATATATTATATATAATAGTAATAAAATGCTATAAAAGTTGTTTAATACAATGTAACAAAGTCAGATAAAGATTGAAGAGTATTCACTTAAAATAATATTTAAATAATAAGTGAGTGTACCGCTACACCACTTGGAACTATACTTATAAAGTAAATGTCGGTGGAACTTCCGGCGTACATTTCACAACCACTATTTTATATTCTCCACTTCCTGTGAAACACTTTTAAAAAGAAAATTATAAAAGTATGAATTTCTGACTAGAACATTGAACGAGCACAGTTTTATTGTATGCATTATTTCACAGAAAGTTTGTTCTTTTGTAAAAGAATACTTAACTAGAACTAAAGCGGTTCATTTTTTTTTCATGATGTATTGTGAAATATCTGAAGATTTCACGAAACACTTTTTGTTACCTAGGTCAAAAATTTCACGTAATTGTTTTAACAATTTTTTTATCACTACAAAATAAAAATAAAGAACTGTTTTAAATATTGAATAGGTTTAGGCAATACTGTATAGTTAGTGTTCATGAAATTAAATAGCTAATTAATTAATTGTTAATTAATTATATTGTTATAGAACTGTTTAAAGTCTAAAATAAAAAATTGGTCAAGTGCGAGTCGGACTCGCGCACGAAGGGTTCCATACCATTATCTATGCAACATAAGGCAACGTTATTAGTATCGAGCAAGAAACGGTAAAAAAATCATGTTTGTTGTATGGGAGCCCCCCTTAAATATTTATTTTATTTTATTTTTAGTATTTGTTGTTATAGCGGCAATAGAAATACATCATCTGTGAAAATTTCAACTGTCTAGCTATCACCGTTCTTGAGATACAGCCTGGTGACAGACGGACGGACGGACGGACGGACGGACAGCGAAGTCTCAGTAATAGGGTCCCGTTTTTACCCTTTGGGTACGGAACCCTAAAAATATATAAATACCACATTATTACATACTATCTGTGCCCTGCGGTCCACGGTAAAAAGGATAAATATCTGTAAGTTTTTTATTATCCTACGGGAACATTGCAGTCTTTCGCAATGAAAAGTAGCCTATATTATTATGTTATTCCGATGTATAAGCTACATTATTGTAATATTTTATTAAAATCCATTCAGTAGTTTTTACTTGAAACAGTAACAAACTTTCAAACATACATACTCACAAACTTTCATATATTTAATATTAGTTGAATTTACGGGGTCTTTTGTTTTTCTATGTAATAACTTTCAAACAACGTTGGAAAATTAACAACACTGACTGCAATCACAATAAAATTTCAAAAATAGAACAAAAATACTCGTAATACGCAGCAAGTTAAATCCAACACGAGTAGGGTGACAACACGCGCCTAACAACGTGGATAATTTTGAAAAAACAAAATTGTTAGCTTCAATTTTCAGGCCGTGAATACAAGTGCTCTGAATAAAATATAGTGATAGTGGACTATGAGTTTTTATGCTACATGTTATTGTTATAGTACAGAGTTTATACTATTTAGTTTATTTCATTTTCACGCACCATATCACAACTTGTAACGTAGTTGTTAATTATCCTGTAGCCATGATATTACTTATTTTATATAAAAATGTTCAATATGTAACCCTTCACTTAAATGTAATCGAAACTTGGTTCTCTGAACTAGAAGATGAATCTAAAAAGACTAACAGAAATCGCTCCATACATCTGTGATAGAAAATACGAGTTAAATAAATTTATAAACTGACATAAATGCATACATACGACTACGTAAAAATATGAAGAAAACATAACTTTTTGACGATCGGACAAAATGTGAATGTTTTTAAATAATAACGTTAATAATCAATCACATAATTATTGATGCAATATGTTGGTCCGCAGATTTGCACACAGTTCTAGAAATGTTAAAAAGACTTTATTCACAGCCTACTGCCAATCTTTATACACTTGCAATCTGTGGATCAGCTACACGCAGAGGGCATACAACGCTCTTCGTGTTCAATATAATAATGCGTTCCGGATGTTGATGGGGCTGCCGCGATACTGCAGCGCGTCCGGTATGTTCGCCGAGGCACGAGTTGATGGCTACAAAGCCATCGTACGTAAACGCTGCGCGTCCATCATGCGCAGGGTGCGCGCCAGCCCCAACACCATCCTAAACGTTATAGCACAGCGGTGGGACAATCCTATGTTAATACATTGGATTCGACTGCACACCACACTGTGACATTTGTGCAGTAAGTTGTAAAATATTCTGTAATTTAAATGTAATAAATATAAGTAACTAGTTATTATATGTACTAACATTATTCTTAAGATAAAATTATGTATAAGTACTAACAATTTGGGCTGTTTATGGTCTTAAATAAATGAATTATTATAATTATTGCAAAATGTAGCAGTAATTGTTTATAAAATCTACAAGGAGCTCAAAAAGCCCTGTCCTATATTCTCTACTAACTCATAAAACTACAAGATGGATCTTTGAACGGTTTATTGCTCATTCGCTTGAGAGCACATCAACTTAGCCATATTTAATTTTTGCTTTCTAGGTCGAGACATGAAAAGGCTCACATCATTCGGAATGATTTTTCATGAGAGACGCCTAATTACACTTGAACGGTCAACCAGTTGTGATGTGAGCTTGTGAGCACTTTGTAAACTTATCGTATGTGTGTTATACGCTCCATTAGTTTACATATAGGTAGTTATTTACTATGTTACTAGAATATCATACAATCTAACTATGTTATTGTAAAAAATCTTTAAAAAATCACATAACTAAGGATCGGAAGGTTTATTAAAATTTTAATAAAGACCATTTTCCAAGAAGTTATTTTCATTTTTTTCTTATAAAATATTTGGTACAATAAAAATATAATATAAATACTTACTGACATGAAGTTATTAAAAACTAAAGTACCTGACATGAACGTTAGAAGCTGAAATATTTTTTGTTTATGATATGTTATGATATGAGGATATTGTGGTCCGGAATCTTTTAAATTTAATGTCATCATATTTCTTTTACACTCTTAAAGAAATATAAAAAACATAATAATACATAGCTAACGTAATACTACAGTGTATCAAGCTATTCCAAGCTATAAAAATACACGCTCTAAATCCGACAAAATGTTACATAAACCCGAGTGGTACATTTATAATGGGCACGTCGACAAACCGCCCCAATTGCTGAATTTACTCAATTGAATTATTATGGGTCAGGTAGTCAGGGAGCCCTTTGATAACAAGCTTCGTGATTCTACAACTATTAGCACGCGACGTTACAATCACTCACCATTACCAATAGATTATGGAAATTTTTTGGTTCGTTTCTTTACTGTAGACCCTCATTTTGACTTGAAAACTTTTTGATAAAAAGGGAAAGTAATTCGATAGTAGATTATAATATATTATTTATGTGAATATTATTTCTATTTAAAGCAACTTCAGAGTGACTCGTGAAAATATTGAGGTAAATGATTGTTTTTGTATCAAAACTTACTAGTACAATGTATTCAAGGAGTTTTTAATTTGAATTTTGTTTTTAGAAATTTATTTCATTCTTCTGTAAAACAAACGTTGTTACTTATAAAGATTTTTAGAACAACTTTTTTGTTTGTTAAGTTTATTATAATGTTAAGTTTATACCTGCTTAGAGTTTCAGCTCGTTATTCTTCAATTGACAGACGAATAATATTTGTTAATTTTTGTATTAAGCTTATGGTTTATTGAACTTATTAACTTATTAAGGTTTTTTTTTCGAGAGTCATAAATGTTTATTTTACTTTCTTATAAGTTTTTGTAGAATTAATGTTAAGATAATGATAATTATTGTTTGTGTTAGTTTATTTTTGTTTCGATCTTGAATGATGATCGAATATAATATATATTAAGTTCATCCATATTTCGTAGAATTTTGTGAATTATGAATAGTAAAAATTTAATTCGCATAAAAAATGTTTTACTGACACTTTTCACGTAAATTTTGAACGTAACAGGCTTTGTAGTTGTTCTAAAAGTTTTATCATAATATTTTTCCAGTCATAGTATTATATAAACAATTGTGCCTTCTATTTGTGTTCTGTGACAAGTACGAGAAGGGTTCACAAACAAAACTCTGTTCGTTGTAGGTTTAGGACAAGGCGACTCTATCGACATGTTTGATGTATTGGTTTCTATTATACTATTTATTGAAACATATCAACTGGAAAATTTACACCGTGTTTGTATAAGAAATACTGTTATGGACATACTTTTAGATTAGTTTTTTTTTAAACGGCTAAATGGTAAAGAACCACGAAACAATCTATTAGGATCTTTGGTCAATATACAGTTTGTTTGTGTATAAAATATTTAACTTAAAGTAGTATCCTAAACTAGAGACATCAAAGATTTATTGGGAAAGCGGAGTGCACTCTGTTGGTTACATCAGACCACGTTGAACTACTTTGATAGTGATCTGAATTACTTGAGCTATCCTTAGCTCAAGTAATGCAGTCAAACTTATATTAGAATAATATTGCTCTATTTTATAATGTACCGATATTTATATATTCCTATATATAAATATCGGTACATTATAAAATAGAGCAATATTATTCTAATGTAAGTTTGACTGCATTATGGTGAATAAAATATAACACAAGAGCTTTAATTATGTATAGTAATATCTCTTATTAATTACAGTTTAAAGTGAGTTATAAATAATTTTTATTGTGCTTAATTTATAACTAAAATTATATGTAATTAATTTTGTGGGCTTAGTCATTACTGTCTCGTTCGTAGCAATTACATATGATTTCCCGTAGCACATTGGTAGCGCGTGTAGCACAACAAACACTCATATTGCAGGATTACGTAACGCGTAGAGGCTTACTGCTACATCATTCATACAGACTACATGTTGGCGTCAAATTATTTATGCGAGTTTAGTTTTTACATAAAATTTTCACGAGGAAAGTAATTTTCAACAAATAAACTATACCGATTAATATGTGGTCTTATTTTTCTTTTACATTCTCTTTACGGTAATCATTGATAGACTGTAACAAGAAGAAGACCTCGTAGATAATACACGTTTATATGTCAGCAAATATTACTAACATTACTGAACATTCTGAATGCTGAATATCCACCAACATAATAATATAAATTAACGATTTTGTAAATTATAATTTATAACATTCATGAAGTCCTAAGTCTTATTATTTTGTCATTGCTGCTACATTATGTCTGTACAAATTAACTCATTCATATCCGACTATTAAATACATAGAAATTATATTACTATTATAACGTTACAGAAATTGTGTAATCATTTAATTAAATATAATAACATTGATTAAGACTTACTATTGAGTGACTGTTGATTTGTATTATGTTGTAGTCACGATATTAATTTTGTTTCCATCGTAAATCATAATCAACACTTTATAAATTTCAAATATGGAGAAATTATCTCAGAATATAATATTGTATTTTTAATCTGTTAACAGCCGTGCCCAACAGTGGAATAGTAATTAGGCTGGGAGAAGTAGATGTAATATCACATTTATCATGTATTACATTTCATAAGTAAATTTAAAACATTACGTCAGTTACAAATTACTTACGACGTAAACTTTCTTAGAGACAGAACAGTAGACATATGATAGTATACAGCCTCGTCTTACACGAACTATTCTCATTTTCACATTTAGTGAGTCTAACTGTCTGTCTGTCTGTCCTACGTGGTCTCCATTTATGATAGTAGTTGTGAGACGACATCAGTATTACATTTCAACTTGGCGAGACACTCATATCACACATAAATGTATAAAACTAACTATTTAATTTCCTCTGAAACTACCGTCTGAATAAAATTGATTTTACTACTTATATCTGTATCCTTTTTAGATTCTTTCAAAAATATCTTGGTAACTTTGTAAAGACTACATAACTACAAGAGCTTCTATGTAGTTATTTATTACATAGTTATCACATACACAAAAATATTTGCAATTGGTCGCAATTTCATTTACACAATCATCAGTTTTCGTAAATCTACGTCAAAAAGTGACGAGTTTTCGTACAAAACTTTCAAAAATGATTTTGTAATGATCATTTACTAAAAGGAACCAGAAGCAAACCAAAGCAAATATTTGAGTTTCTTAGCTTCATTGGATTTAATCGTACTTTAATATGTCAGTCAGTCACGTTCTTATTTTATACATTATTGATAGAATAGTGGATTATTGTTATTTGTATGAAATAACACAAAAATGTCGAAAATACTCACGATGATATCCAGAAAAAACAGTTATCTACAAACCAGATATTATTTGTCTCCACTTAATAGAGTATTATAAAGGGTCGCACGTCTCGCGGTGGTACATACAACTCTCATTGAATGTTTGTCTCACTTTGACATGTAAATATGTTCAGTTCACAGTGACGACGCTTCCACAGGCTTTTGTTCAATGGTTATTTAGATTTCACATTCGGTGTTTTCTATAAATCAAAACAGAATATGAAAGCATAAAAAATATTGTTAAAATAAAATTTGCATTATGATTGCGGAGATTACTAGTTTATTGTTAGTGTTTGTGTTAATATTAGCTATTGGCCGCAATTTCGTTTGCGTAGAATTAGAAAAAAAAGAAATTGTACGAAAAAGCCTACAGTGAAAAAAATCGTATCACAATGCGTTTCGTAGTTTTGAAGATATAAACTTACATAGGGACATATATACAGAAATAGTAATAGATGTGGGATGTTAAATTTATCTATACCTAATATGAATAAAAACTATATTACTACATTAAACTATGTTAAAACCAGTACTTATTGTTAGAATAATATCAAAATATTAAGAAAGACTAAATACATCGTTACATAAAAACGCACTTCTTGGACAAATCCTTGTCGTTCTATTTACAAAATGATAACTAATATAATAATATTTGCATTAGATTCCTACAAGTAACACAATAATCTACAGCAACCTCTCTCAGTGATCCCATCTTAACAAGCATTACATATCCGAGACGAGCTCAACAATATTAATAATGTAACAGTTAGTACAAATTGTACATTATTGTTGAGCTGCTGACAGTACCTACATTCCACGCTCTCTACTGATACATTTCAATGTATTAAATCCAGTGAATTACTTAACAGAGATAAACCACAGTGGATCGGGCGCATTAGCGACACTTGCCTTTCTTGAAACATTTATAATTAAATATCTTTTACTATGTATTATATATATGTATTTACAAAAGAATAGTAGTTTTTGTATTCTATCCGTATACTGGTAACCATAAAATAAGCATAATAAGCTCAGCTTGGGACCAGACGACGTTATGTGAAATCTCCATGAATATTTATTTATTATTTTTATCTAGTTAGCAACTTTATGGAATTCTCGTGCTTGTTTGGTATAAGTTATAACCTATTCTTCGTGCTTCGTGACGGGCTTCGTGGTGGAGTGGTTTATGTAATGGACTGCCGATCGCGAGGTCTCAGGTTCGATTCCCGGTCAGGACAATCATTTGTGTGATATCCATAAATGTCATACAAATGTATGTACTGCGTCTGGGTGTTTACTATGTATTATAAGTATGTATTTACAAAAGAAAAGTAGTTTATGTATTATATCCGTATTCTGGTACCCATAACACAAGCATATAAGCTTAGCGTGGGACCAGAGGACGTTGTGTGAAATGTCCGTGAATATTATATAATTATTATTATATTCTTAGATGATAAAAGGATAATCGAAGCTATAAGGCGCAGCTAGTTTTATATAGAGATGTATTTGTAGGGTTCTAACTCTACTTCTTAACTTTCTACTACTGAGAGTTTCCTGTCCCAGGAGGAGGGTGCTGGGCTGTGTCTCTTGCACGGTGATAGATAGAGAGCTGAGAATTTCATAGTTTATGTACATTAGTTGATGCAACAACAACAGATACTCATCGTCATCTTTCTAGTGCCCTCATTATTGAATATATTATGTTAATAACGGTACCAGATTTTTAAATATATCCTGGTAACGTTATGTTATTATAATCATAATCATCCTTCTGCCCTTATCCCATTATTTGGGGTCGGCGCAACATGTCTTTTTCTTCCACAGTCTTCTACAAGCCGTCATGTCTGTGTCAACTCTTCTTTCTTTCATGTCCTCTTTCACACAGTCCATCCATCTTTTCTTAGGTCCTTCTCTAGACTTTTTTCCTTCCACATTTATACTCAGAACTCTTCTAACGACATTACTTTCCTCTCGTCTCATGACATGCTCAAACCAGGACATCCGCTCATTCTTTAATTTTTCAGTCACTGGCACCACTTTTATAATGTAATATTTTATCATGTTTAATTATCATGTTACTAGGTTGCTCATGTTTAGTTACTAGAATAAAACAACTACCTCGAGAGGGTTCGCTTGTAAAGGCTTTATTATTACGTATGTTTTGACAAAATTAACTGTAGCAGTAAAATATTATGATATAAGGTAGATTTTGAACCGAATCTAATTATAATCAGACGCCTGTTTTTCCTTATATTTCATTTGCACCACGAGACGCGACGCACTACGAATATTAAGGAGCTCGTTTGCAAGGCACAGTTGAGAGGAGTGGAGAAGTGGAGAAGTGGGGAAGTGGGGGGGGGGGTGTCTGTAATTAATGTACGTCGCTAAACGAGAACGTTCTGATGAATATATGGATAAAAGGACGCATCGCTATGCAGAGAGGACAAGAAATTAACTCTACATGAATAATGCATGTGTTAGCTTTATTTTTGTATTCTTTGATTGTATATGTGTGCGTGTATTTATGTGTTGTATTGCGCCGAAGCTTAGAGGATCAGTGAACAGTCGGTACATTAAAATAAATGAGCTTATAAATAAAACTACTTTTTACGGATTTAGACGCGTATATTTGTTTTAAATTTTGTCCCGACGTTTCGGAGACTTTGCAGTCACCATGGTCATGGGTGAGACTGAGCTGTAATGTGACTGCAAAGTCTCCGAAACGTCGGGCCAAAATTTAAAACAAATATACGCGTCTAAATCCGTAAAAAGTAGTTTTATTTAAACAGATGAGTCGCGCGAGCTTATGAATATTATTTTATGCACTGTCCTAGATTAACTAATAAAGAATGCATAATATAAAGGGTATCTATGGGCAACAAGTGTAAAATGGTAGTTAAGTATGAATGAAGTTGTGTTATAAGTTAAGTATAATGTTGACAAGCTAATTTCAGAGTGTCGGTTTTTGCTGCGTGCCAGCACGCGTCATGATCGTTTACCATAACATTTTATCCTAAAGGCACCAAAAGGAGTATAAGCTTAGTAAATAATTTATTTGAAAACCGTTTGGTAAATTGTACCGCTTCATAAAACAAGTTGGCCCCGGCGCCAACATGACTCAATGAATCTTAAACAAGTACACGCTCACAACACATTATACATAATATTTATGTACTTGTGTTTGTTGCTTGATTCTAACACAATTTGGCAAACATTTTTAATATATAATTTTTAATATATTTAGTTTAGAGTATACTATAAACTAAATTACTGTATTCAACAATTGAAAAACATTTATTTAATCTTTTTATTGTATTTTTGTGTGATGTTTATATTTGTTACATTAATATTTATATCCTTTCTCGGTATTTTCTATTATAAGTACGAACAACATTATTTGTAATATAACTAATCTCTGAAAGTAACAGCATAGACACAGTACTAATAAAGATTATCAATTCCCATACTTTGGCATGTTCGCCATAAAATGCACGCTAAATCTAGGTGGCGCTGTTCACTAGCGTAACAACTTGTATAAAACGGACGTTGCAATAAGATACGTTTAGACAGAAAAAAATTAACTTAAATTAAAAGTCTAATACATATTTAATAAGTTACATTCAACGAAAAAATACAATAATAATTATTTTCCACTGATTAGTACATGCAAATAACCTCTTACGATAAAATAACCTCTTGCGATAGATGGCAGATGATTCGCTTCAATGATCGCTTTGTTATTTTTAACACAGTTTTTAACTAGATGGCATTTTAATATATTTAAATCATTGATTGGTGTAACAAAAACTATTATTATTATTTTAGGGTATTAAATATTAGTAAGTTTTAAGAACAATAATATATTTATAGTTTTATAAAAAAAACAAAAAAAGGTTGAAAAGATAAAAAGTTACAAACTAAATTATCTCATAAAAATCATCAAATTGGTTTATTAAAAAACAGGTAGTATTTATTTGGGTTCAAGGTCAAGCTTGTTAAAACAAATAGTGATGCGCCACTTGATTTCGACGTTTTTAGGGTTCCGTACCCAAAGGGTAAAAACGGGACCCTATTACTGAGACTTCGCTGTCCGTCCGTCAAAAAAATTGGTCAAGTGCGAGTCGGACTCGCGCACGAAGGGTTCCGTACCATTATCTATGCAACATAAGGCAACGTTATTAGTATCGAGCAAGAAACGGTAAAAAAATCATGTTTGTTGTATGGGAGCCCCCCTTAAATATTTATTTTATTTTATTTTTAGTATTTGTTGTTATAGCGGCAATAGAAATACATCATCTGTGAAAATTTCAACTCTCTAGCTATCACCGTTCTTGAGATACAGCCTGGTGACAGACGGACGGACGGACGGACAGCGAAGTCTCAGTAATAGGGTCCCGTTTTTACCCTTTGGGTACGGAACCCTAAAAACGATGTTGCTTGTTATGACGTTCAAATAGCGAGTGTATTCTTAGAAATTACATTTGTCGTGTGTGTGTGCGTGTGTGTGTGCGTACGTGCGTGTATGTGTCTGTGTGTGCGTGTGCGCAAATAGTATATTAGCTTTGGGCGATGTATGTATGTAAAAAAATTGGTCAAGTGCGAGTCGGACTCGCGCACGAAGGGTTCCGTACCATTATCTATGCAACATTAGGCACGTTATAGAACCAAATATTCTGTGAATAGTTAAAGCGTCTACCTGTCAACGTTATTATTATTGAGCAAGAAACGGTAAAAAAATCATGTTTGTTGTATGGGAGCCCCCCTTAAATATTTTTAACAGCAATAAATTCTTAACTAATATCGATACAAGTGTGAGAGCGAAATGTTAGGCAAAAACAAAATGTTAAAATGTCTACCATGAGTTGATCTATAAGTGGCTGGGCATACATAAAAATAATATATAATGGTACCAATTCTACATGCACAAGTAAACTAAACTTAACTAAAAAATAAATATTGATTATTTCAATAACACAATTCCGCAATTCGGTACTGTTAACTACACTTTCTTATTATAAAAACGGTGTATTATATAATAACAATTTAAGTTACTGTGAATGTGTATAAGAAAATAGTCAATTAATCAAAATACAGCATAGTTGCTTTTTTATTTTTGGTTAAGTTTAGTTGTGCACATAGAATTGGTACCAATATCTGCTTGACCGAGCGTAACTCTCGATGGATTTTTGTGAAATTATTCTTAATAAGGTAAGTCTCAGTAATAGGGTTCCATTTTACCTTTTGGTACGGTCAAGTACGTGTTGGACATGCACGCGAACGGTTCCGTGCGGTTATTATGATGATATATTCGTGACACCAACCACAAATAACACCATAT
Organism: Orgyia antiqua; assembly: GCA_916999025.1. NCBI lineage: Eukaryota > Metazoa > Arthropoda > Insecta > Lepidoptera > Erebidae > Orgyia > Orgyia antiqua. The sequence continues at coordinate 34,054,055 of OU779867.1, read as the reverse complement.
AGCGGACCCCCAAACAATGGGATAAGGGCAGGATGATGATGATGGTGAGTCTGAGTAGGTATTTGTGGTTGTAGTATCATCTGATCTAAGCAAACTGAAAATTTCAGCTCTCTAGCTAAACAGAAAATTTTCATAGTACGAAAACACCGACAAAAAGAAATTTTATAAGTATACATAAATCCAAAATCCCATTTATTTAAACACAGGTATTTAATATACGTTATACATATAAAGTAAAATCACGAAACATGTAAAATATTACAAGCCGCATAGATATGTACGATGTATCGTGCTGTCGCTAGTCGCGATGGCGATACTACAATCAACTACAAATGTAGGTACAAGAACCTCACGATGCGATGGAATTGAATGAAACACAACGCGGTAACGTAACGCGCAACGTTGCCAGTTTGACAAACTTGGTAGGTAAGTACTTGATAAGAAGCTTAAAAAAATGAAGTTTTTAGTTTGCGAAAGATATAAATGTATTTACTAATTAACTAAGATATAAATCTATATACTGTAGTAACTAAATTGCCTTTATTTATGTGTTTAAAAATACAAAAAGTGAAACCGCATTATCAAAAATCCACTTTAATTTGAACGCCAGACCTATTAACATTCGTGGCCCTGCTATATATATGCTTTACCCGATACGCCACGGCACTCTTAAAAAATCGTTCGAAATTTATATGTGTATTCTAAGCCGCAAAAGCGTATCTTTACTTTTTATGATAAAAAAATTGTAAATTCTATGATAAACATATTAAACTATTCTATGATAAACAAAATTGTGTTCATTTCAATTTTTCAGATTATCTGAGGTAAATTTAAAACTAGTTACGTAATTGATTTATCAAGATTATGAAATAGTGCCATCTGCCATTTTTTTTTAGTACTACCGCTATACAACGTGACGTAGTAAGATTATGAATGATTATTGATTACGATAAATTATGTGATTTGATACGCTTAGTGCCATCTGTAGATTCAGAGTGTAATGATAATTGAGTTTCACAATTTGTTGGGAGGTTATATGTCTTTATTATACTGTGTCTATGGTAATAGTTCGATCACGTAACACGTAGGTACAGGGTATAGCCTGATGAAGGATAGAGACTACTTTTAAATGCAAAATAAGTGAAACCAAATTACATACAATGCTTGATACCAATTTAATTTGGCAAACGATGCACGAAACACCCTGTATAACAAAATATATCTCTTTTCACCTACCTATAGCTAAAGAATTTCTTTACTTATATTCGAAGATGTCATAAAAATAATGAGTTCCATTAATTTTTCCTGTGACTTTGAGTAATTAAAGCTATCTGCCATCAGAGATGTCAGAATTGATTGATAAAAATGTACTATCATAATTAAAACTGTCCGCTTCAAGAGGTAACCGTTCATTTGAAGTGTTCTTGTCCCCTTGAGTCCTCAGGTGACCTCTATCTTCAGCAGTTGCCATAACAAAGACAAGAAGAATGTAATAACATGCAATTGGTTTTGCAATTTTTTGTAATGATTTTTTTTTTGTAATTGAATTAATAGACAAACCTTCGCAGTGCATACATTTTTAATGGTTATTCCTACTCTGCTAATTCTGTGAGTTATCTAAACTACATACACCATATTATTATGTGAACAAATCCATGAGTATCAAAACTAAATGATTTTTTTATATCATAGTAAAAGGCTCTCTATAATTTCTACTTAGACATTTAAGAAAAATCTATATCAATGTAAGTTCTTTAGTTAAAAAAGGTACTTGAAATTATGAAGTATTAAAAATACAGTTTTATTTACACTATATCCTTATTCACAAGAGCACCATGTAAACCGACCACAGGATATTATTTATTAGACAGGATGCAATATTTATTACACGGTGCGAGATAACGCGAACATGTTCGAGAGACGCCCATCCTCAGTAGTCTGAGATTAAATACAGAAACAGTACATTACTAGACAGGAATTACTTTTCAATAAGTTCTTTATCATATAACCCTACATGCCTAATCATTTTAAAATAAATTTAAAAACTAGACAAATACGAGTTTGACCCGCAGAAAAAGGTTTCAATATCATTAACTTTTTTTATATTCGTCATCATAACTAATTTCATGATACACTTATGACGATATGATATCGTCATAAGTGTATCATGAAATTAGTACATACTTTTGTTACATTGATCACGTCTTGATTGTCATAGATAAAATTTCATAGTAGTTAAATTGAGTTATTTTGATTGTCAAAATCTTGTCTAAAATTATGTTTAACTCTATGTTACGTTGAATATGACCTTACGTTACATACTAACTTGACCTGTACCACAGTATTGAGTAATTCATTGGAGAAATTCAATCTAGGTAAAGCTATAAGCGTGTTCGATTCATATCAAATACCATAGACCTAGGATTTTCACTACGAGCTATTAATAATATGGCTAAGTTGTTTAAGTGAGAGACAGCTAAGGCACGTTATAAGTAATTAACATCTACTGTGAGAGACGGAAAACCCGAAACTAAACCCTGTGCCCACATGCCTGGTCAGCGCGGTATAGTACACCACAAATCCTTCCGAAGTAGAGAGGTCGAGGCCTGTGTTCAACAGTGGAAAGTTGGCTGGAGGGAAAAAGAGTAAGAGCGATGCCACATTAACCAGAGACATGCTAACAAAGTGTCGGTATCTCACAGGATGTTATTTGTTTACATTATTCCTTAGCTGGCTCTTAAAGTACTTTGGGAAGGAAATGTGTCGCTTATATTCTTAATTCCTCAGCACATAAATGGCATAACATGCCATTCTATGCAAAACATATTTCGTACTGTATAAAATAGTAAATAAACTATAAAATAATAATGAAGCAGAGAATATTGTTTCTAATAGTTATAATTTTCCAACAGAAAGACAATAAATAATTTGTAATTGTATCGGACATATTACATGAAGTGTAAACCAACTGTTAGTTAATTAACTATAATTAATTAATTAACAATCCTTTTGATGTTCCGTGAATATCGCTGTTCAGTTGAATCGGTCAGTTTGTTTTAATGTTATTTTAACATTTATAGGCTGAAATGGACAGCTCTTTATCATCGAGGCTCATAATATAATATTTGTATTGTACCAACAAGTGGTTAACAAAGCAAATCTATATGAAATAATAAAATAAATATTCGCATGCATTTCCCATGGTGTCGTCTAATCCTAATCTAAGCTTATTTCTTTTGGTACCAAAATATATAATGAAAAAAAGACGTGTATCACTCGGGGACTGCCGCGGTAAAGCTATTGCATAGCATTTTTCATCAACTTATGCTATTATAATTATTTATTTATTTTATTTAAGAATCTTAAAATTAAGAATATTCTTTTAAGAATCTTAAAACCATAAACTAAAATAAGATTAACCCTTAACTGGTATCGTAAAATTGACTAACGTAATTATAAACCTCTGTTAATATTGTTAAGTTGAAGAGGGTTTTTTACATGGGGACTGTGTTTACGCTCTTCGTGTCAGGTTATGAGGTAACCTTCGGGATTCGTGTAGGACACCCGTTTTTGGGGGCGGACTACCCGCTTAACTCCATAACATTCTTCTTCGGCTATACTGAGTCATGGCATGGTGCCTTGTGCTTTATTATGACCATGATACCGTATTAGAGCTCGACTCGACAGGGAACATTAGATCCCTGTCGCCCAAACGTGGCCTCTCATAGAATTATGAAGCTGTCGGCCTCAGTTATCTTCTTGACTGGACCGGGCACTTCCGGACAATCTGTTTAAATATTAAATAAATGTTATATCCACATCAGAATTATTTAAGTGACATCCTCTTGAGACAGTCAAGTGTAGCTTGGTTCGTTGTATTGCAGTTGTCTGTTTAACTTAGTTAATTATAGTCACAGTAACATAGCGGTAACGAGCGCGGTTAATGGTGGGTCCGTTCAAAAGTCGAATAGAGATGAGTTTAAGAGTTTAGTTTAATGTTTTTAAGTTATTGCATAGCTTCTACCGCGGGCCTTGAGCGTGGATACCGAATCCACACAATTCGAAATTTAAATTCCGTAGGTAACGGAAATAGCGTAAAAAACGTTACACATCGTTTCGCTATTCACGCTGGTGACTCATGTCAGTTTTGGCGTTAGTTTTTATTTTATTGACATTTGATTGACAATCGCTATTTTATCATAATTACCATAAACAATGGACAAATGTAAGCATCAGTAAATAAGGATTATTAATCTTATTTCAGTTTATGGTATCTATATTATTGCATAAATAAAATAAATAAATAATTATAATCATAAGTTGATAAAAAATGCTATGCAATAGCTTTACCGCGGCAGTCCCCGAGTGACACACGTCTTTTATTTATCTATATTTTTTAAATATGTGTTTTTAGATTGTACTGCAGTTCCATCGATACATTGAAGTAACTTCTGAGGTGTTAGTGTGTGATTTATTTTACGGAATGAACGACGATGAGCTGGCCTATGCACGACAGCCCATGTTCAGCAGTGGACGGAGAAAGGTTGATGGATGGATGAAGCTCGCAATGGTAATCCGAAAATTGTATTGAACTACGTAATAAAAGTAGGTTTCTTTATACTCGTTAAATTTGGAAATACACCACCTTTTTTTTTCGAATGAAAAAGTAGCCTTATGTCCTTCTAACTAACTAACTAACTGTACTATCTGTGTACCAAATTTTATCTAAGTTGATTCAGTAGTTATCACAGTGGCAAGTGACCGACGAACAGACATATTAGTTTCGGACTTATAACATTAATAAAACAGTATTATTTAACTTTCTTTATACGTTACAATTGTTTTGTTCTCATTATTTCCTCCCCAGGGCGCTGTAAGAGCTAGCTTCTGTGAGAACCGGAAAACTTGAAACTAAACCCTACGCCAATACCTCTAGTCAGAATGGCATAGTAGATCATAATCCCTCCCTAAGTGGAGGAGGCCATGCTCAACAGTGGGACATTAATGGGCTGGAGAGAGAGAAACGTTAAAATCATACCATATTATTATTATTTTATCAAAAAGCATAACAGTTAAAATCAATTGATCGACATTTCTCTTGTGAATACGAAATAATCCCCAAAGGGTGATATTTAGATTGGAACTTTTTTAATATTCTGGCATTAATAATGGAGGCTGCGGCCTCGTTGGTTGCTTTGCTTAAATAAAAATACTTTTTGGATATTTCACCCTTGATCGAAGTTGTACGCACTTTATTAAAACTTGCACTTTGTTGTGTATATTATTTGTTGTTTTAGAACTGAAGGCGTTATTCTATATTTTGTTTACGTGATTTATAATTATTTATATCCCGTCCGAAAATATTATCCCGTAGCATACTAGTAAACACAAGAGAGCAGGATTTAACTCAACTTTGGCGATAAGTGAACTTTTACAAAACGAATTACTTTAACTTGGTAATGCTTTGATATAAGTACTGATATTACAAAGATGAGATCCTCAAAGAGATCGCCCTACATTAACTTCATTACATAATATAAAACTCGAATATCTTGCTCAAGATGTTTCACTTTCAATTTATAAAATTAGGTATAAATTTAATAATTACAAATTTTCCAAATTGTCGGATGTGAATTTCTAAATAAACTAGTTTTGCATGTGATTCCGTTCGCTTAAACTGCAATTTTTAGTTTTCAATTAGTTAAAAAGTTACCTTTAAGTTAGAAACGTACTGCTACTTGCAGAGATTATCCTCGAGGAACACATCCAACACATATATAATAAACTTTACAGCTTAACTTAATATGGAATAGTTTTATTATTTTGTCAAAGTGCATCCTTTCACAACATGTTGAGTGAATTCAATGGAACATTCCAGATCTCTCTTCAATATTTGAAAGGAAATCATTTTAATATTGTGCGGGGACATGTTCTAGTTCAGACTGTTAACCTCACCCGCTCACTGCGCTTTGCTTTAAAGCGCTGCAAATGCTTTGAGTGCTTCTTACAATTTTATGTGAACGAAGATATGCATAGATTTTATAGACTTGAATCGTTTTAATATACTCTAATATTACTTGTTAGTTGCTGTTGCAATACAAATTGTCATCAGAAACTAAATAACAGCAAACAGCAACACGCTTGGTCAGTGGGGTTATATTATAATGGTTGAATAGGAAAACTTTGTTAGTGGTCAAATTTCACCCTTTGTAACAATTTTGATAAGTTTTATAGTACTCTTTATGTTCTAAAGTCAAATCTATCTATATGAGTATATATATGTGTATACACTCATTTTATTGTCATCATATATACACAAATTTGTTATAATAATATTATGTAATATTATTATAATAAAACTGTATCTAATGAATCATTTGTTCCCGCAGGATTTAAAAACCTATTTTAATTTAAATTATCCATTTAATATGGAAGATATGCAGATTAAAATCACGCTGCAACTAATAGCAGCAGAGCAAATAAAAATGCTATCCTAAATAACTTTTCAAGTCTGACAATGTCACTGATAATTTTACAAATTATGTTCAGATACGTCTCAACAATCATATTTATTGTAAATGATATCAATAATTGGTTTGAGTGGTGAGAGAGTTCGTTTGTAACAACATTATCATATAAATGGCCGCGCGCTGTCCCGCTCTAATATTAAATTCACTCAATATCGCTACAATACACATATTATATATTTTATCTACTATAAGTGACATTTGGGATGTAATACGATAAGTTATTGTCGCTTGGAGACTCACAGATATTATTATTGATTGTGTATTACTTTAGTAAGCTGTTTACGACAACACAATAATAATTTATTTAATGCTAACTGGTGCTCGTGATATTGTATTCGTTGAATTTAGAACAAATAGTCTTAATGAATAGTAGTGTTAAAGAATTAGGCTCACTTATAAACATACAATGGAAAACGGCCCTGTTTTATTATAAACATAAAAATTATTTATAGTTATTATCTTCGTAGTAGATGACGCTCTATAGTCTCTGCCTATCCTCATGGGAAAAAGGCGTGATGTTATGATGATGATGAGTTATTATCTTCTGAACCTTGTGTTACAGCACCATTATTGCATTACCGCACATATTTTCATTACCAAAACTTCTGTATTAGGTTTATATTTGTTTTACGCAAATATGACCACGTTTCCGAATTTTGCACCAAGCTCAAGTGGCTTCCAATTCGACTTCGACGGAATACTCATATTCTTATCTTACTTTATAGTGTACTTTTTAATCCTTGTTCCCCCACTTATCTTAAAAAACGGTTTAGGTTTCTATGCGATGCACATTCGAAGTCCCTGAGATCATCAGAAAATCATCCGCATATTTCGACAAGTCCTTCTCTGTGCAGGCAGCGCGCCTGTGGAACCAACTGCCATTATCAATAAGACAGGCTAAATCACTGTCTATTTTCAAAAGAATGGTGATCGAATACTTCAGCACTAGTTTATAACTTATTTACTTTCTTCATACTATATTTAAGTAGTTTTTACACAGATATTATGTATATTATTATACATATTTATATTATGCTTCATACACATTTATTAGTATGTATTTGTTTTTATATTTACACACCATAACACCGTCTATCCAATCGACATGTCCATGCAGGTTGTCTGGAAGAGATCGCTGACAGCGATAAAACTGCCGATTGTACATTAATTGTTTGTAGATAATTGAAAAACTCTGTATTATTGATGTGCAATAAAGTATATTGTATTGTATTTTCATCATTATTAAAATCTTCTCTTGTGGCTATAATTATAGCTGTCAACGTAGGTAGAGCCGTAACATTAAAATAACACAAATATAAACAAAACAACACAAACAAGTTACCGCGAGATGTTATCCATTATCATATTGTAATCATCTGTTATTATTAATGTGTTACCATCGCGTTCTCGCTTCGTTCTGTGTACTCATTACATTAGTGGTAGGTACAATACTGTTACTAGAGACTCACATTACATACAGACTTATATTACCAATATGGGTCAACTGAATTATTAAAAACCAGCTACGTACGAATATTATCATAATTACTGCCAAAATTTCTATCATGTCCTCTCAGCGTATTCTCAAGTTACACTAAAAACATTTGTGTGCTCCCTGATTAGATATTTATTGTTTTTATATAGTTTAGTATTCATTGTTATCAACAGATATACCTATATCATCTGTAAAAATTTCAACTCTTTAACTATCGTCGTTCTTGAGATACAGCCTATTAACTGTCGGACGGACAACGAGGTCTCGGTAATTATGTTCCGTTTCACTTGATACGGAACTCTAAAAATTAATAATAAATACTGAAACATTACAATATTTTAACGTAAGATTATGTATTTTGGATCTTGCAAATTTATAATTCAATTCTTCACCTAAAATACAATCACCTAAAAGGTATACAAATGAAGGAAACCAATAAAGATATTTTAAATGTTGATTTTCTACCGTCGTTATTAGAGCTAAGGGCTGCGTTCAATATGAGAGGGTGATATTGAGACAGAGATTTAAGATATTCACAGCGATCCCTTCTCCAGAACAAATACATTTAAAATTGCTATAAGTAGATAGATTTGTTTGTTTTCTACCGGATTGCAATTATCATCATTCTGTATTCGCATTACGTTATGTTCTTTAATACCTACGCGCTTATTTATTTAACAATAGTATTCTTATGGATTGAGATTCGTGTCTTTTAGCGGACATCTAACCGAATATTTTAGAATTTTTTAAATAAAATTTCCAGGCTTAGGAGTAAGCTATAAAAAAACATATTTTTACATAATTAAGTTATGAAACTATGTTCTTTGCATTTATTTGTAGCTTTATATTTTAAAGTTACAAATAAACGCAAAGTACATCGTTTAATAACATATTCTCATCCATGAATATGTATAGATATCACAAACTCTCCAAAACATGGTGGTGACTTTTATTAATAAATATGTTGTGGAGGTCTGTTGAGAGGTAGTGAGGTGAAGGTACGTGTTGTAATATAACTCCACATGATAGTTCGTAAGACGTTTATTCTCGACCAAGACCAAACTAAGACTAACTTCTTACTAATCTTACGTTCTACAACAAAAGTAGCGATCCCGTTATGTTTAAAGGACGCGCTACTTGAGGTTGTCAAACACATGTCCGTAGCAGCAATAAATTCGTAACTAATATTGATAAAAGTGTGAGAATGAAATGTTAGACAAAAACTAAATGTTTATATTGGTCCTTAAGTGGATATGCATAAGCTAGGGTAATAATGTTACTTTATTGCAGTTCTTAAGATAGAGATGGGTACTGGAGTGTGGCTACTATGTTAAAGTGTTTTAGGTCAATTTAAGAATCTTATTTTTTGGGAAACCACACATAATTACAATATAAATAAATTGTCAATAGTTTGAAAACAGTAATATCGTGAGTGTAATAAACACTTTAATATTTCTGTGACACTGCACACAGTACTAGACTGTTAGATAGAACTATGTACAAGTAAGCATAGAGCGCACGTCCGCCGCGACCCACTTCCGGCCACTATTCTATATGACTCACTGCCGGTACAACGTTTTCAACTAAAACTTATAAAACTATGAATAAGTATAAAATGAAAAGATCTGAGTGTTTTCTTTCAAATAATCAAGTGTTGATGTTAATGTGTACCGAGATTTAATACTTTTATTGCTGTGGTTATTTGACGTTTTACGATAGAATGGTAAATATAATTGATTGTCATTTCATTCATATTATAAGCATATAATAACACTCAGTAACATTCATTACCATAGTAATTAATACGTCACTTTGAAACTTAACAATCAACCCAGGACCACAAATATCGTTCTATTGCCTACTGAGCTATCGTTGAAAGTACTTGTATTTTTCTCTATGGTTATAACACTTACAGTAAATCAAGAGATTCACTTCACGTATGATATCATCATGGACAGGTACTTATTTACTATTATTAGTGGGGGATGACTCGAGTGTAATCCCTACAACATCCTTTATTAACTGAGATTGTTTCCTGCTCCGCGATATTTAATTATGGTAACTCTTAATCCGCAGTTAAGGGCCTACATCAATATTATCGTCGACATGTACCTATTAACACAGCTATTAGGTATAGAAAATAAAGAATTAGGGATATTTTTTTTTGTTTACTCATAATCTACTAAATATATTTTAATTCCGGCTTACGTGTTTCTATATATAATAGTTACTTATGTTTTTAAAGTTATTTCATTAGTTAATACGCGATAATAGACCGACAAATGAAAAAAATAAAAAATGAGAGAGGTTGTTTCGCTAAGATTTTCTGTCGAGAAAACTTTTTTCAATCGCGTTACTGAGTTTATGCGATCCTAGACTATATATTGAAAAAACATATACTTAAAAATTAGAGCTCTAGTCATTCAATCTAAAGAAAAAATGAAAACTTCGTACGTAGAAAAATGCACGAAGCTATTTGGTATCCTCTTAAGAACTAGTTATATTTATTGTTTTCTTTGTGTATGTGTGCTGTGAGCAACATCGTGGGTTGATTAATAAATTATATAAGTGGTAAAAATGATAGTTGTACTGCGCTAAAGTATTTGTTATATTTAATTATGTGTGATGTAGAGCTCGAGTTTACTATAGACCTACAACTTAAGAAAGTTGTGTAAAATGTTAGTAAATATTCATTCACAAATCCATTTATCAAATTATAAACATTTATCAGTCTATTGCTGGCGTCTTTCATGAAAAACCACAACGTGCGGTCCTGCGCCGGATACTGCTGCTCGCTTTTCGTGTAGTACATCACCTGATCACCACTTACAGATCTCCTAACTACTAAATATGAGAATTTAATTTTCTAGTTTCCTTGTTTATTTTATAGGTGGGTAAAGGGACGATTTAATGGTCGACTACACCCCCAGACCTCACAGCCCCACACCCGGCCCCATACCCGGACCTCACACCCGACCCGGGTAGAAAGGTACAAACCGCACAGAGACAGTTGCAACTCGCTTGTAATTACAACGTTAATTTCTATTTAAGTGTGCACGAGTAGCGGCTTAAACTGTAATTAGGATTAACCGGTCTCGTTGTGAGTTCACTTCTCGTTTTACAGATAGAAAGTAGTCGTAACTTACAATAATAGTACCTATATTATTGTAATGAATATCGAACTGAATTTGAAACCTTTTTTAACGTTATTGCAAATTATATATTAAAAAAGTCGAGACAATAGACATAATTCGTGGGTTGAAGGACGAAAAAAGCCTAGTGTGTCACCTCCTGCCTCCCTCTTGCCTGCGGGGGGGGGGGGGGGGTCGTTAGAACCAATCGACCGAGGGGACCATGTAGTATGTGTAGTATTGTGTAGACATGTTGCACCAACCTCTAATAACGGGTTAAGGGCAGGAGAATGATTATGATACAGATAGACGAAAACTCTTTATACCATCGTTTTGGATTCGGTTACGCTAATAAAGACCCCGATCTGTTTTTTTCAATATTTTTAAAGTACAGACATAAAACTTCTTATATTTTTATTATAATTATAATTATGTATAGATTTAAGAAATGTTTAGACACGAGCTATTCATACTTCTGTAGAAACTCTGCCTGGCATTCTTCCATGATAACGACATTAAGTTACAATGAGTAAGGGAGAACTGTCATTTATCAATAGACCTATAGTCTTTTACTATACAGTTGGAACCAGTTGAGTGGTTTTAATTTCAGACACAGAAGTTATATTAACTTAGAGTTTTCAGTTAATCTTTACTTATTATAAAACAAAGTCATGATTTTTGTATGTATGTCCCTATTTAACATCTACGACTATTAAGGTTTGGTTTTAAATTATTAGAGGCGTACGAAGTTGCGGGAAATAGCGAGTAGATATACATATTCTTTGAAATAACATCACCATCATAAATCACTTATCACTAATACTCATTATTTAATATTAGCAACACAAGTACAACTTAATCCAATCAGTTTCGCTCGTTAGTTGTCAGAGGTTATACAGATAGCCTGCAGCGCAAATAAATTATGTAGATATCCTCAGTAGAGATTTGACGTCTCCGATATGCAGATAAATTTAATATCTATTATAGTGAGATAGCTTGTATTAGACGTTAAATTATGATTGAACACGAGTTATTTCACATTTAAGTCTAATATTATAGAAACCTTAAAATTAATATTTCTAACTTAGTTTAAAATCTTAAGAACCAGCTAAGTACGAGTCGGATGTGCTCACAAGCGGTTCCGTCCTATTGTCATTACAATATATTCATTAATATTAACCATAATATTATACAGTTTTAATCGGGTCATCTTTAGAGATATCATCAAGTGAACTCAAAACGTTTTGTTGTATGAGACTGTAATTATTATATTTTTTAGTTTTTAGCATTTGTCCTTACATATACATATTTATCTTGTCTTCACCGTTCATCAGATTCTGGCTGGTGACGGATAAACGGACGGACTCACAGCAAAGTCTCAATATTATCAAGTAGAACATTACATTCTAGAAATTTGTATGTGTAAAATGAAAAGTCTCTAATAGCTACGTTATGAGTGTTATGACATACGTGATACAAGTAATAACCTTTCAAGTTTCATAACTTTTTCTTCTACAACATAGAAATAAATGTTAGGTATTACATTAATGAAACACTTTGTCAGTCAATGTACTCGGGACTTGACTCATAAATAATTCTGTGTGCGCGTTTGTACGTCAAAAGGTAAAGTTTTGTGAGCGAATGTTGTATACAGTGTCGTTTTATTTGACTTACAAAAATTATGAATCACATTCATGTCACAAATTTTGTACATTTTATTAAAATACTAGTTGTAACTTGTGACTTTGTTCATGTAGATTTTGAATTCCAGTTTGTCGTTTGTCGTTTGGCCGTCTGTCAGACGTTTTAGAGTTCTGTATCAAAAGGAAACCTAGACCAAAACCAAGACCCTAATACTGAGTCTTTTTTGCCTGTATCTTCAGAACGGTGACAGCTAGAGAGCTGAAATTCTTACACTAGAATGTATCAGTTGATATAATAATAATAGATACTCATCATCATCATTATTCTCCTGCCCTTATCCCGTTATTTAGGGTTAAGAATGGACGAATATGTTATGACAATAACAATGCGAATTTCTTCGTGTGCGAGTTCAATTTGTACTTGACCGGTTTTTTATTTATATTTATACTTCTCAACTTATCTGCGACATAAAATCTGTCCATAGATCGCACATATCACGCTGCGTGACTTTGAATGCCCTAGTGAGTGATTGCAATACTGTAGGGGGATGCACCCCTAGGGTATTGCTAATCACTGCGATAAATGGCGCGTGAAAATAATTACGATCGACGCTATGCCGACTCCTAGTGGAATGGTTCTTGAAACGACTCAAACTAATTTATGTGCGAATTGAATCATGGGGGAAGATAGGCGAAAATGTAAAAGAAGAATCAAAAACTACATATTGATCCAAATTTTAAATGGTTATTTGTTAATTGAAAGAATTTTGAAACAAACTTAATTTCAACGAAGATCCTACTTGTTACGACGTTTTTATTTATTTGTCGATGATTTATTTAAATTGATGTGCCGCAGATATGTTTGGGAAGAAATAATGTAACTTCCATTTCTTTTCAGGGGTCCGTAAGAAACAAACCATGATTGTCTTAGTCATAATTTCATCTATTTGAGACTATCCATTAAGTACTTTTCATTGATACTCCTTGGTTTTTAGGTAATCCTTTTAATATTACTTTCTTAATTTCTATTATGTAGACTTCGATCAATAGAAGACTTAAAACACTCTAAATTATAATCAAACAGTTTATATCATCGAAAAACAAAGCACCAGGTAGTTCTTTATTGGTACCAATTCTATTGGGACAACTAAAAATTGAGTTTAGTATTTAACGCAACAGAATTGGCCCCATTAAGTAAAATTAGTGAAGTGTTTGCAAAATCATATTTAATTAAATGTTAATGCATATAACTTTAGTCCACTTAACAGATAGCCAAGTTAATTATCATGATTTGTCAAATCCTGTTGAGCCACGGTCACGGTGGACACTATAACAAGAGCCCTCGTAATTACTGACAGTAATCTTACCAAGTTTGATCACACAAACTACTAACTACTTATGTGTAATCCCTTTATTCATTCCGGGAGAGATTCTTAGTGAGATTTAATTAGTTCTACTTTGTAATGTGATTTTGTCAAACAATAACAATCTTAGCTTAAAACATATTTGAGATATTTTAATGAATTGTAATCGTTCTTTCAGTTTTCTTTCTTTCTTATAGTCTAACAGGACATGAGCTGTCACCATAAATTAAAGGTATTTGGCTTAAAGTTCTAATGATACAAGAGCTAGCATTGTTAAGTGAGCAGGCAAATATGTTTAGTTTGAGATCAAAGGATGCTGTGTGAAATGTTTTTGAATATTAAAAAAAACCGGTATGTGTAAAATATTAGAATAAGTTGTTGCTTTTAAAAAACACACAAAAAACTCCGATTCATAGAGTTGGTCTAGAATATTACAAGACGGTACGATACCAAATTATGCTCCATACAAAAGTATGGGCATCGTACTTCCGTTTTTTCTTCGCGAAAGTTAAACCGATTTTAATAGTTTTTGCGTTATATTATAGATAAAGAGTATATCTATGCTTCTATCACTTTCTTTTTTTCAAAACATAATAATTAAAAGAAATATGACGATTCGAAAAATCCACTTTTTTCGGTTTTCTTTAGATAAAGTTGCAGCGTCTATCACACAGATTTGGTAAAGTTTTACCACAAAATAAAGTGCTAAAACTTTTTTCAAGGAATTCGTAGGTAAAATCTGCTTCATCTATATTTGTCCCTTTCAGCGCGGCGTTCGGAAATAGGGATAGCAATACCTAAGGCAAATACCTAAATGAGGTGTACAGTACCCTCTTAAAGGTTGTTGTCATCATTATCATCATCATCATCATAACATCACGCCTTTTTCCAATGGGGGTAGGCAGAGACTATAGAGCGCCATCTGATACGATACAAACATACTTCCTTGGCTTCATCCATACTCATACATCTTGTCATACACGCACTTGACCCTTTTGAAGTATACTACCTAAATAAAGGTTGTTGTATTGTACTAAAATTGTACTAAAAGAGTTAACTATCTATATATCTATTCAGAACAAAATTAATAGAAGTGCTTTAAAAATATGACGCTTATTAATAAAAAACGCTTATAAATGATATAACATAAATCTTTGAAAATATTAGTAATGAAGGATGATATCTCACAAAACATAACTCAATTATTATGTTAACATAATATCGAAATATAAATGTAAGTTATAAAACACAGGATGTTATTAGCGAGGACGGACAGATTTACGAGAGCCGGTAAACTCTGGCCCAGATACGACCCGAAATAATTTAATTCTGACGATCTTGATATAACCGCCATTTTATTTACTAAAATATAAATGAAAACCCTCTAAAAGTATGTTCCCGAAAAACAAAATAGCATATTAAACTAAAATTATTAGTTTTTAGAAGTATTGCAATAAGTGCACACTTATAGATACACTTATACATTTATGACCAGATGTATGAGTATGGACGAAGTCAAAAAGTGTGTTTGGATCGTAGCAGATTCTGATGGCGGTATATAGTCTCCGCCTACTACCATGGGAAAATATAATGACGACGATGCAATGAGTGCTAAAAATCAGTATAAAATGTACATAAACGGTTTTTTAAAACGTGTGTGTAGAGTTTAAATGATTGAGTTTTTAGTACTTGTTGTTATAGTAGCAGTAGATACACAATATTTAGGAATAATTTGCTTAGTCCATAAACTAAAAAACACGCTTGAAAATCCTGAATATCTTTTTATAAATAAAAATAAAATAAATAAAAATAGCATCGTCATCGGTCCTTGACATGTATGCAAAATTTTAAATCAATCCGTTTATCGCAAGTGGGTGAAAATCACGTTTAAGATTCCGTTATATAGATTAATACATTGATAGATAGGTACATACTGAACTTATAAAAGCGTGTTAAAAAAGCTGTCTCACTTATTCATATACGGACAATGAAGTTTGAGTAACAGAGTATCGTTTTAATTTAAGTTTGAGAGCCCTAAAAATTATCTAAATCATATTTTTTGCGTGAATTTTCTATAATATTTATTTATTTGCCACTGTCATTGCAATCACAATTTTACGACATAGCTACATTGTAGTATTTTAACGTAGCAAAATACAAATTGTATGTGAAGTATATGAAAATACAAATTAATATGTTATCTATTACATAAGTTAGAACATTTTCTTACGTACTGGTAATAAATAACAGAAACATGTCGTTATATAAAGGAAAATGTTCAACATACTTATTTTCTGCGAACGTTAAAAGACGTAGAAAGTTCTCGAAGATTCATTGAGTACATGAGAAGCTGACAGTCACGCGAGAATAACCACACACTTTGGGTAAAGCACTGCAAAAAATTAAATAAATAGGTAACTAAAAATAAATAAATAAAATATATAGTTTGTGATTAGAAAATAATAAATTATCGTTAGGTTTTATTTTTATTTCTTCCACTAACCCCCGACTATTGGGCTCTGGCCTTCCCCACTTCGGGAGAAAGGTTTAGTCTACTAGGTATATCACGTGTTCAGGCGTGTTGGCGTATGTGTTGGTTTTAAGTTTTCCGTCTCTCACAGTTGGCGCAAACTTTTATTATCTCTGAGCCGGCTTTTATTGCACCCTGGGGAAGAAATGGGGTAGTGACACATTCCTAATTCGTTACCATATGAATTTATTATTTATTTTAACTGCTAAATATTAAAATAAGCTATTACTCTATAACGCATTATGTTAATATAAACATATTATGACATGTTAACATTTCTATCCATTAGTCGTATCCCGAGTGGTACATCGTAAATCACTTGAAGTGAGCTTAATCGTTAAGTCTCTAAGAGATTTACAGCTCAGTATTGGCGAGGAGCTCGTCAGTCGTCTACCTACCTCCTAGTAGGTACCTACGAGTACGTTCAACTATTGTTGTGTTGAGTGGGAGAGAAATGGGCACTCTTCCAATATGCTATGTTACTATATGTCTGTACTACGATATTTAGATATATCTTTGTATAAAATAAATGCATTACGATATATACTTACGTAGCGCCTCATCAGCCTCCCGAAGTTTAGATAAAATATCAGATTATCGTGTGTGATTAATATCATAAAGAAGAAAGATTTGACGGCTCTGAAATTACTGGAACACATTTAAAATTCTTTAGTTTAAAAATATTTGACAACTGCGCATTGGGTACCTAGACTATTTCATGAGAACATAAGATATCAATATTTTATTGCTGTGTGAAGCCGGGGCTGATTTCTAGTTCATAGATATAATATTACAAGCTGTTGCGAGCAACTTTGTACGCGTGGTATTTAGAAACGAAACCTCAACAAATTTCACAAAAAAGCCATCCTTTGGAATTACTCTATCTATTTAAAAAAATCGCAGCTAAATCCCTTACTTATTTTTGAAGATATAACTATTAAGCGTATCGTAAATAAGCTCAAGGTTGCACAGCGTGCTATGGAGAGGGCTATGCTCGGTATTTCCCTACGGAATAAAATCCGAAACACGGAGATCCGTAGGAGAACTGGCGTGTCCGACATAGCCCGAAAGGTTAGCACGCTGAAGTGGCAATAGGCAGGCCACATCGCTCGTAGGACTGACGATCGTTGGGGAAGAAAAGTCCTGGAGTGGCGACCACGTCCCGGACGACGCAGCGTTGGACGGCCCCCGACAAGGTGGAGCGACGATATCGTCAAGGTCGCGGGGAGACATTGGATGCAGGCGGCACAGGACCGCGCGTTGTGGCGTTCTATGGGGGAGGCCTATGTCCAGCAGTGGACGGAGAGAGGCTCAAGAAAAAGAAGAAGAACTATTACGCTCACGTAGGCACATATATGTACATATACAAAAATACCAACTTTGTTTTATAATAAGCAAAGATACTTGATGTTAATCTATCTTTCTGTAAAATTACATACATGTAAGTTTAGAGTTATGCATCACGAAGTAAAACGGAAGTCTATTACTGAGACGCCCGCGCCACTGTCCGTCAGTTCATTTTTTTATACGTCCAAAATTTTATATAAATATTTTCTTACAAAAATATTAAAGTAATCAAACACAAGCCACAGTATTATAACAACAGTATCAAGTATTTCAATATATACTTAACATAGAGTTGTATTGTAACTCATAACAAGTTGTCATAATAATATATATTATTATATGGTTGTATATAAACATTTGTATGAACAATGAAGACAATACGCCGCCGCCACGCACTCACCTGTGAGTGGGAGCTTTATGTGACTAAACTGTGATTAAATAAACGGAATAGGGACGTATTGTGATGTAACTACACATGTAGACACGTAGGTGCCTTTCATTTTACTTTTGTTAAATAATACTTGCTTTGTATGAAATATTTTTGTTTTCTCTCCAGCCCATTATCGTCCCACTGTTGGGCACGGCCCTTTTCCTCTTTGGGAGCGATTATGGTCCAATATGGCACGCTAACGAAGAGTGTTTGCACAGGTGTTATTTTCAAGTTTTTCGTCTCTCGCAAAGGATACTACCTGTGTACAACATCCCTTAGCTGGCACTCTGGGGAGGAAATGGGTACGTAATGAGGAGGGATGAAAGGTATTTAAGCGAAAAAGAACATGAATATGAATGTTGATGGCCGGAAAATGAGAGGAAGACCAAAGAAAAGATGGATGGACTGTGTGAGAGACGATACGAAAAAAAGTAGTTGATAAGAATCTGACGGCTGATAGGAGAGCCTGGAAGGGAAAAACGTGCTGCGCCGACTCAAAGTAGCTTGTACTCCTAGCTTGACTCCAAATAGCTTGAGATAAGGGCAGGAACAAGAGGAAGAAGTATATCACAGCCAAAGTTATAAACACGTAAATGATGACTAATTATATACAGCTTAATCCTCTTACTTTTATTTAACAAGATGTTGAGTGAACCTGAGGATTGAACTTGTTTAAGACTTTTAATCAGCACTTGAACGAATCGCACTGTAACTTGTTTCAACATGATAAACAAACTTATTTAAAAGTTCTTTACACTTGTATTAGATGCTGGCGTTCATTATTTATTAGATAACTCTGTTTTGTTCTGGGATTATTTACTTACTAGCTGTTGCCCGCAACTTCGTACGCGTAGAGTTTAGAAGATGTTCCCCGTTTTGGTAACATTTTTCACTACTGCTTCTCTCCTATTAGTCGCAGCGTGATTTTATATAGCCTATAGCCTTCCTCGTTAAATGGACTATCCAACACTGAAGGAATTTTTCAAATCGGACCAGTGGTTCCACACATTAGCGCGTTTAATCAAACAAACAAACAAACTCTTCAGCTTTATAATATTATAAGTATATAAGTATAGATATATAAGTATATAAGTATAGATTAATATTAATATTTATTATTAATATTATAAGTATTATTATAAGTATAGATTATAATCTGTAAATAACAAAAAATAATTTAGGGAAATAACGCAATAGAAGTTGTGTTAATATTTATGTTGTGTTGTTTAAAATATAGATACGAGTGTCTATCTGTATCACGGAGTTACCTATAATATACGTAAACTGACCTATAATTATGTGAAAACTTGTTGTGGTTTAAAAATAAGAAAATGGCATTCTGTATCATTATAAGCTTGATACAAAGTTCCGATAGAGTCACTATTTCATAAAATTTGTCTCCTTAAGTTATTTTGGGACTTATATCTACTTAAACCCATCTGTTACCATAAAAAACTGCCACGTAATCAGTTCTGGAGCGATCTATTCAGCATTATTGTAAGGTTTAGTGTCAATCAAAAACAGAGTTATCTTCACACGCTGAAGCAGGCCGGATAATAATAGGCGCGGATAAAGTCGACCCCTAACGACTTGCCGCCGCACAAAGGCTTATCAATTGAGGCAATCTTGCGAATATTCGGTTCGAGTCTGACAATCGAGCTTTGTTCGTTATCGATTGTCCGACACACAAATGGAAGACTTTTGTTAAGTTAAAGTGTGGTGCTCGTACTACGCTTTCCCTTTACTCTACACAATGTTATAACTTTTACTTTTTAAGAGGAAGTTGTTTCTGTTGATAGAATAAATAATTTGTATATTAGCCTCACTGGTATTGTCTTTTTCTTAGTCCATTAATGTCTCACTCACTGTTGGACTCGCCTCGGCTCTTTAGTAAGCGTATTTTTTTTTCTTTTTCCCCGCCTTTTAACTTCCCACTATTAGCTCGGGTCTCCTCCTCCAGTTCAGGACGGTTTTTGGTCTATGCTGCGCTGGCTAGGCATGTTGGCATAGGGTTTGCTTTCCAGTTTTCTGTCTTTCACAGTTGATGTTAATTTCTTTAATACTGGGTTTTACGGCACTATCGGAAAAAAATAGCGTGACTACACTTGTATTCTTTCCGTCACTATACTGATATACGAGTGATATAATTGATCATCCTAATCCTAACTAATTTATAAATGTGAAAACGAGTTGATGACACTACAGAAATTTTGACGAAGTGTTAATGTGTCGAACGAAACTATAGCACGATTAAAAAAACGGTACCACGCCATCTATCGACTGTCATAGTTAACTTCTGTTTGTTAAGGTTTAATTTCTAAATTTCACGCGTACGAAGTCGTGGGCAACAGTTAGTTTTATTATATACTACCTCAGTACCACATAAAATTGTCACAGAGCTACCAAACATATCAAGTGAACGCTAATCATTACAACAATGTCTAAATGTGTGTGTCTGTAAAGTTCCGCAGTACATGGAGGTGTCGACCTCTATTAGTCGCTTCTAACTCCGCACAGTCAAGTTTCATTGTGCCTTTGACTCGACGTTGTTAAGCTAACGGCGGCGTTTTGAGAGTAATTGGACTTAAAACTAAGTTAATCGGACGTGTTCAGCTACTACGTAATCGATGTTAGAATTTTACAGAACAGCCGGTTTACGTAATAATTATTTTTTTTATTTTTCTTGCTTAAAAGATTCCTCTGAAGAAAGCAGACTCAAATAAATGCTAGTTTAGAATTCTCCAACTACCATAAATAGAATTATTTTAAATGAACAGACAGGCTGATACCTTAGGTTGGTAGGTTGTTACGTTCTTACAAATTTGTACAAACACGCAGCACACAAAGATATTTATGTATATATAGAGTAGCTCTGTCCCATTACACAAATGAAAATCATTTGCACGTCTCCAAAGACGAGTTTATAATTTGTTGGAAGTATGCTGGAGGCGGTTTTCATTTCCGTTCCCTACTTCAATATTATAAAACAAAAAGTCATGAATTTTTAAAACATTTTCGTTTGAAAACTCCCGAATATTTTCTACTTTGTGAATAATTTTATCAGTGTAGTGATGAACTCGACAAATTAAAATAATGTGAATAAAAAGGAAATACCCCAAATGTATGTACAGCGCATTACGAGACCTACTGGACGTAATTAGATAAAATGTTTTTGAATTTGTCATTTTTAAGACAAATATTCTTAGTTTGTGTAGAAGAAAATTAAAAGGAAGATATTTTTACCCGACTTCAAAAAAAGGAGGACGTTTCTAATTCGTCTGTATGTTTTTATTATGTTTGTTACCTTATAGATTTTTAACGGGTGAAGCGAATTTTTTATTTGAAATCTGGTGGTTCCCGTTTGGTTCCACTGGCACCAGATCTGGATCTGATGATTATCTCCTGAGAAATCGAGGAAAACCCTCAAATTTCAAAAGCAAATGAGGTCGGTTCAACTTAAAAAAAAATACCTACTCAATTATTACAAAACATAAAATGGTATATGTTTACCACTCAGACGCCTTTTTGCGATCTAGCCTAACTAATTATCTAATTCCCTAATAAGTGGTGTTTATTTACTAGTCCCTATTGGAGCACAGTCTGTAGTTTATTAGTAATTATCGTTGTTTTCTTTGGTCTTTTTATTTTTATGTATCTAATTCTATTTATCACTCTTTAATTCAATTTATATCCATCCGTCCACATTACAATTTTTTTAAACCTCTCTGTAATTGGCAAAATTTTAAAACTTTCCCTTATAATCTGTTTTTACGTCAATATTCGTAAATAACAAATATCTAAATTGTTAACAGATAATACAAAGATTGTGCTGATGTGCTCGCAGCATTCAACTCATGGTTACATAATTATCTACTAACTTATGAATATAATATAATGTATGTTATTATGTTCAGTGGTGATTACGATTATATCGCGTGGTTAATACTATTATTAATAGTCATAATATGAGTGCTGCTATCATTATGAGTATCTTAAACAAAGGCTAATTTCTCTACAAATGTTTATTTCTCTGTTCTTTTATATTATTGGACGATTCACGTAACATTACTAAGGTTGGAAATTGCCATCATGTGTCATGACGCCAATTTTCTATAATTTGATATAAAAGTAGTAATTTGTAAAACTACATAGTAATATTTTAAGGAGTAGTTGCTAAAATAGACATCCATTTATCCATCCATCTTTCTCCGTCAACTTATGGCCACTACGCTTGATCCTGTGCCGCTGCTGATACATCAGTTGCTTCTATTTACTACACCTATTAAGTTAAGGTCTGTTTCGGAGCATAGATTTATTTAGTTTTAAAAACTCTTTTCTTAATTTCGTATCTTATTGATATCTGTAAAGTCTTGAAGAATCATGTAAAGAGGTAATGTTTGTTATAGGTACTTAAGCAAGGGAATATCACCGAAAGTAATGGTTCAACTCTAAATTGTTTTTCACTATTGGGAATCTACAGTCTCCGAGAGTGCTATAGGTTCTTATGTATAAGGATGAAGACAAGTGTGATTCGAATTTATCGGCAGAAGAAATCGCAGGCAATAGCTACTCTCTTTATATAACACGCTAAAAGAAGTACAACTTCAAAAAGTTTGGTCCAATCCTCTCCTCAAACCTAACAACAAGTCCCCTCATTGCCTCAGGGTACAAACCGCACAGTCTCTTGTTACTGCTCGCAAGTAATTACAACGTTAATTAATATTACAGCTCTCGGTCTGACTTTAACGTGATGTTCTAGTCTTATTTGTATTATAACTAGTTAGTGTTCGCGTTTAACTTGAGTTCTGTGCCATAAACTCATAAGTATTTTCAGATGTTCAGTTATAAAAAGTACAAAAACTATTCGGCGAGAGAGTCACCTTGACTTAAAGATATAAAAGTACAAATTTTGACATTTTGACAGACATGCTACATATTATATTTCCAACAAATTACGTTGTTATTCAGCTTATATTTTAATTACATCGCAAATATTTATTATGAATAACTTAACTGAGGAAAATATTCGAGTTAATTTATCCAATTATAAAAATAATATAAACACAACGAGAGAAAATTGCTACACAAAATAAAATGTATGATTGTCTACAAACAATAACTTCACCGCCAGAACTTGTTCGTCTCGTAACATTGTTAACAAACCTATTGACTGGTTTTAATATTGTTTTGTACAAATATACTGTATATGTTTTATTAAGTATTGTGGAAAACGTTAGTGTTTTGTTAAAATCACTATTACGGTTATTACGGTAATAGTCACTTAAGTATCTGTCAAGTGTCATCACCCCGTTTCGTCCCCTGGGTGCTGTAAAATTCAACTAAGGGAGAATCCACATTATAAATCTTCTATGAGAGACGAAAAACTTGATACTAAACCCTGTGCATACACGGCTGGTCAGAGAGGCACAGTGGATCAAAACCCTCCCAAAGTGGAGGAGGCCCGTGCGCATCAATGGAACTTTAGTGGTCTGAAAAGAGAGAGAGATAGATAGAGAGGGAGATATAGGTCTCAAAGTTCTTATTTTGTAATAATTTTCTGGGACACTTATCCAACAACAAATATAATATTGACTTCATTATAGAAATGTATCCTAAATGGATGATCCGATATACATATAATAAGGTTTGGACGAAAACAACAGAACGCAATTTCTTAACGAACATAATTATATCTTCTTTACTTCTTATAAAACAAAGTCGTTATTTTTGTATGTATGTCCCTATGTGAGCTTATATCTTCATAACTACGGTTTATTAATAGATAGAGTGGTATACGAGGATGGCTTTTTTGAGTAGGTTTTTGTTTCCTGAATTCCACGCGTACGAAGTTACGGGCAACTGCTAGTTTATAGACATAGTGATATCTCCTGGCCGAGGGTCAACTTATTAACATATAACGGATACTTTTGAATCTTAACAGTAAGATATCGTCCATCAGAGAATGTTTCCGAGTGCTATGTAATGAAGTTAATTTGATAAAAGATGACCTCTTTGAGGAGCCTATCTTCGTTTATAATCGCTGCTTATCCTGGCGGAACCAAGTTAAATTAATTAGTTCAGTAACAGTTTGGTTATCACTAGACGAGAGGAAAGTTGTGGTAACTCGTTAATTTAATACGATAAAGGGTGGAAATTATGTGAAAGTGACATTTAGAAGACTTTTAGTATGTCTTGATTTTAAAAGGCAATGTTTTCATATTACATTGCCTTTTTTATTGACATATAAAAAAAATACTGTCTTATGATAGTACTAATAATAATGTGCCTACGATAGAGTGAATTCCAATTTAATTAAAATGTAATCCTTCTTCCTCGGTTAATATTATAACTTGGAAAGTAACTCTGTCAGTCTGTCGCTCTTTCACGCCAAACTATTATACTGAAATTTGATGTACCTAAAATTTTAAAATATGTGTGGTGATCACAAATTCCACGTGTACGAAGTCACGAATAATAGCTAGTTTAATATAATGTAACATAATTTTATCAAAACAACGAATTACTGAAACACAATTCAGTTAAAACAAGGGCTGTCACACGTCTCGTAGCTTATACATAACAAAAGGTTTAATAGCTGTGTACTGTGTACCATTATACACAATCAGAGCACACCCGTGTACTGAGTATACACGTACACAAAGTGATGTACACTCTTGTCTGTGTGTGATCTTGATTTGACCCTTTTTACAGTCTACATCTGTACAATAGACAAAGTATCACATTTTGTAAATGAGTACATTCTATTGCGTTACATGAAATTCTATGTTTCAGGAAAACATTATTATGTAAAAACTTCTTTCTTTTAGACAAATTTATGTTTAAATGATCATGGTTCATACGTCATCATCATTCTTCTGCCTTTATGCCAATATTTAATGTGAGCGCAACATGTCTTTTACCTATAACATTATAATTATTATAATAAATAAAATGAAATGTTTGAAACACTAAAGAAAGCCCAAATTAAAAGAATCTTTATAAAGGTGTAGAAAGGTTCCCTCGAAATACGTTTTAGTTACGCTTACATGTCTAACCATGTTAAAAATCTATTTATTTGTATGAAATCTAATTTAATATTAATTTATATAGAAACTTTGTGAAATATTACAACTAAATCAAATGTTTTATAGCTTTGTGGTAATACGAGCCGATACATTTTATTTACATCATCATACAAACATTCTCGTGGCACAGAATTTTTCGCCATTATTCTTTTATATAGCCGGACCGATAGGTTATATATAGACTATAGAGCACTATCTGCTACGATCTAAATATAATTCCTTGGCTTCATTAAATTGACATTTAAACTTACAATAACATGATCAGATGACATCCATGTCTTCGTCAGTGTAATAGCTTGTCACCTCATTGAACTTCGACAATATCAGTTGTCCCTGATATTGGATATGGTAGTAATTGCATTCCTGAAGTAAGTTATGTTCAATGAAGCATGACCATGGCACGCGCACCATGTACTACAGATGAATGCACCACAATGGTGCTTTGAGTATGTCGCGTGACAGAGATCCGAGAGAGTCCGTTGTTTAAATAGATTCCAAGACTATTTCTATCCACCCTAGTACGTTTTTTTGCCACTAATTTTATTAATGGGAAGTAAAGGAAGGAAAGTGCACAGAGTGAGACGTAACTACGAGTTTTATTTCTTCCAGTTAACTTTGAATACCTACCTATCACTAAATTTAAATGCATATGAGAAAAAAATCTATAATTTATGGAACGAAGACTCAGAGGTGATCAAACATTAAAATAAGGTGAGGTGGGCGGTCAAAGCAATAACAATTACTTAGAGTAATTTCATATATTTATGATGCTAATGGCATTATGCTAATGCTATGGATTAACGCTAATGGCCTTATTCATAGTGACTTAGCAGAGGTTTAAAAGTTCGCGAAAATTGTCAAAACTTGTTATTCATAATAATCTTTTTACGATAAAACGTTTATTATCTCTCCGATAAAATCTCCGTTTAAACCTACGATAAGTCATTATAAATAAGACCATTAATCTTTATGTGGAACTCTTTCATAAGTGAAGATGAAGCGTCTTTAGAATAAAAATGGAAAATGGAATAAACCATGTCTTCTCTGTAACCACATTATAACATTACAAAGACATCTCTTTCTAATGTTAGCAATCGATAACGAACAAAGCTTCACTGTCAGAGACGAACCGTTCATAGAATTGGTTCTATTGAGGAGCCTTTGTAACGTGACTCATCGTTAGGTGTTGGCGTTATCCAGCGTCATTCATCGTGGGAAGATAACTCTGTGTTTGATTGACATTAAACCTTACAATAATTCTGTAAAGATCACTACATATTTCAAAGTTTATAAAAAATGGTTTCTAAGAAAACAGTCCCTGAAACAGTAAGCTTATAACAACATTGAAACATAAATGCTGGATGCAAATCGCATAGCTGGGCTTCAATGAAAAAGGTCTCTCCTTGCACTGAATAAAAAATAATTAGCTTTAAGGTTCAACAGAATGTATTAATAATATCAGAGCAGAGAAAACAGGCACCAAACAAACAAACTGTTCAATCTCCCTAAGTCCAAGTCAATTATATATTGAAACACGAATTAATATTACTTTGTTAGCGATAAAACTGGTTTTGTATTGTTAAATACTTATTATACGTATAACATTAAATGTACTTTCCGCTTACAAATGTGTATACTAATAAAAATGTAACACAAACACAACAACAGAAAAGTTGTCCACGATTTATGAGTGTGTGTGTGTTCCGCGAACAAAAACAATTAGTTCAACCACAAGAGTTTGTTCTATTGTTAACAGACCTATTGAATTTCGGTGTTGTTTGAAAATTGTTATTTTCTTATTTCAATACGAGGTATATTCAATATAAATGTGAGAATGATAGTAGAAACAAATACAGGAGATGCAAAGAAGATGGTGTAACCATCCTCTTTGCTTCTTAACACAGATTTCGACTAGAATCAATAAAAATAGTAGGATATTCATGGCGTGGAAACAAGAAAATTATAAAAAATATTAAAATTAAAACTACTTAATATGTATGCTACCGCGTTTATTATATGTAGTTCAATTCAAGCCAGATGGATAGTAGATAGTAACATCTTCTGTGAGAGACGGAAAACTCGGAAATAAACCCTGTGCCAACACGCCTGGTCAGTGCGGCACAGTAGACCATAATCCCTCCCAAAGTGGAGGAGGCCCGTGCCCAACAGTGGGACGTAAATGGGCTGGAGAAGAAGAAGAAGTATAGTAGACTTTTCAGCCTCTATGATTAGTAGTCTAGATCAAAATAACTTACGCAAAATTAGAAAATTTTTAATTATCTGTTTTCGTGTCTTAGTCCAACTGGAATGTATGATCATCCCTACATAAATTCATTATAAAACATATGACTCAATACATAAAGAACATGCACAAGTTATAACAAATGAAAAGAAAATCCATTTATTTGAACATATTTGTATTTCACAAAGTAATTCTTTGGTACAAAACTCAATTATAGTAAAATTACGTAAGAGAGAGGTATTTGTTAGCAGAATAAATAGAAGCCTGCAGCTACACTCGCCTCTACAAACATTACCTTACCCACATATACTCGTATGATTTTGATCGTATTATGGTACCAATTCTTTGTGCACAACTTCGGGCATCGTAGTCTAGTGGTTCATGTAACGGACTGCCGTTCACGAGGTCTCGGGTTCGATTCCCGCTCGGGACCATCATTTGTGTGATGTTTATAAATGTCATACAAATGTTTGTGCTGCGTCTGGGTGTTTATTATGTATTATAAGTATGAATTTATGAAAAAAAGAAAAAGTTTTATATGTAATATATCCGTATTCTGGTACCCATAGTACAAGCATATAAGTTTAGCTTGGGACTAGAGGACGTTGTGTGAATAATCCGTGTATTTAAATTAATTGGCTGTTTTATTGTGCACGTTAATAATAATAAAGATCTTTACTCTATAATAAAAAGCTTTTTTATCAAAAAAGTTCAGTTAACATTGCCGGATTGTGTTGGCGCCACTATCAAACTTCATTTTTCAGTTTAGTTTGTTGTGCGCTCTGAATTGGTACCTATATCAAGTAATACTGTACGAAGGTAATATGAATCATTCATTATATTAAAACTATTTCATTGAATATAGTTTGTCTATTTGACTGTTGTGAAATAATTCAGAAATTTTCATGAAAATTAGTATAATCATTAGGTCTTATACGCAGCATATTTTAATTATACATATACGTACGGAAAGCACTGACGTATATAAAATACTTGAGTTCAATTAAAATATAGTTTTGTATGGGACTTTAACGATCTCTTAAAAATCAGATAACTTTATGTTTTTCTAAGTTATTCATTTACTTACTAAAAAGTGCTACTTACTAAAAAAGTGACCTAAGCACAGGCCGAAAACTATCAGCACCAATACATTATCCTCTGTCAAGTAAAAGTTGTTTATAAAAGAAAGGGGTTCCGTACAATGAACCGTAGTTGAGTGATGTTTGATCGCGCTGTGTAATGACGCGACACGATAATTACAGTGACGCAGAAAGTCGATGTCTCAATTAATCACAAGTCGGACGACGGCTAACGATGGAGGAACTTGGAGCAACTTAATGTTCTTTTATTAGCTTTCTTATGAAAAAAAATTTACATATACCTAATATGGGTAAAATTTTGTAAAAAAGATTTTTGAAAAATGCAGTGTTATCTCTCTATTACTCGTGAACAGGTGCCTTCTGCTGGGACTGGTCGATTATTTGCTCCAACAAGGCTATTTTTTATTATTATTAAGCTAGTCTTGATAGTAGGTACTAATCGGCATCATTCTCACACTCCTGATACAACAATGTATAATATATTTGGAAAAAAAAATGTAAAAAAATGAAGAGAATAGAATAGTCTGTTCTTCTCCATAGGATCCGCGTTTGGAACAGACACCTAGTTTCTGACGTTTCAAAAGAGCTTGTAAAACATGCCAACTTGAAATAAAAAATTTTGACTTTGACTTATCTAATATATTAAATTCTCCCATCACGGTGTTTGTAATTATACTCCTCCGAAATGGCTCGACTGATTTTCGTGGAGTTTTGTGTACATATCCGTTGGGTCTGAGAATCAAACAATATCTATTTTTCATCGCCCTAAATATACCCCTGACGTTTATATGGCAAAACAACGTTTGCCGGGTGAGCTAGTAATTAAATAGAAACACGTTAAAATTTATTGCTTTAGGCGTCATTTTATTCACAGCCTATTAAGGTCTTACTCCTCATCTTGGAGAAGGTAAAGGTAGTGACACTTGTATTTGTAATATTGTAATTGGAGACATTCTACAGGAATTCTAAATTATGTAAATATTTTTTCATCAATTTAATATACTTACATGATTGCTTTTTCAATACGGCATGATACAAAACTTTTTAATGAATATTTTCGCAACTCCGCTGTTACAAATTTTCAACAACCTTTCAATAAAATTAAATTGATGAAGTTTTGATCCCGTATATATACAGTGGTCGGCCCTTTTATTATTGATTATATTAAGTAGACTACATAATTTATAATAAATAAACACGCAAATCAACCAGCCGCTATTAAACCATATGAACAGATAAATCCGAACTAAATTTAAATACGCAGAGTTTCAAAAATTCACTTATTATCAATTTTATTAGCTTTGTGTATAATTTATGTTTCTATTTATTTATTAACGCGACCTACGGTCATTTTCAACAATCAATCTACGATTACGGATAGATTGTTATCCTCATTTATCAGTAAGATATTTTTATCTCCTGTCAAATTTCTAGTAGAGAATGCTGGCATCAAGTAGATTATTGATAGGACTTTTATAGCACGAATAGAGAATAGATAAAATATTGAAAAACGTCGTTAGTATTAGGATCCTAATTTACCTTTTGATACTGAACCTTAAAAATCAGAGATTTTAAGATTTCAGTAGTTTTTAAGTGTTTCTTGCCCCTTTTCAAAGCATCAGCTATAATTTTGCCATTAAAAGTCATGATGATCAAATCACAACTACGTACTTGATAAGTAGTAAGCGTGAGTGTGAGTTCCTCTATGAAAATTTCACAGAACGAGACGGATCATAATATAATCATAATAAAACATGATTGAATACAAACATCGCGCAACGTTGTAAAAAATACGAGGGTTCTGTATAGGCAGGGGACTGTTGATGTTGTTAGTGAGTTATTGATTGCTTTTTATTAGAATTTAGCGGTTACTGATATAATAGACCTATTTTTTTGTTATCTAATTATATGTATACTTATTAATATATGAGAAAGTAACTCAATCTGACTGTCTCTCGTTCTTTCATGTCAAAACGACTAAACCGATTTAAATTAATTTGATATACAGAACACCGGCTTTTTTAAGGATAAACCAAATTCCACATGCATGGAGTTGCGGCCAACAATTAGTTGAATGTTTTAAAATAATGTAGTTAAGTAAAAAAAAATCTATAGTTTTAATTACACACAGAAAAGTTTACAAATATTTGGTTATAAAACACGAAATTTTTAAAAATACTAGCAACAATAATTGACGTAAAATAACCAAGTGGGTCAACTAACCACAATATACAATATAATTATAATAACTACACGTATACTAACTGACTACATCACGTAATAGTTGTGTGAACTCTCTCGTAATTATTGTAATCTGTGTAATATTTGTGCTTCAACTGTTCCCCACTACCTAGTTAATCTGTTTACTTACGCTCGCATTATCGTATATAGTACATTAAGTCGATGGGCTTAGTAATTACTATGAAAAGGTGATTATTTATTTCTGTGTCTAAATGCGAAAATAATAGGTAAGATCAATATTTTAGCAAGTTGTAGTTATTTACTGATAAATACATGGTAGATACATAAAATTCGATAACACGTAGTTGGAAAAGTTAGTTTCAAACACGAGAATTTTACATAAATGCATCATATGCATAAAACAAATAAATAATATAGGCGTAGATCAGAGCGGCTGAACTCTTGTCCTTAAAATAATACATTTTCAACATATAGGGTAAAAAAGATAATAGAAGTTCACCGCGCAATATTGTCAAGTAATCCTCGGAACGCGGCCCGGATTATCACAATATTTCCCCGTTTTTTTCGGCAGATGTTTCGTTTATTTCTTTTGTGGATAAATCTACGTTTCTGAGAGGTCATAGTTTGAATTGAAAAACAAATCTCATGTTTATATTACAATAGCTGTTGCTCTTTTTCAATAGACTTCAAACAATAATATTTGCATCGAAAATTATCTTTTCTTTTTTCAGGTTCTGGTCAAAAATAACGCTCAATGGTACCTGCCTACTCCCATGGGCATAAAGCCTGATTGATGATAAAAACTAAGAATTATTCATTGCAGTGCTTTGGCATCTGTAGCACAACGCAAAACGGAGGACATTCAAACAGCCATAGTAGTTTAGTTTATTTAATTTATCTGTAAAAAAATGAAATATCCTTAAATCCAATACAGTATAGAAAAGCTGTAAATGTGCTGGGTTTGACTAAATCTGATGCGGTGTTCTGTGAGTGACGCTAGATATAGATAAATTGCCTGTATCGATGCAATGCGGTAACAATTTACCTGCGCTAGTTTTTGTGCGGTCTGATACTGAATGTATCAGACCGTAACTCAATTTGTCTGCCGACTATGTATCATACATCGAATGTACTGTCTATCAACCAGCGTAATTGAAAACTAACTCGGTCATTTTACGGTTGTTTTCAATAACCAATCTATGATTACAAATAGACTGAAAATCTCCGTGGTGTATCACTAGCTACTTAGATTAACAAGGTCGTTGGTTTGATTCTTGTTCAAGATAATTATTTGCATGACCAGAAATATTTGTGTGACGATATTTGTCAGCATATTTACTATCTATAAGATTATTATAAGTAGTTTTAGGTTTTATATCCGTAATTTAATAACCATAATTATAAGATTGATCCTTTTATATAAAATCCAGGCGATGCTCTTTACGTTGACCTCCTCGTTCTAAGAGGGTGGTCCCCTTTTTATTACCAGTTTTCATTTAACGCATAACTCGTGCAATAGTTAACACGGTGACATAGTTACGACATTAGTTATTGTCAGTAAACTTCAGGAGAGATTCTCTAACGATTCTAAAAGTGAGTTCATGTGACCCAATTTCTTTGTGTTATCAGATTTTTCCTTTTTTTTATACAGACTTTCTAGTAAAAAAGTTCTTTTAACATTGTTTTATTGACACTATCAATTTTCATTTTAGTTAAGTTTAGTTTTCCATGTAGAATCGGTACCAAAAATGCGTATTTAGTTAGTGCAATTAATCAGTTCTTGCGCCATCCAACCGTTAGTAATGATCTTAGTTGTATAATTTGTTTAACTACACACACATTGTAAGAAAATTTCACAAACTGCGTGACTTATACGTAGTTATTTATATCAGAATCGTATCGTTAATGTGTTCCAACTAACTTATTACTTGGATGTTAAAAGAACTTAACGAGGACTTTAATTGTGAGTCTTTTGACTTAGCGCAACAAACTCATAAAGATTAAATGGCCAAGTTTCTATCTTTCATAACAAACTTACTTTGATAAAGTTGCTTCTAGTTAATTAGGGTGACTGATAAAAGTTTATACATAGGTTCAGTATTAGAGTTTGATAATTCATAATATATGCACTTAAGTAAGATACTTAAAATTTTACCTAATTATCCGTGTAAATTTAGATTTATGGACACACTTATGAATCCCTCTACTTTTCAAAATTACGCAAATATAATAAAATTACGTTGCATGATACATTGGCCAGATTGCGTCGAAGACATCTAACGAAATATCTTTTGTATATTTCATAAGTATTTACAGTATACTTTCACTCAAATATTGATCCATAATATACCATAATTTAACATATATTTATAGTAGTTTTTGCGTGAAAGAGTTAGAAACATCATAACACAAGCATAAAAGCTTAGATTGGGACTATAGGACGTTGTGTGTAACGTTCATAATATTGTTTTTACCAGTCATCTTGTACAATATAATTTCCACGAACCGTCTAGAATATTAATATTTGATTGGAAAATTGTTATTACAAGTGTTACGAGAAAATATTTGACAAGAAATCGTATTACAAACAAGTTTGTTGTGATTACGTTCCGGGTACTTTAATAGATGTTCGCTAAAAATACAAACCAATAATTTTATAGAAGCAGTTCATTACAAGCTTCAACTAATTAATTTATTAATAAACTAGGTGTTGCCCGCAACTTCGTACGCGTGTTTACATATCAAACCTATTATACATTTAAACTTTCCGCTTATACTAGAATAATCCCCATCAAAATCCGTTACGTACCTTTAAATATTTGAGCTCGCTAAGGGACATACACAAAACTAACGGACTACATACAAAACTAACTACTTTAAATAAAACTACTTTTTACGGATTTAGACGCGTATATTTGTTTTAAATTTTGGCCCGACGTTTCGGAGACTTTGCAGTCACCATGGTCACGGGTGAGACTGAGCTGTAATGTGTCTTCTACGATCAGTTATTACAGGGTTTACCCACATTCGATTTTAATTTTACATTGACCATAAAGATAGACTTTTACTATAAACTATATCATATTACATTGTGCTCAGACTACATAAAATCAATAACATTATTTTAGTTTCTAAAATACATTAACAAATTGTAACAATATAAAGAAAAATTTTAAATAACATAAGGTGAAACATACATAATTTTATCATAGACTAAAGTTTTAATTATTATAGAGGTAGTATACAATATAGCAAGCAAAACTAAGTTTATATACTTAAATACAATATTATTTACATAATAACAAGAATTTATAAAAAGAATTATTGGTTTAAGAATTAAATTAGTTTATATAAAAAAGAAATTGTTAATTTTATTTGAATTTATAGAAAATTAGTATTTATTTAAATTATTTAGCTTTTATTATTTTATCTAATATACTACCACCAGATCGGAACGCGTCCCACTTGAGAAAGATCTGGCAAGAAAACTCAAGGGGAGTCGAGAAAATTATTTATTATTAACTTTATGTTGTCGGTCTAAAGTGAAGTTAAGGGGATTTTAAGTCTTGTTGTCTGCAAAATGTGCTAACGGTAAAATAACGGTAAAATCGAATGTGGGTAAACCCTGTAATAACTGATCGTAGAAGACACATTACAGCTCAGTCTCACCCGTGACCATGGTGACTGCAAAGTCTCCGAAACGTCGGGCCAAAATTTAAAACAAATATACGCGTCTAAATCCGTAAAAAGTAGTTTTATTTAAACAGATGAGTCGCGCAAGTGTTAGAAAATATGAAACTAACTACTTTGTTTTATTAAATAGGTAATAATATTTAATATTACCTATTAAATATATTATAGGTTTAATATATATTACTCGCAATGTGGCAATCCTCCCCACATTGCGAGGATCTGTTATTATCCTCGCAATGTGGTTGTTATGTACCAAACTTAACCTATCGTATTAAGTTGCGCGCGCGCATCCCTAGGAGATGGTAACTTCACTATCGATGGATCGCTGGCCAGCCGGGTGCGCCGCGCGGTTACCGAGCGCGAGTTAGTCTGTAATCGATCTTGTGAGCGAGAACGTGCGCCGTTTTGTTTAAATTGTACGCCTAAGATACGTGTTCTTGCAGCGGTTTAAGAGTTAAAATTGTATTACTAATAAATTGTTTGTTGATAAAACTAATTATCCTATTGTGCGAATCGATAATTAGCATTGAGATCGAACAGTGAATTGTCGTTGCGAAGTTGAGTATTCGCCATTTTGTATGACATAAATGTGTTATAAAAACTAGTGAATTTTGTGTCTCCATACTTAATACTATTTAATGTAAATTGAACTGTTTGATAACTATAATTGTGATAGTATAATTGCATTAAGACGATTGGTGAAAGTTCACGGCTTGAGTCGCGCCAAATGAGTGGTCTTTTGTGGACTTCAAGAGTTCGTGTCTGCCTGTATAAAGTTAAGTATAGTTTGATTAGCATTCTGCGTTATTTTGGCCAATTTATCGTAGTTAGTGTTAATGAAGCTATAGCTAGGGCTTGACAAGTGAAGACTGTGTTGGAGACGAAAACAGGGTAAGTTTGTACTATCATAAAATTTGTTAACGCTGTGAAACGCAGATTTTAAGTTCGTTCGTGTTGTCCTGGAGAATTGGCACGCTTCCACAAAAAACTAATTACAAAGCCCAGGTTGAACGTAACATATTTTTGGTAGCCAGAGCGTGGTTTAAACTCCGTTTCTCGAATGTTCCATGTTGAACAAACTATACCCTCATTATTTGTGAAAATTGATTTAATTAATTTAATTAATTTAATTTGATTAATTTGGTTGTTTGTTTGTTTAATCTAAATTGTTGGTATAGTTTTAAATAATTAATTTGAGTACTTGAATTGGCAATTAGATTTTAAAGGGTTTGATAATTATTTGTGCTATTGCTAATCGTATTTGTTGTTGCTCAGGTTATTATTTAATATAAAT
Organism: Orgyia antiqua; assembly: GCA_916999025.1. Classification (NCBI taxonomy): domain Eukaryota; kingdom Metazoa; phylum Arthropoda; class Insecta; order Lepidoptera; family Erebidae; genus Orgyia; species Orgyia antiqua. The sequence continues at coordinate 34,017,969 of OU779867.1, read as the reverse complement.
TATTATTTAATTATTGTCTAATATTGAACAACGTTATAGTTAAATTGTGGCGTTGTGCGTTTGTATAATACAACATTTATTTCATACGTTTGTTTGTTTTGTTAAAAAATAAATAATTTAAGTCTTAAATTAATTGCACATTGGCAAGGAATTGTTTGTTTGTTTGATTTAAAATATTTAAGATTTGATATTTGTTTAGAGTAATAGCGGCTTGTCTCATTGAAAGATATTTTGTTTTTCGCTATTGTAATATTGTTTGTTTGTGAAAGATATTTGTTTTTTTTGTTATTATAAGATTGTTTGTTTCGTGCCGTTTGTGCCTTGAAGATGTCTACCGCCGCGTATAATGTTGTCCGCGAGACATATTCCGGGATTGCGACTCATTTGAGATGGTTCACGTCAGCTGCCGCCTTGGTGAAAAGGGAGAACCGAATCGAGGCATTGTTGGACAGGCATGAGAAATGCCCTACACGACTTCAGGAGGTGGAGGCGCTTTACCGGCGCTTCATCTTGCATCTGTATGATGTGCCCCTGGAGTCATTCCCCCAGGAGCGACGGGACCAAGTCCACGAGGACTACGTCCAAATTATGGACCTTGCCGACGACATCGCCCAGCGCGCGCGGGAGATTTTAGCCTCGCGCGCCGGAGTACCGGCTCACCGGGCCCCCTTGAAGACTCCCGTGGGCCTTTTGACCAGGTTACCCAACTTGGATCTTCCACGTTTTGATGGTCGACTAGACATGTGGATGGGATTCATTGGTTTGTTTGAGAGCCTTGTGGACTCGAGGGACGATTTGGGTCCGTCTCAGAAACTGGCCTATTTACTCTCCGTGCTTGATGGAGAGGCGAGGGGCTTAGTACAGCACCTCCCAATATGTGACGGGAGCTATGGGATCGCGCGGGCGTTGCTCACCAAGCGCTATCACAACCAGCGCTGTCTGGCAGATACCCACGTTGACCAGATTTTGAACCTTCCCGTCGTGAGCAATGCTGCCCAGTTGAGGACCGAGCTGCTGAACCCCCTCCTAATAGCCACCAATTCGCTCAACCGCTTAGGACTGCCGGTTGCCAAGTGGTCTTACCTACTGGTGCGTATCGTACTCAAGCGATTGCCGGTGTCTTTGAGGGCACGTTTTGAACAGGGGCACACTAGGGATGAGGCATCTGCTCTCCCTACCTTTGACCAGCTCCTGACGTTCCTGGAGGACGAGTGTCGCATGGGTGACGTCATGGTCGCCGACACGCCGGTGGAAGCAACACGTCCCAGACCCACCAACCAACGGCGCAATGCCCAACCTGCACCAAGAGGAGGTACGGCCGCCCGCTTCGCTGTCGCTCAAGCTGCGCCACCGGACTGCCGGTTTTGCAAGTCGCAGGGACACCAAACGGTGCGGTGCCCAGACTTCGCGGTCCTGTACGTGGCCGCTCGTAGGCGGATTGCCCAGGCCCGCGGCTGGTGTTTCTCTTGCCTAGGGGACCATTACCAGCGCGCCTGCCCCGACACTCACCCGTGTCCTATTTGCGGAGGGCACCATTTGAAAATCCTGTGCGCCAACGCGAATGGCCGTCGCGACCACGCGGGGTCGCCTTCGGGCGGGTATGCCAGTGGACACCGGGACCAGTCCCGCAACTTGGAGTCCGGCTCATCACCCCCACGCCGCGCAAACTGCGCTGCCGTTGATCGCCGAGTTGGTTCGGCGCGCAGCCCCACGGGCGGGTATGAAAGCGGGCCCCGGGTTCATTCCCGCACCTTTGTGTCCCGCTCGCCCTCCCCGCTTCCACGTGATCAAGCGAGATCACCTCCGGTAGTGTACCACGATTACCGTGACGCGCGTCCGGTACCACTACCGTCCCCCCCTCTGGCGGAACGTCCCCGTTTGGAGACGCGCAACCCTCGGTACGGACGCTACAGGCGCTACGAACCGCCGACTATGGCTCGTGGCAGTCGTCACCGAGAGGAGGCCGAGTTTAGGCACTACCCGCATTTTGATTTGCCGTCTCGGGACAACGGCGCTCAGTCGCCGCCACGCCAGCATTAGGATGTTGGCGTCTGCCCCCGCTATGCACCGCCCCCCTTTGAGACCGTCCTCTTGCCCACGGCCCATGTCAGGGTCTGGGGACGGACGGGCGCCTCAGTTGTAGTCCGAGCGATATTGGACACAGGCTCACAGGGGTGCATAGCCTCGTCTTGGTTGGTAGGGCAGACTGGCCAGACTATTGAAAAATATTCAGATGTAATAAGGGGTGTCGGGAACGCCCCCGTGGCCACGGTAGAGGGCCGCGTTTGGTTTGAGTTCTCCCCCTCAAATTCTCCACGTCCGACGTTGGAATCGTCGGCTATTGTGATGGAGAATATCTTGGGCAATCACCCGCAAGTTCGTTTGTCTGCGGATGCGGTAAAATTGACCGCGGATTTGAATTTGGCTGACCCTAAATTTGACCTGCCTGGCACGGTCGATTTGTTGCTTGGTGCCGATGTTTTGGGTAAAATATTACTCGGCAAGGATCGTGTTTTGCAGCCAGGTGGCTTGGTAGCCCTCCGGACCATATTTGGGTTCGCACTGATGGGGCCTGTATTGAGGACTCCCCCCCCTGCCGAACTTGGAACGGCCTTGATGGTGGGGTCCGCCCTTTCTGACGCCGTGCAGAGATTCTGGGAAGTGGAGGAGCCACCACAAGCTCCCCGCTCTGATCCGGAGCATGAAGAGTGTGAGCAGTTCTACAAGACCAACACCAGTTATCTCCGTTCTGGCCGGATCATGACAAGATTGCCATTTCTCGCCGTACGTCCGCCACTTGGCGTCTCGCGGCCTATTGCAGAGAAGCGTTTGTTGGCGATGGAGCGCCGTATGAGCAGGGACCCACTACTCAAGGAGAAGTATATTGACTTCATGCGGGAGTATGAGGATTTGGGACACATGTCTGTGTCAAAATTGGATTGGCGTTCGACGGAGCACTTCTTTCTCCCGCATCATGCTGTAATAAAACCATCCAGTGGTAAGTTACGCACAGTATTTGATGGTTCTGCGCAGACTACTTCAGGAGTGTCATTGAACCAGTGTCTGCATCCTGGTCCCAAATTGCTGAAGGACCTTTGTGACGTCATCACGCGGTTTCGACGTCATCAATTTGTTTTTGTGGCTGACATCAAGATGATGTTCAGGCAAACGGTAATTCACCCGGATGATCGCCGATACCAGCTGATATTGTGGCGAGAAAACCAGCAAGATCCCATGCTTGTCTACGAGCTCAACACGAACACATACGGGCTGAGGTCTAGCCCCTTTTTGGCTATACGTTCGCTTTGGGAGCTCGCGGATCGAGAGCGTATGTCGTTTCCTCGCGCAGCCGCCATTTTGAAGGAGGACCTATATGTTGACGATGTGTGCACTGGCGCGGCCACGGAGAGAGAGGCCCTGCTCTTGCGTGACGAGTTGATTGGCATTCTAGCCTCCGCAGGATATGAGTTGCGTAAATGGATCTCCAACTTACCTGCGCTCTTGGAAGGGCTACCGGACGACCACCAGCAGGATCCTCACCTATTTGAGAACCGTGACAACCCTACCATGATGTCAGTGCTTGGAATCCAGTACAGACCAGTCCAGGACATCTTTACATTTAATGTCAATTTGGATTCGCATCACACTTGGACGAAACGACTGGTTCTGTCGTCTGTCGCGAGAACCTTTGATCCCAATGGCTGGATATGCCCGGTCATATTCTGGGCCAAATGCTTCCTGCAGAGACTTTGGACTGCAGGTCTTGGATGGGACGAGCCACTTCGCGAAGCTGTTTTGAAGGACTGGCTCCTATTTGCTTCCTCATTGCCTGCCATCAATAGGATATCGTTACCCCGTGCTCTGCTTCCACCAGGGAAGCACACCGCGTCCCTTCATGGTTTCTCGGACGCTTCGGAACGTGGGTACGCAGCAGCCGTATACTTGCGCACCGTGACCACAGATGGTCAGGTGAAAGTGTTGTTGGTCATGGCGAAGAGCAAGGTCGCGCCTCTTCGAACTGCCTTGACAATCCCTAAGTTAGAGTTGTCAGGGGCGGCCCTTCTTGTTCGCCTTTTGAATCACGTCATGTCCACCTTGTGCACGTCAATTGACGTTTCCACGATATATGCATGGACTGACAGTCAAATTGTGCTATGTTGGCTGAAGACGTCAGTTCACACCTTAGAGGTGTTTGTAGCAAATCGTGTCTCTCAGATACAGAAATCGGAGACCCCGTTGGTTTGGAGGCATGTGCCTGGCGAGGTCAACCCTGCTGATTATGCGTCACGGGGATGTATGGCCCCCCTTTTAGTTGAGCACTCTCTGTGGTGGGGACCTGAGTGGTTGACCAGATCAGAATCTAATTGGCCGCGAACTCCGGCCTTAGACATTGTCGCACTGCCTGGGTTGCGAACGCTTGCGCTCGAACGGCAGGACCGTCCGTTCAACCCCGATTTCTTACTTAATCGTTACAGTTCATTGGACAAATTGTTGAGTGTCACCGCTTGGATCAAGCGCTTCATGAGAAATTGTAGACATCCACAGAACAAATGTTTGGAGGCCTTCTTATCGCCACAAGAGCTCCAAGATGCTCTTCTTCACTGGGTTCGTTCTGTGCAAGAGGCACATTTTGAAGACGAGATTGACATCTTGAGGAAAGGCAAATCCAAGCTGTCTGGAGCCATTTGTAAGCTGAACCCTTTTTTGGATAGTGAGGGTCTTTTGCGTGTCGGAGGGCGTCTTAGGAACGCAAACCTCCCTTACGGATCTCGTCACCCCCTCTTATTGCCAAAGAGTGGCCACTTGGTGAACATGTTGGTGACTGATCGTCACATCAAGAACTCCCACGCCGGCTGTAATGCCTTATTGGCCATTTTGCAACGGGAATTTTGGATTTTATCGGCCCGTCGGACGATCCGTAGTGTGGTCTTTCGTTGTATGCCTTGCTATAGGCTCAAGGCCCCTACCATGCAGCCTATCATGGGTGACCTTCCTTCGGATCGGGTCACTGAGATAAGGCCCTTTGCTGGAGTTGGTACGGACTTTGCAGGCCCTTTTTTTGTTAAAACCTCGACCCTCAGGAACAGTAAAACTGTCAAGGCTTATTTGTGCGTCTTTGTCTGTCTGTCCACCAAGGCGGTACATTTGGAACTCGTCTCAGCCCTCTCGACAGAGGCATTTGTTGCGACGTTAGATAGATTCGTGTCACGACGAGGACTACCGTCCTTGATTCGGTCGGATTGCGGTACCAACTTCAAAGGCACAAACAACTATTTAAAAGCGATGTATGATTTTTTGTCGGCTAACGAGACTGAAATTGCGTCTAGACTAGCTACACGTAGAATAACTTGGAGGTTCAGTCCCGTGTCATGTCCCCACTGGGGAGGAATATTTGAAAGCGTAGTAAAGGTTGCTAAGACACATTTGCGACGGGTAATTGGCGAGTCTGTATTGACCTTTGAAGAGCTCGCAACTGTGTTTTGCAAAATCGAGGCCGTTTTGAATTCACGCCCGTTGTGCCCGATCTCTTCAGATCCTAACGACTTGGAAGCCCTCACGCTGGGCCATTTTTTGATTGGGCAGCCACTGAACGCCCTGCCGGAATATCCCTTTGTTGATGTGAGACCTAATCGTCTCTCGCGGTTTGAATTGGTCCAACAACTCACTCAGAGCTTTTGGAAACGTTGGAATTTAGAATATTTGCACATTCTCCAGCAGCGCGTTAAGTGGACTGACAAGACTGATCCACCTCATGTTGGTGACCTCGTTCTGGTTAAGGACGCTAACTCACCGCCACTGTGTTGGCGCAGGGGGCGCATTCTCAACCTCGTCTTTGGAGCAGATGGAGTGCCCCGTTTTGCTGAGCTCCGGGTGGACGGTTCAATTTTGAAGAGAGCTGTATCAACCTTGTCGCGACTGCCAGTGAATTAGCGGCCAGGTAGTCCTGGCCGAGGCGGGTAGATGTTATGTACCAAACTTAACCTATCGTATTAAGTTGCGCGCGCGCATCCCTAGGAGATGGTAACTTCACTATCGATGGATCGCTGGCCAGCCGGGTGCGCCGCGCGGTTACCGAGCGCGAGTTAGTCTGTAATCGATCTTGTGAGCGAGAACGTGCGCCGTTTTGTTTAAATTGTACGCCTAAGATACGTGTTCTTGCAGCGGTTTAAGAGTTAAAATTGTATTACTAATAAATTGTTTGTTGATAAAACTAATTATCCTATTGTGCGAATCGATAATTAGCATTGAGATCGAACAGTGAATTGTCGTTGCGAAGTTGAGTATTCGCCATTTTGTATGACATAAATGTGTTATAAAAACTAGTGAATTTTGTGTCTCCATACTTAATACTATTTAATGTAAATTGAACTGTTTGATAACTATAATTGTGATAGTATAATTGCATTAAGACGATTGGTGAAAGTTAACGGCTTGAGTCGCGCCAAATGAGTGGTCTTTTGTGGACTTCAAGAGTTCGTGTCTGCCTGTATAAAGTTAAGTATAGTTTGATTAGCATTCTGCGTTATTTTGGCCAATTTATCGTAGTTAGTGTTAATGAAGCTATAGCTAGGGCTTGACAAGTGAAGACTGTGTTGAAGACGAAAACAGGGTAAGTTTGTACTATCATAAAATTTGTTAACGCTGTGAAACGCAGATTTTAAGTTCGTTCGTGTTGTCCTGGAGAATTGGCACGCTTCCACAAAAAACTAATTACAAAGCCCAGGTTGAACGTAACAGTGGTGATATTAAAATTTGTAACACATCATATTATTATATACATTTTATTATAACATGGAGTGTGTAAAAAAGAATCTCAAAAAAGTCTGAAACTTAGAACTACTTTATTATTCTGTATTATCACACCTAGACCACTTAGTGTAATCGATCAAATACCCCATTGTTATGTAGCTCAATTCCCAGCAGTAGAACGTTTAAGATCTAAGACGAAAAGAATAATATCTGATTAGGCAAAATCCTCAACGTTTCAGTCTGATCAATGAATAACAATCTGAATGTTCACAAACAAGATAATTAGCACCTAATGTAAATCAAACGAGAACAAATATCGTTATAATTAATGTGTTTACGTTCTGATATGTGTTCGTGTATGTTACAATGTTCAATATACTCGTAGGTTCATTTATGTTAGGAAATGTGATAAAAGTGACGGTAATATATCACACATGTGACATAACAACATAGTTATATGTTAGTTTTAGATTATGAAAGTGTTTTATGCAGGCAGTATTTACATATATGAATACGAATATTATAAAGCTGAACAAATTGCTTGTTTATTTGTTTGAACGCGCTAATCGCAGGAACTACTGGTTCGAATTGAAAAGTAAATTATTTTTGTGTTGGATAGTGAATTTATCTTAGAAGGAAGGTCTATGAATATCACGCCACGACAATTAAGAGCGAAGCATTAGGCGAAACCCTCATAAAACAGACCTTGTGCCAATACGCCAGGCCAGCGCGGCACAGTAGACCATAATTGTTCCCAAAGTCAGTGTGCCTGTGCCCAACTATTAACACGTTAAAAGGCTTGAAAGAGAGAGAGGGAGAGAGTATAGTATGCAGCACAAATTATTTTATTTATGTGTGAATCTCTTTACCTATTGTTCGCTAACTGTTGCACTGTTCACAGCGATCTCGGTCACGAGTTGTTATACATTAAGCGTTTGTATTATGTTAAACACTGACTCGTAATAGTACCACACCGGTAATGTCATTGTAGTTTGTGAATGTACTGTTGTTGTGTTTTGTACTTTGGTTTTAGTTGATAAGTACAATTTCATTGCTTAGATATAAGAATCGGTCAACTACGAGTTGAACTCGCATACGAAGGGTTTCGTACCTTTATCATCATAATATTATCATCATACTGACCCTAAATAACACCAAATAATGGGACCCAGTATAGTGGGATAAGGCCAGGAGAATGATGACGATGACGAGTATTTGTTGTTATAGAATGAACTGACAAACACCAACTGTGAAATTTTCAGTTCTCTGGCTCCATATCACCGTTCAGTGATACAACCTGGTGGCAGGTGGACAGCGAAGCTTCCATAATAAGGTCCTGTTTTATCTTTTGATATGGGACCCTAATAATACGCTTATATATATTTTGATCCTGAAAGCACCTAATTGTATTACTCATTGGTGTACTCATATGTCATTGGTTGTGTAGAAAACTGTATAAAAAAATCAAAGAGAAAGAAAGATTGATGTTTCAGAATAACCGCCATTAGAAAAGGCAGTTCCGAAAATTCCGTTAAACAGATTTAAATGAAGCTAATTAAAGCAACTTAACTTCACAAGTAAAGTTAATTTACCGACTTTACTTGTTCCTCACCCACAATACGAACAGATGAACTACCTACCGCCTCCGCTGAGTTGTCGCTACTGTTAGATAGTTTCAATGCAAAAGTTTCATTTAATTTAAATTGTTACCGAGCCCACAGCGTCACAGTCGCGTTATGTGATTAGTAAAGGTTAAACTGCACTAAGAAATAGAATGTTTAAAATGGCAGAGATTTAAAAATTTTATACTTACTATTATTTAATATTTTTACTTACACTAAACTGGACATAACATAATCTGGTTGACATAAGGTAAATAATTTATAAAGTATTTGTAATGCAAATAGTCTAAGCTGATAGACCGAGATCCGAGAGGTTAATTCTTTTACTTATTTTTTCAGCGATATATTTGATGAGTAAAAATATCCACAATTCTGTTCCATCCATTTTATCGCTGACAAAGTAAATATAGGTAAGGATTCACCTCTCGGGTCTTGGTCTATCAGTTGTTGTGAGTTAGTTTTTTAAATTAAGTCTTTTTGATTTAAGCGTGATAAATAAACAATATGAAATGAACAATGTCAACACCGTGTTAGTTACCGTACTTCTCCGAAACGGCTTTACCGATTTTCACCAAATTTTATATGACTGAGAATCGTCTACTATCTATTTTTCAAACACCTCCCCCCCATGTCAGGGATGACATTTGTATGGCAAAACAACGTTTGCCAGGTCAGCTAGTATACTTATAATAATAACATAACAACAGGAACATTATACTTATGTTACATAAACTAGACGTGGATCAATGTGAGGTGCGTGTTGTTTGAAGTAATCGTTAACATTTCACTTAATTAATCACTTTGATTTCCCACATTGTTGTTAATTAAACTGATTAAATATAATTACATGACGTACACTGATGCTAGTGTCACGTATTATTGCATTATTTAATGTTAGTATCAAATCAGAATATTTAAATCGACTAAACAGTCGCGTGGAAGAATGAAACGATATTTAATATTACTTACTCTTATTCGCAAAACTTAACCTTTTTTGCTTTTAGAATGAAAAACTCTATACTATAATGAAGAACTCTGACTATAATTAGATGCTATTCACACAATGACATGTCTATGATAGAATGTCAATAAGTGCTTTTGTTAAGTATTAAGTACTTTAAATCGCTGAAATATAAACAGTGACACTTGAAGGAAATATATATTATGTATATATACTTCTGACCTAGCAACGAAAATCAGGGGATATTTGAGCTATAATTCTTTACTTGAAAATGTTGAAAAACTAGTTTTAATATCCAAATAAGTATTTAGAGCAGCAAGTTTTTGAAAAACCACTTTATTTTTAGTGTAAATTAATGTTATTAATTATTAAGTTCATATTGATTATCAGATACGTACATTAATTGGCCATGCCTCTGTTGGACACACGCTTCCCATACAGAACGCATTGTATCTTACATAAATAGGAAAAATAAAAGCAGTGAGACATTAGCCTTAGGCGAACAACTGTGTCGGTCGGTTGTCTTCATTACGGCCGGTACTAAGTGACTATTAAAATTCATTGTGATCGCCCGCGGTCACGTCTCGTCGGCATACACAGTTGCATTCATTATACGAGGATATTTATGTGCACCCTTCATCATTCATTCTTTATAGTTATACGCCTGTACATGTTGTGTGTTTGCTAACTTACTCTCAATATTTGCACGTTTAAAAATCGGTCCTTAGGTTGAAATGTTTTTGAAATTTTGATCTTATATTTAAACATAATGACATTGAATAATAATTCCAAAATTAAAATTAAGAATCGAACATATAACAATAACGGCACGAACCCCTGCACGATGGAAGTAATGCAGGGATGGTTTAATAATAAAATTGCGTGATTGCTTTTCCAACGGTGTAGCACTGTTAGCTATAACTACGTATTATAATGTAATGCGCTACGATATCCGCTACGCCACATGTACAGCGTATCGTGCGGCGTAGCGCGCGGCGTAGCGCATATTTTTAATTAATGGGTTACTTTCGTGATTATATTTATGCATTTCAAATGTCACAGATATTTTTTCACGTGAAATGCATCACGACGGTAAACATGCATATTGTAAATCGGGGTAAATGATATGTGTACTTATTAGAGCGAACATTTTAAATTAATTTTACAGGTAGGTACTTGAACGTAATAGCTCGAACTAATATTTTCTTCCTGTTAACACTTTTGTGGTGGTAATTAGAAAGAGCATGAAATATATGCATTAAAACATTGGTATTTTCCAAAAACAAAGTAAAATTTTATTGGTTTTGTTTGTTTATTTCTACATGTTATACCACTCGCTAAAGTAGAAAATAAACGCAAAAATATATTATCAAAAGTGTTAGTGTGTCTACACTTCATGTGATGTCACGGATCCGTTTCGTCAGCGTCACGTAGCGGTCGAGGTGTGGAGGAGGGATACAAAAACGTTAAGTGTTGGAGTGGCACTTGATTCATAAATCTCACGCAGATGCTCGCGTGTTACCACTATTAATATTGTTGACGTCAACTAAAGATATGTCAGAGGGACCGGTGTAGGTCTGAAAAGAGAGCGGAAAATATAAATTAAAGAGTTAGGAGAACAGATAGACTATGTTTTGATAGGGTTATCAGACCTGTGCCGTCTAGTTATTTGTCTCTTTTGTTTAATTGTTTAAAATTTACACCTTAACACAAAACTGTTAGAACAACATTCATGCAAAATAGGTAAATTAGGCTCCTTATTTTTACAAACCCTTATAGGATCACTGTCTGTCTGTCTGTCCGTCTGTCAAACTATTTTTACTCAGCAACCGCTGAAGGTATCAACTTGAAACTCATACGATATGTATGCGGTCCCTTGCTGCAAAAAATACAGTCAACCTTTCACATCTACGCATTTAAAAGATATAACCGATTTATGACCATTTTTAAGAATTGTTCGTCTTATGCTAGGGAATCAAAATTCACAGGTTACTTCGCGTTGCCCTAGAGCCTTCAAATTTGGCATAGATCAAGTCTATATAGTGCTGATATAGGAAAAAATCGAAAAACTTATAATTTGTCATCACATCACAAGTAAAAAAGTGTTTATACTAATACCAATTTATGAAGTAGCTGAAATGTAGGCGATTTCCTATATTTCAACTACAAAATTAAGTTGGTGAGTTGTTTTGAGTTTAAATAAATGATTATTTGAATGCAGTTACTTATGTTTATATGTCTAGTAGGTACGAAACCCTAAGTGTGCGGCGAGTTTAAGTCGCTCTTGACAGGTTTTTTTTAATTTATATATTATATTATCTGTTAGCAATGTTCTACGCAATATATATTACATAGATGATTCGTCACTTGCCTGAGTAAAATACCACACTCTATCAAACTGAGTATTGTGGTACAATATAGTTAACGATAGTAGGAACATCGCTGATACCACTTATAATATAACGTGACCGATGTGTGAATATCTGTATGTATTTCCTACCTACCAATCAGCAACAATTGGTAATAGTTTAAAAAGTTTTTTTTTTAATATGCCATATAAATTAGTAGTAAATAAAGTCTCTAAACCATGTGGGTAACACGTAAAAAGGTGACTAATTTTAAAAATGAATTTTTAAAGATTCTGGAAGGTTTGATTAGCGTGACGTTTGGCGGTTTCAGCCAATATGGTAGATACGAAACGTTAGGATAAAAACTAAAAATAATGTAAAAGTAAAGATTCGATTAAAAGTACGGTGTTCTTAAAATTTCCACTCAAAGTCACAAAGCTTAGTGCGTTTGATAAATGACGGTTTCCCCCATCCCATTGTCCGTATAGGGGAAAAACGCTTAAACCGATCTATAGATATAAATATATCACGGCTCTAGTTTCTAATGGAGTAGTATAAGAAAGCATTCTACTTTACTATTCCCATTTTACTGTTTGTAAGTATTCGATAAATTATTTACATTGCTTTGGATCTAAATAATGTAATTAGATCTACATTTTAAGTAGATCCGGCTCGAAGGACCAATACTATGTCAATTAAATAAAAAGAGCTGATAACGTGTAGGCCCTTTTCCTGCTGAATACGTCCTCTTGGTAGTCAAATAAAACAACCTTCCGTGCAATTACAATTACTGGCAGCAATATACAACTTTTAACATTACCGGGTGGAATTTACATACAACACAATCTACCGCAAGTGACTAAACAAAAGAAAGTGATCCCTTACGAAGAATGATATCATCATAAAAGCACTTTTAAATAAAACATCTTTTAAACATAAAGTTTAATAAATGGAAGGTAACTCAGTAACTTTTATATTTATAAAGAACTCAAGAGCAATTAACTAGACGTCAAATGTATAAAGGCTTGTGAAAGGGCTCCGCGAGAAACTGCGCAGTCATGACGTCACGTCAACGTCTAGAACATTATGTCACTTAATTGTAGAGAAAGTAAATTACAAGGTAGGGTTTTGTGACGTTCTGTGAAATGAATTTCAATAATGTAATCACCCTTTGGACCCGAGTTTTATTGATAATGACAATTGTAGATTTTTCAAATTAAACAGAAGTTACACTAATTGTGTCTCACGATATCATTAACAAGATAATATGCAACGTGTTGCAGAAAGGTGTAGTCATATTTTAAGTTTGCTTTGGATAGGCCTTAAATATTATAAATATTACAGTTACACATAGAAAAATACAGTTGGTAGGTAAGTTTTTTGTTGTTTATAGCCTAACATTAAATAAGTACCAGAAACGCATCAATTATGAGATGTTTACGGTTTATTGAATGCGATTGAACCTTACGATAAAAGATGACCTCATAGTTGTGTTGTATTTAAACAAGATCGATTAATTTAATAAATAAATTCAATGAAGTGAAGTTAGCAATCAACGGGATAAACACAGATTATGCGTCCATAAAGCCAAAACAGCACTATTGGGAAAGAGCATTGTGTGTATGGGCCCCATAATATATAATAAAATTCCGAACACTTTTAAGGGCCTCAATAATAATTTATTTAAAAGAAAACTCAGAAACCTCTTAATAAAAAATCGTATTACACCATTAAAGAGATTCTTGATGATGGACATTTGTAACATTAATCACATTACGACTAATACTGCTATGACTCATATTGACGAACTGTATATCATATTGACGAACTGTAATCATATTGACGAACTGTATATCATATTGACGAACTGTATAGCTCATATTGACATTTATTATTATTTTATCATTTTAATTTAATTTCTAATTTTGTTGCCAATTTATTTTACTTTATTTTAATTTATCTAATTTTGTTATATTTGCATGTCTTCATTGAGACAGAACATGTTGAGACACTGTATATGTGTATGTAAAATCTGTTTGTACACATGTTGAGACAAATAAATTATCTTTATCTTATTTTTATCAATTTGTATGAACACATAAAAGTCATAATATAACTAGTATTTGTAATTTCATCCATGCCTAGTGCCTAGTTAGTCACCGGCCATGTGTAGCGATGGTCAAATGTGACTACACTTTTCTGAAACACGTTGTATTATAAGTCTTGCTTATATTTTTACCATTTAGACTATTATCCATCATTTACCATTCATACGGCTAGAATGGTTTACTTTAGTTATTTTCACAGTGTAATGTGCTATGGAATTCTTCTTTGGGGAAGCTGTGCGGACATTAATCGGATATTTGTGCTCCAGAAACGCGCTGTTAGAGCTATATATAACCTAGGTCCGCGGGATTCTCTAAGGGAGAAATTCAAAGACAAGAAATATTTTAACGGTCGCTTCGCAATATTTAAATGAAAATTTATTGTATGTTCATAAAAATATTCATAATTTTACAAAAAAAAGCGACCACCATAATGTTAATACAAGGCATAAACACAATCTTGTGATGCATGTAACCCGTCTCCACAAAATATGTAACTCTTTCATGGGTCATTGTATACGATTTTATAATAAACTCCCTATTGATGTAAGAGAATTAAATAATTCTAAATTTAAAAAATTCATTAAAACTAAATTATGTAAAAAGGCGTATTATAAAATTTCTGATTATATTAAAGATGATAAAGCTTGGGAGTAGGTTGCTCTGGAGCAATACATATTCTATATTGTAAAGTTATTAGCACTGTAAGTATAATTGACATTTAATTTAAAAATATTGATTTGATTAAAAGCTTTGCCGAGTTTCTTACGCCGGTTCTTCTCAGCAGATTGCGTCCTGAATCGGTGGTAGGGAAAAAATTGGACATGTAATTAGCACATAATTTTTCTGAAAAATTGTATCTACGTGATTAAATGATTTTTCATTTTTACAAATTCTTATATTGCGCTGTGTGACGTCATATTATTTTTCTCATCCTGTTTTGTTTAACTGTTTGTAAATGTTTATTATACAATTGTAAGTCCGATAGATCTAGGTATCAGTAACTTTGTATTATGTTTTTTTATTTATTATTTATAAATACTCTAAGCATATGTTTATGATTCACAGTGGTTGAGTTTTGATTGATTTTTCAATAGCGGTTCTGGTCTGCGTCTAATGAACGCGGCGCTCAACAAAATAAGTGCTTGTTAAAAATGTTCGCTCCACGTCATTGTGACGTCACAACTCTGCACACACATGAGTAAGAACAACACGTGTGTGTGAGTGTTGATCTCACCCATGTGTGTGTGTGCAGAGTTATATACATATCTTAATACATACACACGTAACTTACATGTTTATAACTTCTTCAACTCGTGTGTAACAAGCCGCACACATACTCGTTATACTTTCAGTGAAATTATATTATTAAAGTATTAAACTTCTGGTACAATTTGTTTGTGATTGAAATTTCCAATTTATGTTTAGTTAAAGACTTTGAGACTTTCTAAGTATTAAATTGCATATTTCTTCAGCGCACTTCCTGTCATTATAGTTTTAGTTTATGAATAAATTAACAAATAATCCATCATCATATCATCACACATGTCATCAACATTTAATAACATGTCTAACCGCAGACAGAAGCGTACCTGAGCGTCATGTATTTACGTTGTACCGTAAATAGTTAACGTTTGGATGAATTTGATTTTAAATTTCGCATAAAAATTTGTTTTATTGAGTTTAGAATCATAATATTTTTTTGTTAGAATTATAATTATTTCTTTACGTAGACGTTGGTTAAATAAATGGATTATGATTTACTACGTAATATATAGTAATATCGCGTTACTGCGCTACCAACTGAGCTATCGTATGGTTTTCTTGTACTAATAGAAAGTCAAAAGTAAATGTGAAAGTAAAATATTGCAATATATTTAAAGCAATAGTGTAGCGACACTTGTATTCTTATGTCAACAAGCAGAAGACTATTTTTTAGCAACTGGTAAACATTTTTATGTAAATTACGTAAACACAAGTGTCTATATGTATGTATGCTATTTATATCACCACAATTAACATTGAAATGAAACTGTTTGTTCTCATAACTAAATTTTAATTAGCGCTTGAACTGAGAGAAAAATGTTAATCTCTGCCTAAATTAAACATGTTGTGGATGCTGTGGGCTGAGAGGAAGCTTAGCTTTAAGCGCTTTATTGTTTATTGTAGCGCTTTCACAATATAAAAGTGTACAAAGTTTTCGAGTACAGAATTTTTAATAAGGTGGAATATTACAAGCCAAGCTGCTGTGTAAGTTTGTGTTTATGTACACTATACAAGATCGTTGCTCCAAATACTGTTAGTGAAATGAGAAAATATTAAATTCCTATTCTATATTTAATTTCCTCTTCCTATTTGGATTCGTCATACCTCAAATAAGGGCAATAAAATGATGATGATGGGTATATGATTTTGTAAGATAAACATAAACTGTAAAATTTCCAATTTTCGACTCTTACTGTTCCATAGATACAGCCTGGTGGGTGACAGACAGAAGGACAGCGAAGTTGATTGTAGGTAAGTTTATTATTAAGTATTTTAGTAGTTTTTAATTCCTTTTTTGTGTTTTGTATTGTTTTACACCTACCCCTGACTTTTTTTACACCACCCAATGGTTAACTGGCAAAGAATGCCCTTGGCATTAAGTCCGCCATTGTACAAATTTTGTTTGTTTCGCACAAACAAAATTTGTACAATGGCAGACTACGGGCGTGTAAATAAATAAATAAATAAGTCTTTGTAATTAGGTTTTGTTTTAAAATTAATGTAGTTTTTTGTCTGTTATTCTCCATAGTATTCAAATTTGAAAAATCATCTAAAATAATCTAGCTTCTAATATTTTTACAGAATATTTTGTTAGTCAAGCCTTCTTTATACAAAAATCATTGGGTTATGAATTTGAGTTTATCCAATATACATATTGATTTTATTTAATGATGGCCTCGGTTGAACCATATTTTAAAACATTTACTACATTTTATGTAACATAAAGAAATAATAGAAATATTTTCACAACTGCTTTATTTTGCACTGCAGTTAACGTTATTGTAGAGGGCGCGCAGATCGCACGCTGTTTAACGACTTCCGTTTCCTGCGGCGAGGGTGCACCAACATTTTGATAAATAGCCGCGTTGAATAATAGTCAAAAATATAAGTTTACTGGCTATTTCAATTGTAGCAAAAGTTTGTTTTTTTGTACCTATACTAATATACTCACGCATTTTACGCACAGGTACTGGCAGGAACGAAAATATAATTAAAAGTGGAACTTGAAAACTTCGGTTAATACAAAGTTTGTTTTTAAAATTGAGTTTGAAAATCTCTGCGAGACGGTAGAAGTAGCTGGGAAAGGCTAGTAACCACGTTTAAAATTTTGTGATAATTAGATAAAGCTCTGGATAGATTAAAAGTGTGAAAGTGACAGACAAGACAGAGAAGTGAAGACAGAACAATTACAAAGAGGCATGATAGAAAAAGTAGCGATTTAATGGTATAACGGCAGGAAGAAGATGTCTTTTGATAGCAAACTGATGTAATCTGTGTTCGTACTGAAGTAACAGAAGATTGCGAAGTAAACATGCACAATTTTTTATAATAGATAATCATTAGCGCAATCCAAAATTTGTATTGTTATTTTCATATTAAAAGCTTCAACTACAATATATAATATGTTGTTAGCATATGACATTATAAATGTATACATTCTCGTATCAAACTAAATGTAGCTATTATGTAGTTCAACAAACTGTCGGTTACAAACTTAACGTCGTCATTATTTTAATTGTCTCGTCTCTCAGGTACACTTAGCTTGTTATCCCTCTGATTGGTGTCCGCTCTAAGCTCCGAGTATTAAAACCAACAGGACTAGTTACATACGGAATTTTTTTTGCTCTAATATTATAAAGAGATTATCATCAAGGTAGTGCCCTTATTTCGTTATTTGAGGTCTGCTAAAGATGTTTCTATGTTGCTTTGGGTTTTGGCTGTATTTAGGACCGTTTGACCTGTTTGACGTCAACACTCCTCGGGTTATGCGTAGATGTCATGCCACGTGGTTACTACTACCGTAATTCCATTGCGCACCGCACAAAATCGTTATACAGTAAGAGATGATACTGTTCCTAAGCTACGAATTTGAGTTTTCCTGACTTATTCAGCATGGTTCGCCTGATATTACCATCTCCTGTTAGATTTACGCTCTTAGGCTACTCGTCGTGAATATTTAGCAAGGTAACCAGGCGGGTTGTCTTAATGCATTTTATAAGTACTGTTTTAATGAATTCTAACTTGGTCTGTAGGAACTTCATAGTAAGTTTATTTTAAGAAATTAAATGAATAGGAAGACAAAAGCAAATCATTGTCTTCAAACAAGGCGTTTCGAAATATTACGCAGTCAAAAATATCGAAAATATCGACACATATTTTACAATTTTTGTTTTGTTCTGTATTTTTTTATAACCTGGTTGCACTGCCAACAGACCGATAGACCCAGTAGTGGTAATTATTCTTACATCTATTTTAAAATACGATTCTTGAAATAAAATGTTTGATAAAGTGTTTGATAATAAAGTGAAATTATAACATTAACTTAAGGAAAATAATTGGTATTTTGTTTATTCATTAAAGGTAATCTTACATTAAACTTTAGTTTAAGAAAGTTCTTTGTTGTTTTCAACTTTACATCCACTTATTAAATATTTATGTTCAAACTTTAAAGAAAATTTTTGAAGTTGAGACTGTAAGTTAATTTGGGTTTTACACAAAGTCAAGCCATATTCCATTTGTTTTTTATAACTTATCAGTTTATGTGTGGTATCACAGCTCCTAAACCAATGGATTTTGTAGTACATTTGGTGTATGCAGAACGGTGGCTTGAGTTTCAACTTATCAAGGAACATTATGCATATTGGCTTGCTTGTCATATAACATACATTGAAAACTTTTATTTATTATTCATAAAATTCACAATAAAAACACAGAAAATGCCAGTTAATCTAAAATAAAATTATATACTACGGTTTTAAAGTTACACAATAAATATTACCACAATGAAATGTTATGTGTATAAAATTGTAAGCATGAACACAGAAACTCATTGATTTCTACACTAGGCTAAGCCTGTCTTGTAGACAACCACAATATTAACGTTCTTGTAACGTTCTTTGTTACATCTTAATTAAACTAGGTTCAAGAAAATTAGAAAAGCATGTTAAAACATTAATTAGAATATTTATAATTTTCTGTTAGACTATGATCACTTACATAACTTTCTGTGAGACAAGAAAAACTCTAATTTAAACCCATGTTTCACCTTGGCACATTGAATACTTTCCTATTATGAGCTTTTTGACCAAAAATAGGACACTAACGAATTTAAAAATAGTTCTCGAACTATCATTGTTTCTGAGAAACGAGCAAAGTCTTAGTAATAGGGTACGGTCTTACCTTCTCGTACAGAACCCTAAAAAGCAATATAAATAACTAGAATAAAACAATCTCAAAAATAATGTACGAGAATTTTCTTCAAATAAAAGCAATTTAGTGAACCCCGTCTTTGAAATACTACGTGACCTTATTGTGCTGTTCATAATATTATTTTGACAAAAAGATTTCACCAATATTCTATGTGAGGAATTCTTCATAACATAGTTACGTTTTCAGAACTTAATAAAATAATATGAAATCACTTTTGTGAAGAAATATTATGCAAAATATAATATATCAGTATTATTTAGTATCGAAGTTGTAAGGAGTTATTTTTATGAGTTTATGAAGCATGTAAGAGGCAGAAAAGTTTATTATTAATGTAAGTACACTCATTGATAAATTACAGTAAAGTTAATGTAGCGCAAACATATATATATCATGCTAAATGATGACTTCTAAATAACTTAGCAACGAAATATACCTCTTTGTACAAATGTTTGCCTGCCTGATAAGCCCTACAAATAACAGTTATCGAGGTCATTGCTTCGATTCCCGCTAAGGACTATCATTTGTGTGATATTTATAATTGTCATAGAGATGTTTTACACCGTCTGGGTGGTTTCCATGTAATATAAGTAGGTATTTACAAAAGAAAAGTAGTACTTGTAGTAAATCCGTATTTGTTTATTTATTTTAATCTTTAGCACAAACAAAGTGTACATAAGCGGACTTAATGCCATTAGACATTTTCTACCAGTCAACCTAGGTGGTGCAGAAAATGGTAAAGGTAGGTGCACAAAGGCAAAGTTAAATGATCTAAATATATACAAATAAATATACATAAATATTAAAAACACTTACATGTCAATACACGAATAATTATTATAATGTAAATAAATTCTACCAAAAGTATATAAAATACACCTACTTATTATAATTACATACAAACTTATATAATAATGGTTTGGATATTAACAGAAATTGCTACCTATGTAGATTCCGCCAATAGTCCCAAAAAACGTTGGCGTAGCTTAGACTTGAAAACGTATTCATTTTTTCTGTCTGATTTTATGTTTTCTATCTTATCTCTCTACTCTTTTCTTAATTCTTCTTTCTCTACTCTTAATTCTCAACAGTACGTGCAACAAGCTCAGTATATTGAAAGAAAAATATTAATTTCTTGTACATATTTCAGTAAACATCAGCAAATATACATTATTCTTATTATGATAATTTTAATGTTGTTGAATGTGAAGCGTTCTCGAAGTTTCCTTCATCGCAAAGTGCTTTGTTTAACTCGCTCAGTAAGTAGCGCTAAGATATGAATCGTTTCATACAACTTCTGACAAAAACTCGTCATCATTATAAAACAAACAATATGAAATAATACAAAAAGAAATCTTATTATTTTACTTATACTTTACGTATATCCTGTTTATGTTCAGCATTAGCTTTTGTCCGTGACTTTAACTGCGATGTGTATTGTATTTAAATAACGGTTTAAATAATATAATAAATATTCATGGACATTACACACAACGTCCTCTGGTCCTATGCTAAGCTTATTATGCTTGTGTTATGGGTACCAGAATACGAATATAAATACATAAACTATTTTTCTTTTGTAAATACATACTTATAATACATAGAAAAGTTATCAACGTTTTATCAATGAGATTATATAATTTCCACTCAAAGTTTCCTTAGAGAATACTAGGTTATTGATATGTAAATAAGGAAAAAAGTTTAAAATAACTATAGTGGATGAATAAAATATTGAAATCGGTCTTTAAATGATTTTTGAAAATAAGTAGGTAAATATTAACAATGGTAAAATGAAACTTCTTTTTCCAAGAAGCAAATATAATATTGATATACTCGTTATTACAGAAAAGTCGAGACGAGAGCCCTCTGGTGTGAATGTAACACAATGGATCGTGATCGGAATGTGCACTTTATATTAGGCGCTATTGAGAATAGCTCTATCAAATATTAGAATTAATTTTATAGAGATCGGTGACATTATTATGCTTTGTGTATTTTTTTTATTATATTGAATGAGTGTTGTATTATTTTACTTTATTTTTAAGACTATAAGACTTTTATTACTTGCAAAACTTATGATTGTAATCTATTAGCACACTCCAATATTTTCTGTCTAAATTAGAGAATATCTTAAACTAATTCGTAAAGAGAGTCACAGATTTATAATTTTTTATTTTATTATTTAACAGATATAACAATGATAATGACGTACAAACATTATACATTATTATGTTATATTTCAGAATTTATTCGTTGTCATCTGGTTCGTAGCGATTACGTAGATTATGTGACGTTTGATCGTAGAACTGATGTAGCATTCGCGTAGCAAACATTAATTTTGCAGGATTTCTCACAATATAATTATTTATTTAAACAGGTTTAGAAGTTTCAGATCCTATTCTATTTTTCTATTCTATTCAAACAAACGAACCAATATTCTTTTCTCCTTGGATGCATGGACTATTATTTTTAAACATTTTTGTGTTCGATAATTTTATTAACACAATTCTGTTCAATATTCGTAAAATATAAGTTTAGTGCCTAAGGGAGGAATGTAAACAGACTGGAAAGCCACGGCACGTGATGTCAATGCGAACATATTTGCATGTCAAAGTGAGGCGATTGGTGAATGTGTGCTCCGTATAAACTAGCATGCTTGTATATATCGACTTTATATCGAATAGACGCGGCACAGATTTCAGAAAAATGAGATGAAGAGTTGAGATATGAGGAACTAAAGGATATTTTTTTATTTATGTTTGTGTTATAGATACCGGAATACGGATATACTATACCATATAATCTTTTTATGTAAATAGAAGTTACTTATACTGAATAATACTTATAATTATGCTTGTGTCAACATAATATTTCACAAACCGATATAATGGCCTCATATTGTACTTAATGTATATTTTTTATTAATACAGGTACATAATTCATTTGTAAAATGAAATCTAGTCCACCTGCCCATAACACAGCAGAAAATATTGAAACAAAACAACAGAGAATATTCAAGGCAAAACAAAGATAGATAATAATAATTTAAACACAATAATTTGTAATATAACTCCAATGTAACTCCAATACAAAGTTAACATACAAATAATTACTAAAATGTTATACGTAAGTTATAATTAGGTTATATAGCGCACACACCGATTATAGAGTTTTTAGCCTAATTAGTAGTTAGTGTTGGCTCGGCAGTGTCGACTCAAAGGTACAATGTAACTCGAGTGTGTCGAGTTAGTCGCGACTAATGGGGCCGACACTTTGTACTACGGAACTTTACTAACGCTTACTTGAGTTTAGTTTAATGATCACGTGCTACTTTAGATGACTGGTGACGGTTTGCTTAAGATTTAAAAATCTTGAAGTTTTTTTGAGAAAATTTGAAAAGTTGTTAATTTCATTTCATTTATATTTTATAGCCATAAATATACAATAAGGTTTTACAAATGTAAAGCACATACAATGACATGTTTAGCTAATATTATAGCATGCAATAATTTAATTATATTTATATTCAAAGAAATCATTAACATTGTAGAAGTAATTTTTACTCAGCCAATAAAAATGTTTGACAAACATACGAGTAAGTTGTGTTATTCTAGAATTTATTTACTCTACAAGTATTCTATCTCTAAATGATAAACCGCAGCAGTTTCCTGATTACCATCTGATCTAAGATTTCACTTTTCAGAATTTCTATACACAACGTTACCATTTGCTGACTTGCACGCTTATGCCTTAAGTGTACTGCAGAAGTTGGTATATTTCATATTTATATATTTTTAATACACACATAACACAAAGTAGATATTCAAAAATGTAAATGTGATGTAACGAACTGATACATTGTATTTGTTCAGTTTTTGATGGAAGTATTGTGACAATGTTATTCCTATATATTATTTGCACTAAAATAAATCCCAGTCCTGCATTTATAAATGGAAAGTAGTCAATTGATATTTTAATGTATCGTCCACTCATTTGCATAATTGTTATGATTTTTGTGTGAAAATTGTCTTTTTACGCTAAAACGTTTATTATCTCTCCGATAAAATCTTCGTTTAAACCTCCGTTAAGTCGTTATGAATAAGACCATATTATGTAGATTGAAAAGCGTAGATAAATTATAAACTACAGTTAATTTTGGCGTTGTTAATGTGGTGGGTGGCGGATACGTTTTAGCTGCATTAATATTATTGTGTTTACAAAAGCCATTCATCTAATAGAGGTTCGTGACGTTCGTGTCATTGCCAGCTAACTAAATAAAATCCTTTATTTGTGTAATTCTAATACGTAGGAAAGTGCCAAAAAACTAATTACACAATGAACATTTTAATAGCGAGAATTTAAATCAATTAGCCCCATCTACATAGGAAATATATATTTTGACTTTACTTGAAGTGACGTCACAGTACAAACGAAAAAAATGTAATTCTTTGAACATGAAATCCCTTACTATATAAATGTATTTTCTATCTCAATAATAACAATTAATTCATTAACAATTTAATAGCACTTTAGTTCCAAAATCCTATGTGTAATAAAAATTTTGTAAACAAAAGTGGAAAATGGGCGTTGACGTGCGCTATGTTGTGGTTGTTACGTGTTAGATGGCGCTTTTACAAATTTCATGTGCTGATCCTGGCAAAACATGACCTTTGGAAAAATAATGTTTTCGCGTAATCTGATAAGAAATTCAAAGTTTTCGGATTTTTCCCAATATCACCAGTATCTAGTCTAACTCTGAGCCAAATTTCAAGTCTCTAGAGTAACGGTAGTAGGCCCTGAATTTTGATTTCTGAATTGCGGAGAAAACTAGTCAAATGGCGCTACTGTGCTCCTCATTTTTTTTTTAATATTTTCTTATTGCTTAGACAAATTAGGTTGATTACATTTTTTGCAGCAAGGGACCGCGTAGATCTACATTTAGTATGAGTTTCAAGTTGATACCTTCAGCCGTTGCTGAGTAAAAAAAGTTTGACAGACGGACAGACAGACAGATAGACACCGGAGTGATCCTATAAGGGTTTGTACGAAACCCTAAATAGCGTATAATATGAAATTAGTTACAAAGTTAGGATAAACAAAGAAGAACACGCGTATATTAATGTTATTTCAAATAATAGTATCGTATGTGAACAAACAATCAGGATTATAAATTCGAATATTCGTTTAGAAACAACACAGAACAATGATAAGTTTCAGAAGTGTCTTTTGAGCTTTGCATTTTGTCTCTTGAAACTGTGAGAGCCAAGTTGTCAAACAATAATAGATTATGAATATTCATGAGTAGATTCAAGATATTTGTTAGAGATTTGTTATCTAATTAGCGTCTATTGCTCATTTTCTCTTTTCACTTTTGGAGGTAGTTTAATCTACCTACCTGGAAACTGTCCGTGTGGTGACGGATTAAGAATACAAATGTCACCACCTTATATCTTCCCCAAGTAAAAGCCAGCTAAGAGATATTGTACACACAAATAACATTACTGTAAGAGACGGAAAACTCAAAATAAACCCTATGCTAACACAGAAATATAAATAAATTATAATATTCATGGACAATTAATATTATTATATTATTATATTAATATTATTATTATATTATTAATATTAAATGAATTATTATATAATATAATATTCATGGACATTTCACACAACGTCCTCTGGTCCCAAGCTAAGCTTATATGCTTGTGTTATGGGTACCAGAATACGGATAGAATACATATAATATTTTTCTTTTGTAAATATACTTATAATACATAGAAACACCCAGACGCAGTACAAACATTTGTAGGACCGTTAGAAAAAT
The DNA here is from genome assembly GCA_916999025.1 of Orgyia antiqua. Classification (NCBI taxonomy): domain Eukaryota; kingdom Metazoa; phylum Arthropoda; class Insecta; order Lepidoptera; family Erebidae; genus Orgyia; species Orgyia antiqua. The sequence goes on along the minus strand of OU779867.1, from coordinate 33,992,887 downwards.
TACACAAATGATTGTCCCGAGCGGGAATCGAACCTGCGACCTCTTGATCGGCAGTCCGTTACCAGAACCACTACACCACGAGGCCCGTCGAATATATTTAAGGAGAAATATATTTCTTCCAAAGTGGCTTCTCCCGTGCCGATCAGTGAGACGTTATAGGCTGGAGCATGGAGACTAGAAGTAAGGAGGAATATCTTGTATGGGGGATCAGTCCAAAAAGTGTCCACTTGTAAACAGCAAATTACACTCGCCGAAATAGCGCTAGTGTAGCAAGTGGAAGAATTTTAAAAAGCCGCCGCCTTAATTTCCTGCCTTTCAGCGGACACTTTTTAATATACTGAGATAGTCCTCCTTACTTCTAGTCTCCATGGGCTGGAGAGAGAGAATATTTTAATTTCGAATAATAAAACCATAGACTGAAGATTTTGTAGTCTACGAATAAAACAGAATTTTGCTATGTATGATGCGACAAATCACCTCACAATACAACCATTACCCACATGACACGTCGCTGTGTGATAAAGAGACCACTTTGTTACCTTTTGTATCGTCACTCTACATAGATATACAATATATTTTTATATTTTTAGAGAGGAAATGTGAACTGAACAGGACATAAACATCTTTGTGGCGTAAATTTTATTTTAATGTATTTTCTTTGATAATATCATTGTACATAGTTTTAGGCACAAATTTCGTTAACTTTATCTTGTATTTTATGAGTTTTAAATGCTTTTTATCTGCATGAGCGACGATGACAGCATAGAGCGTAGTAGCAGCTGCAAAATATTTGGAATTAAGAAGTAGAAGACTTAGTAGTGTCAAGTGTGACTGGCTCATCTTGATAAAATGTTACATTAATTAACGCGCTCACAATCGCTCACGCAAAGAAAAAAAAACTTACATGTTTCTTTATTTTTCATAATTTCCATATTTAACTAAAGTTTTTCTTACTCTTATTGCACATCTAGTATATTATACATCTATGACAAAAAGGGCTTTTTGTTACCTTTTGTGTGTTGCCTGTGAGACTGACTCACGTAACGTAAATATGTTACTTAAATGATCGATCACAAGCGTCTGATCATGATCAGTCAAAATAAAGACTGATCGAATGTTGAATAATGATCTATGATTTTTTAATGTATCGTATTGTTACTTAAAATCATTCCTGTAATAAACCATCACTTAAATATGGGGTTGGTAAAGGTTAATGGTATTTACACACATTTGATACATAAGTCATGTCATTTGTCAAAAATATTTTATTTCGTTTGACATGTTCAATATTAATTACTAATGAAATTCATAACAACTAATAGAATTGTTTCTAGGTTATTCCATTATTAAAATATTTTGCGATTGACTTAATACGCTCTTTATATATTACTAATTCAAATCAAGTAAAAAAAGTAACTAATACGAGTGGAATTTAAACCTAAGACTTCGGAAAACCATTCTAACCAACTGGGCTATCATTAATAAATCTATCATGATGAATAATTATAATATATACCTACTAATTCTATAGAATAAATTAACCAATTATCTTGCCTATTATGTACTCGTTATGTCCACACTCATAAACATTGACATATTGATGAATCGCTCTTGTTAGGCAATGGTGACCACCACAGTATTTACATCATTGTTCAAACAATAGATTAGAATCAGCCTCTATAATATTAAAAGTTGTAACTCCACACATATATCAGCCCATATATACAAGTATAGTATGTATACGTATGACAGTATAGTAATATGTCTTATTTCACCCACAACACAAATAAAATATATCTGTGAGCTGTCTTCGAAATAAGTCGTGATCTTGAATAGATGACTTTTGATTTATTCCTCAATAAGCATCCGGCGTGTGTAATATATCGCAAATATTGAAGCTTTATAAGCAACGTGACGATACCGATACGATGACGATACGATAGCTTTACCACAAATTGTGTAACAAAATACTTACCTATTTCAATATTATATCTGTGCCAACACGCCTGATCAGTAGACCATTATTCTTCTAACGTGGAGGAGGATGGAGGCCTGTGCCCAACAGTGGGAGCTTGATGAGCTGTAGAGAGAAAGAAACTGCAACTCACCGATTGAACCTTTCACCTTGAACCTTCACCTGCATCGATTGAAATCACGTTCCCCATGTAGCGCACATGGGGAACGTGATTTCAATCGATCATTTTTATACCGTTTTGTTATCAAGCCATAAGTTGTAAACTCTGAAACATGGATAGAAATATTAAAAGAGTATAGACTACTAGAATTGGTCTTAGAATATTGATTTTCTTTTTAAAAAAAATATGCAAGAATATGTAGTTAGTTACAAACATTGGATATCGGGAATGATAAACAAGAAATTTTAAGTATTAGATTGCTTTAGCAAGTTAACATTTTAACTGCTTAGAATCAATCGCATCTGAATTTACTCTGCCTACATATAACTTATATACAGGGTGGCGCAATAGAACGTGCATATATTATGTATAGGCTAAAAAAATAAGTACAAAATGTATAGATGAAATAAAAAATAGGATTATTAGGTAATTAAATGTAGTTTAAAAATGACATCATCTGAATGACGGCCCTCTCGAAGACGGCACTCCTCTAAACGCGAACGCAGATTTGTGAAAACTTTTGTCAATAAATCTGGGGTGATTGCTGCCATTTCCCCACGGATTTCCTTTAGCTGACTGATGTTCCTCGGATTGTTCATGTAGACATGTTCATTTTCATGTTCCAAAAATGAAACATAAAAACCACTGCATAGTCCGAAAGTAACAGTATGGGCAGCAATCTCAAGCAAAGGAATTATTGTCTCTTTTTTCTTTGAAGATTCACGAGGACGAAACATCACTGTTAACACCGACCGCTATGTTGCGATGTTAGAGGGATATTTGACTCCAGAACTTGCGAGTACAAGAATAGCGAATATGAGGACTTGGTTCCAACGAGACGGAGCGACCTGACACACATCAAATGAGTCTATGGCGGTTGTGAGACAGATGTTTCCTGCAAGACTAATTTCCAAAAGAGGTGATATCCCTTGGCCCCCACGTAGCCCTGACTTGACGCCTCTTGACTTTTTTTGTGGGGATACCTCAAACACAAAGTCTACATGGACAATCCGAGGAACATCAGTCGGCTAAAGGAAAATATCTGTGGGGAAATGGCAGCAATCACCCCAGATTTATTGACAAGAGTTTTCACAAATCTGCATTCGCGTTTAGAGGAGTGCCGTCTTCGAGTGGGCCGTCATTTAGATGATGTCATTTTTTAAAAATAAACTACATTTAATTACCTAATCATTCTATTTTTTATTTCAACTATACATTTTGTATTTATTTTTTTAGCCTATAAATATTAAATGCACGTTCTATTGCGCCACCCTGTACTTCAATTTGAAATCCGTCGCATGAAAGCTAGGCGTTTCGTTTTTAGTAATTGTTTTGTACATTAAAAAATAATTTTGTATCGTAACAATGTCGTGACGAATAAATGCGACTGTACACAAACAGGTAAAATTTTGTATTTATTACTATCATACTTCTCGTCATATATTACTTCAGAAACTGACGTGTTGTATTTATTTTTATTTATTTTTGGAGAAGTGTATCTATTTTATGGATTGCTATATTTTAATAAACAAAAATTTTAACAAAAAAAAAACCGACTTCACAAAAAGAAACTATTCCAAAACAAACTAACACGCACTAAAAAGAAAAAAATAATTGCGTATTCTTCTACAACTTAATAATCAACTTACTTTTTCTACTTATCAATAGGTACGATCTATGTGTTTACCACGCAAGAAGGTAAGTATGTACCTATCCACCTCAAATCTAACTCAATACATACCTATGAATAACAAATAATGATCAAAATATTTTTGAGAGTTTTCCGAAGTAAAATGAAATAAAAAATATTATACTACTTAAAAGTCTATCAAATTATTACAATAATATAATGTAGTTACAATTATTGTTATTTTTGGAGTCGGTGTCAGCCAAGGAAACACTACAATATACCTACCTATTAAAAATAATATGAGAATAATAAATACCTATTATTTTCAAATTAACTTTTATACTAACGACAATATACTGTGACAGAATAGCAATGCCACCGACCGGCTGACACCGACTCCAAAAATAACAATAATTGTAACTACATTATATTATTGTAATAATTTGATAGACTTTTAAGTAGTATAATATTTTTTATTTCATTTTACTTCGGAAAACTCTCAAAAATATTTTGATCATTATTTGTTATTCATAGGTATGTATTGAGTTAGATTTGAGGTGGATAGGTACATACTTACCTTCTTGCGTGGTAAACACATAGATGGTACCTATTGATAAGTAGAAAAAGTAAGTTGATTATTAAGTTGTAGAAGAATACGCAATTATTTTTTTCTTTTTAGTGCGTGTTAGTTTGTTTTGGAATAGTTTCTTTTTGTGAAGTCGGTTTTTTTTTTTGTTAAAATTTTTGTTTATTTTTTGATTTTTAGTGAATCTAAAGAACACTAAATTTTTTTTCTGAATATGGGTAGACCTACTAAACGGGCTGCTCATATGAGACAGCGCCGTTTAAATGAAACGGACGAAGTCAGGGAGAAACGTCTATCTCAACAGAGGCTAAATACTTCGAGGACAATTAAAAAGGAGACTTGCGATGAACGTAAAGATAGACTTTCCAAAATGCGGCATTTCATAAAAAGAGTTTTGAACCGAGAAAGTATCGAAAAACGTAGTCGCCGTCTCGGATTGATCAACGATCGTTTATCAAATGAGACGGAGGAGGAACGTGCCCACCGACTGAGCGTAATTCACGATCGTCTATCCAAAGAGACAGAGGAGCAACGTGCAAACCGTCTCAGCTTGATCCGCGATCGCTTATCCCAAGAGACGGAGGAGCAACGTGCCCACCGTCTCGGCTTAATTCACAATCGTGTATCTAATGAGACAGAAGAGCAACGTGCCCACCGTCTCGGCTTAATCCACGATCGTCTCTCTAATGAGACAGAGGAGCAACGTGCCCACCGTCTCGGCTTAATCCACGATCGTCTCTCTAATGAGACAGAGGAGCAACGTGCCCACCGTCTCGGCTTAATCCACGATCGTCTCTCTAATGAGACAGAGGAGCAACGTGCCCACCGTCTCGGCTTAATCCACGATCGTCTCTCTAATGAGACAGAGGAGCAACGTGCCCACCGTCTCGGCTTAATCCACGATCGTCTCTCTAATGAGACAGAGGAGCAACGTGCCCACCGTTTCGGCTTAACCCACGCTCGTCTATCTAATGAGACAGAGGAGCAGCGTGCCCACCGACTCGGAATGATTCACGATCGCTTATCAAACGAAACACCTGAAACTCGGTTACTTCGTCTTTATAGAATGCGACAAGTCAGTCATGTTTGTAGGAATGTCGCAAATGAACAATCTTTTGAAGCGGCCATTAATATTTTCGCTGATGTACCATGTGCCGTTTGCAAAAGAACACTTTATCCACCACAGCGTTCCAATATACGAGCGGATTTATATAGTACGCTATTACCTGAAGAACTGATTGCTTTAGGTACAATAACTACCTGCACTCGGTGTTACAATAATATTAGAAAAAAGAAAATTCCAGCAACTGCATATTGGAATAAAATGATGCCAGCAGAAGTACCGCCTGAATTAGCCAATTTGACAAGAGCTGAAGAACGGTTTTGAAGTCGTATTACACCATTTTTAAAGATTGTTAAACTTAATAACCGTTTCAGTCAAAATTGGTGTAAAGGGCAGGTCATATTATTTGCAAAGGATGTTGTGGAAATAGCTGAACAGTTACCACTGACACCACATCAAGCTGGTTTAGTTTTGGTAGTGGAAAGTCTTGAGAACCTTTCATGTTCTAAAGAATTCCTCGTGGATATTGAAAGACTGAATCGAGCATTAACATGGTTACTTTCCAATAACCATCTTTACAGAGATGTTCAGGTGCATTTTGAAACTACCCTAAATATACCTCATTTAGTCCAAATAGCTGAAAATTCTATTTTTGAACAAGATTCAGAATCATCTTCGATACATTATGTTACTTTAAATAACAACAAGCCAATATTACGTGGATCATTTAATCAAGGTGATTTACGATTTAATTTATCCCGAGGTAAGCATTGTACTGGGATAGCGGCTGTTGCTTGTGCAGTATTCACTATATTAGATTCAAACAAGTGGTCCAAAAGCGATATCGATTACATTGTAATTATTGGCGATAAATACTACAATGATTGCATTATTGCTAGAGATAATCCTTAACCCGGCGAAGTAAACCCTGAGTACCTTGCTCATTATTATGTATGCCTACACATTTTAAGGATTTTCCTCAATTTTCTCAGGATTCCATCATCAGGTCTTGTTGCAATGATCATGGGACTATCTGTAAAGTCTACCCTTTTAAATAATTAAATAAATAAATCGAAATCGGTTGGCGTGATAATGTGCTAATTTTAGACTTATATGGTTTTCTCATGGGTGCTATTGTCAGAACTGGACGAAATTGAAATGGGACCACACGGGAAGCACCAGCTTTCAAATAAAAAAAGAATCATTAAAATCGCTTCGCCCAGTCAAAAGTTATGAGGTAACAAACATAAAAAAAAAAAAAAAAAAAAAAATACAGACGAATTGAGAACCTCCTCCTTTTTTTGAAGTCGGTTAAAAAGAAAATAGACAACACAAATATGACCGTGAATGTGAGTTTGTTTTTCCACTTATTAATTTTCTATTATTTCAACATTAATTCAATTATTTATTTAAGATGCATTAAGTTGTTTCAATAAAGAATTCTGCAACGCCTCTATCTGATAAAGTTTTTGAAAAAATTTTACAGACTTATAGAATACATAACAGAAGTACACATAATAATATTCCATAGGTGTATCATCACGCATTACCTGAAGAGTTAGGCAGAAACGATTATTGTGATTGGAATTTCAGTACAAGTAATAAAAGAAATATTTTTTCCAGAAGAATTTTAGAACAAAATTAAATTAAGTTAATACATTTGAGTGTCAAATTATTTAAATTCAGTATCACCTGGCTCGAGGGATGTAACGAATGATGAATGAATTAAAGGTGATACCGTAGCTGTGGTATTGATGTCGGTATATAACATGTATGTATATAACAGATACCAAAGATCTAATACGTACTTAAGTGTTATTGGATTAAGTATAAGTCTTTCAAGAATGTATGTGTCCCTCCCTACCAAATGTAATAAAAAAAAAAAACAATTTTAAATAACTGCCCTAATTTCTCCTACAAATCAAAAGTTTTAGCCTTGTTATATTATATAGTTGCTTACCTCTTTAGTCTTTTTTAGTCTTCTTTAGAAATCAACCAGTAAGTCAGTTACGTGTTATATAAAACCTTGTAAAATAGAAGACAATTATTTTCTTACAAGGTTTCATTTTACATGTAATGTTACTTCTACAGACAGTGGCACAGCATAGTTTGTGTTGTGCAGCAAGTAAGAATTTAAAATATTGCATCTTTCATTAGCAGATGTTTTTAGCTAATAGAGCTGAAATATTCTACACACGTAAATAAACATTTTATTAGCTCGGTACGTATCTATCAATGTATTGACTTTTGTAACGGAATGTTTAAAAGTAATAAAGGAAGTTATTAATTTACTGCTTTGTTCATTTACAAAAAAATTGTGAAAGAGTACTCATTCCAGTTATATTGTAATATTTTATTTCCATGTACCAGAACCAGGTAACTCTGAGATAAATATTTAATATCGGTCGACAGTGCGCCTCTCAGCCTAAAAGTGCTTGGAAATCTAATTGACAAAACGTGTTGTGGATTATAAAATATTGGAAAGGCGGCAAACAAACGATTTGATTATTGGGAATTTATATTTATTGGAAGTGAAGTAATAAAGACTTTGCTTAGATTCTTTCTTGATGGTCAAAATACACTGATGTTGAATCAAGTGCCTAATCGTAAAGGAGTAAACCATTTTATGTACAGGTTTCAACATTTCAATATCAATCGATTTACTATCGATTCAAAAAGCAAAAAAAGAAAAATTAGCTTGCCTCTTGTACAAAATTGAGCTAAATATGCTTTCTTGGCGGTAAGAGACTGTATTACGCCATATTAGGTCTTAACTCTTATATACAAATGTCCTTTTAAAGGACATTTCTAAAGAGATAACTCTACTTGTACGTCCTCTACCTGTGTTTCTCTTTCCTTGCTACTTCTTATAAATATCCTTCAAAACAAAATCATCACTACCTCTATCTCTTACATCTGTGGATTATCCAACATAGCGTCATTATTGGCATCAAAAATGTAAATGTTATCATCTTGAAGCAGAATACAACCGGCGACTAAGAGAAGGGATTAAGTGATTACCGCGCAGCGCTTACAACAGCTTACTTATTCAACTCACAGCGATGAAAACATTATTTCTGCTTTTTTATGCAGTCTTACTTTATTCAACAATTGTTTGTTTTGTTAAAAAGTTACTGTTAGTTGCAGTACATTAATAAAACATTTTTAACAAAACAATTGTTCATTATATCTTTAATGTTATTTAAAGGTTATTTGTTTATAACTCTACATAGGGAACAAATAATTTTTACGGATATTTTACGTAACGTCTTCCGGTCCCAAACTAAGCTTATCAATTAGCAATACCCAAATTTAAGCAAAGAATAGACAAGAAGTAAAAAATATGGTATAGGTATACCATATTTTTTACTTCTTGTCTATTCTTTGCTTAAATTTACAACAAAAAAAGTACTAATAAGTATTATTACTGTCATTTGGTATTCACAACACAAACATGGTGCTTAGTTTGGGACCAGAAGATTTAAAAAATTTAATATTTTCTAACACTTGCGTGACTCATTTGTTTAAATAAATATGTGAGTTTAAATATGTCAGGTGAGACTGCGCTGTAAAATGTCCTCTACGGTCAGTTATTACAGGTGTGGGTATAGAATGTGTGAATAGTGTGGGTAAAGCTTGTAATAACTGATCGTAGAGGACAATTTACAGCTCAGTCTCACCCGTGACCACGGTGACTGCAAAGTCTCCGAAACGTCGGGCTAAAATTTAAAACAAGCACACACAGTCTAAATCCGTAAAAAGTGGTTTTATATATACATAAAAAATGATTATTTATTGTATCAATAATTGGTTTTCCCGACGTTTTGCTCAACTTGATTTTGTACAGTACCTATGTCTTTGAGTGAAACCGAGTAGTCTAGTTATATTAGTCTATTCAGCTGAGAAATCCAATCAGTCTTAAGTCAGTCCATTGAATACGTGAATATTGTTGCTCTAGTCAACATGGCGATGTCTCAGTGTTGCTATCATGTAGGTAGGTGACGAGCTTGCAAGCATAATGAATATTGTTGAGATATAATAGGAAAAATTTCATAAGAAAGATACAGATATATTATCGACGGTACTAAATTTTCATAATGTTAATATTTGGACGCTATCCTCTTTCTCTCCAGCGTCCCACTGTTGGACACGGGTTTACTTTGGGTGGGATTCTGATCTATAGGTATGCCATGCTAACCGCGCGTGTTTGCACAGGGTTTATTTTCGAAGTTTCCGTCTCTCACAGAGGATGTTATCTGTGTAAAATATCCCTCAGCTAGCTTTTACGGTACCACTGGACCATATCACCATGCAGACAAATGAACAGAGTACCAGGTATAAGTACCAGGAAATCGATTTTTACTCTAGATTTTTCACCGACTTCAAAAAAGGCTGAGGTTCTCAATTCGTCAGTATGTTATTTTTCAAATTTTTTTTAATGTTCCTCGCCTCGCCCAGTTAAAAATTATGAGGTAACAAACCTCATAATTTTTAACTGGGCGAGGCGATTTCAATGATTCTTTTTTTATTATTCTTTTTAAACTGAAGCAAAGAGACCCTTGTAAACCTTACTTCTTAAAATATAAACTATTGACATTGCCTTGTATCTATATTTTTGAATGTGCAGTATTTGTCAAGTTAAATATAGGATTATATAAGAAAAGACAACGTGCACGTCATGCTGACAGACTGTGTGGTACCATGTAAAACAACACTAATGCACAAGAGTGTTCTCTGCACTGCTATACACATATTTAACAAACTACCTAAACACATTAGGGATATTTCAGACATTGTTCGTTTCAAAAAAGCCTCCACAAGCTGTTATTATTCTTTAAATGAATTCCAAAGTGATGATTCGGATAGCATATTAGCCTGACATAATATATCATATTGTAATATAAATTATTAAAGGTTATGACTACTTTGATAATTTTATTGTCAGTAAAATAATTCAACGTTATTATATATATTATATATTATAACCCATGTTTTAACAAATAAAGAAATTTGGAATTTGAATTTTATTTGAAAGCTGGTAGTTCCCTTGTAGTCCCATTGGCTCGGGTCAAAATCTGATAGTTATTTCCTAAGAAACTGAGGAAAATCCTCAAATTTTAAACGCACGTGAAGTGGGTACAACTTTAAAAAAACTCAATTGTGTTATTTGTTATACCATCATAACGTATTCAATGCTGTTATAATAATAATCAATATAAATGGTCACAAAACTATTTAAATAACGTACAAATAGTTTTATATCAAATATTCGCTTATTGCCCTTTGTAGTAGATTCATGAACGGTTCAGTACAAAGGCCCGCATGCCGCGCCCTCTACTAACAAACAACACACGCCCTCGACCGATCATCTGAACATTATGCTATTTATATACATAGTTAATACTATTTTATACTAGCTGGTTCTGAAAATATCAGATTTTTAGGGTTCCGTTCTAAAAGGTAAACGAGTAAAACTTTACTGTCCGTTTGTCACCAGACTGGATCTCAGAAATGATCAGCTATCATAGAAATTTGTTGTTGCTGTTGTTTGTAATTGTGGAACTGTCGTCGGTTCTTGATAAGGCCTTCTTTTCCTATTCATACATTTAACCTTGTAAAATTAGAAACCTTGTAGAAACCTTGTAAGAACCTGACTTTTACTTAGACAGGGGTGAAACTAACATTCAATTATTTCATTACAAAGACAAAGAATCTATCAAGATTCATACACGAAAGAGGTTAGTAAAACCATAATATAATAAAAAATTATTGACAGACGAATAGACAGACCGACAGAGAGACAAACAGACGGACAACGAAGTGAGACTATAAGGAATTTCTAGGGCGACATAGTCGCAAAGCGACCAAGCCCTTTAAATAAAAAAAAAGGGATTTCTATTGTACGAAACTCAAACAAGAGCTAATACTTTAACTATTAACCAATTCACTTCTCTATACATTTGATGTTTCCAAGCTGCGGTTCATAAAGTTGAATATTGACAGAAACTCATTGCACAGCGAGTTCGTAAAGTAAACCGGGAGCTTTGAGTTGTGATATGAATATCATGTATGTATTAGTACCGCTAAACAATAATTAACTTTATCAGTGTTTGATATGGTTGGTTTTATCTTACCTTTATAATATTAATAGCATTTTAACTTACAACTTACTAGCTATTTCCCGCAACATCGTATACGTAGAAATCAGAAACCAAAACTTTAGAAAGTGTACATAAATCTATTCTAAGAGAAAAAAAAACATCAAAATCCAAAGCATAGTTTTAAAATTTTAAGCTCACATTGTGACACACAGAAATGACAAGTTTTCTTAATGTTATGAACAGATTAAACGATATAGAATGCTGCAGTGATATTCTAGGATATTACTTTACAGTTTTATAACTTGCTTATTAACCGTTGCTTGTCTATTAGTAAACATTAATTTCTACAACGTACGGTCTGTGCACAGCGATTCCAAATTAGTTGAACTTTGTGCTTTACACAAGCCTAGCAAACAACTATCAAGTTTTAGTTGCATATTATTATATTAGCTTTCATACAAAGAGATGTTTCAGAATAGTTTTTATAAATAGAATAATCTGTTTAATCCATACTCAATACTAATATTATAAAGTTGAAGGTTTCGTTCATTTGAACGCGCTAATCTCGGGAACTACTGGTCCGAATTGAAAAAATCTTTTTGTGTTAGATACTCTATTTATTGAGGAAGACTTTCGGCTATATAACATCACGCTGAAACCAATAGAAGCAAAGCATTTGTGTAAAACGTTGCAAAATCGGTGGTATGTTCCAAATTGTAGTCATATACCCGCGCGCGGAGCGTTCGATGACACACGTTTTTGTTCAAGTAGATCAGTTACCGATCGTTATTATTAAGTGCGAACCAAGAGTGAATAATAATAAACCTTAGAATGGTGTAAATACGGCTCATTTTTCATTACGGCAACCACTCCGTTATTTTATTTCATCAAGTTAAATAATTATGTCTTCACCTATAAAGAACTATCATTCCGACCCTGATCTATCAAAATACATGGAAAAGGAAGAGCCTCCTGTAGCTATCCGCAAGAGGAAGCTGCCGGAATGTCATTGCAACTGTGGTTGCAGCGCACAATTCTCGCAAGAAATAGCCGTCGCTTTCAGAGAATTACGACAAGAACTAGACGATAAACTCACGAAAACTAATGATAATATCATATCATCCATCAGAGCTGATTTGAATATCCTGCAAGACACGTCAATGGGTATTAAAAGCGATATTAGCTCCCTGCGCACGGAACAATCTACCTTCAAACAACAGTTATGTATGTTCGAGACTTCTCTGCAGTTTGTTTCTGATCAACAGACTGACCTTAAAGATCAAGTTGACGATATAGATAAGCGTACTGCCTCGGTGAGTACCATGAATACGCAGCTTGCTGAACTTGAAACGAAGATTGAGGTAATGGAACAGCAGGCCAGGCAAAACAACTTAGAAATCTGTAATTTACCTGAAAAGCGTAATGAGGACCTGCTATCGTTACTGGAATCAATTGGTACAGCTGTCAAACATCCTATCACTCGCCAAGATGTTTTGTCAATTCATCGGGTACCCCATGCACGCAGTCAAGACAGCAGCCGCCCCAAGAACGTCATAGTGAAATTAAATTCTCGTATAACTCGTAATAACTTGCTAAGTGCATATCGTCAGAAGAAAATACTCAACTCTGAACAAATAGGTATGCGCGGTACTTCGCAACGGATTTATCTAAACGAACACTTAACTTTATATTACAAAAAATTATTTCGTGAGTGCCGTGACGTGGCCAAAAAGCATAATGTTAAATTTGTGTGGGTTAAAAATTCTACCGTTCTTGTTAAGGAGTCAGATAACTCTAAAACCGTTGCTATACGTTCCTTTAATGATATTCACAAAATTCCTCAATGTAAACAATCTCACCAAAAGTCTACTACTTAGCGTTCTACAAACTATTTGTGTTCGCGTAATTGCTCTTATTAAATATTATCGTTTTCAAATTAAACATCCCATAATTGTATTCTTTTTAAACTTATATACATACTATACTGTTTCTTGCTGCGAATATGTTCTATTATTGTACTACTTAGTATTGCTAAACGTAAGTACCTGTGTTATTATTATTATGTTCTGTCTGCTGCATAAAGTATTTAATATAAAATATCTTTACATATTATTTGCCGTACTGGGTGTCAAAATTACATTAGATCTAATGTATCACAACACAATTATATTGTTTCTAATTTATGCTTACTTTATATTTATGTTACTTATTATATTAGTTTTGCTGCGTTATAATAATTACTATTTAACGATTCTTAAGCATTTTTCAGTACAATACCGTAACACTATTTATGATCCATATATTTTGCATAGAATATTATTGTTAGAGTTTATACATTTATATAACATAAAACTAGTTTTTAAATATATTAATTAATAATAAATATTTTAGTTCTTATGGCTGGTTTAACTAATAATAAAATTTCGCTATACTATCAAAACTGTAGAGGGATTCGTACTAAACTACATGCATTATTTAGGAATATCTTGAGTTCTAACTTCGAAATAATAATATTAAGTGAAACCTGGCTTATTCCTAGCATTAACGATAATGAATTTATCGACGATAGGTATTTAGTTTTTCGATGCGACCGAGACCGCGACGCCACTAACAAGTTAGAGGGCGGTGGAGTGCTGATAGCAGTACTCCGTGAACTGCGTCCTATTACTGTGGAAATTAACCTTTCTCCTGACAGCTATGAACATGTTGTAATAAAGTTGCCTGCGTCGCGGCCGGGTAGGTATCATTTAATCAGTGCAGTTTATATGCCGCCTCGTTCTTGTGATGACGTATACTTGTCTCACTTCGACATGCTTTATAATTTAGTATGCGACGTAAGCACTGAGTCGTTTTATATAGTAGGAGATTACAACTTGCCGGACATAAATTGGCAGTCTAATGACGATAATGTTTCAGTTCAAGCGACAAATATTGTTTCTCGTCAAATTATAGACTTCATGTCTATCACCAATGCCTCTCAATTTAATTCTATTGTAAACCCGCTAGGGCGTATACTTGATTTGGTTATAAGTAATGCGGACTGTCAGCAAAAGTCATGTGAACAACTGTTGTCTCCCGACACGCATCATCCACCATTTACTATATTTACCTACTTGGAGTCGTATTACATTCCTATGAAGCGTAATAATAAAACTAAATATAATTTCTATAAAGCAAATTACGAAAAAATTAATAATGAACTAGATGCGTTCGACTGGGATGTCTCATTTGTAAATATTACAGCTGATGAAGCAGTCGAAGGATTTTATAATTTGATTTATAGCTTAGTTAAAACTCATACACCACCTTTGCAGCATAGGAGCGGTAGATTCCTGGTCTGGTTTAGTGGTGGATTGATCAGATTGTTTAGAAACAAAGAACGTGCTTGGGTTATGTGGAAGAAATATAATAATATATCTCATTATGAAACCTTTTCCAACTATCGTCGACGGTTTAAGCGCTTGTCTAAAGAATGTTTTGCGAGATATATGCACTCAATTGAGAATAGTATACCTTCCAACGTTAAGCACTTCTGGCGATTTATAGCTAATCGCAAAGGAAAATCAAGCTATCCCGCTAATATGTATTACAGAGATATTTCCGGTGTTAATCCGATAGATGCATGTAACTTGTTCTCAGCGTTTTTTAAGTCGGTCTATGAGTCTTCTGACTTCGACCCTGAGAATTGGTGCGCTCCTGATTGCTCGACACCTAACGCTCCCTATATGGCCAACATAAGTATATCTCTGGATAGTGTACAGGCGTCTCTTTCAGCCTTAGACACTACCAAGGGAGCTGGCCCAGATGGCCTGCCTCCTATTTTTTTAAAACATACAGCCAATAGTATTTGTAAGCCATTGCATATTTTGTTCAATAAATGTCTGTCAACCGGTAGTTTTCCATGTGTATGGAAGAAAGCTTTTATAACTCCCATTTACAAGAGCGGTGACAAAGCTAATGTTGAAAATTATCGTCCTATCTGTATTCTATCTGTTTTGTCTAAGATATTCGAGGGACTGGTGCATGGCATAGTATACTCATCTATACGTCATCTAATTATACCAGAACAACATGGGTTTGTAAAATCACGTTCCACTACTACCAATCTATTGGTTTTTACTGACTATATATTTGAAAACATGGACAACAGGATACCTGTAGACGCTGTGTACACAGATCTAAAAAAAGCTTTTGACAGGGTAGATCACAAGTTGCTTCTTGATAAATTAGCGTTTAACGGCATCAGAGGGAACTTGTTGAGATGGTTCACATCGTATATCTACAAAAGAACCCAAACTGTTGTGATTAACGGCTATGAGTCTGACTGCATAGTTGTGGAGTCCGGTGTGCCCCAAGGTTCAGTGCTCGGTCCTCTTCTTTTTATACTCTTTATTAACGATGTTAAAACATGTTTCAAAAATTCAAAATTTTTGGTATACGCTGATGACATAAAAATCTTTAGGTCATGCAAGAGCATCGGTGATTGTATGCTGCTTCAAGACGATCTTAACAGGTTTTCTCAATATTGCTTTACTAACAGACTTCAAATTAGCTTACCTAAATGTCAGTTTATTTGCTTTACTAAAAATAAAACTAAACACGATTTTAATTACAGTCTTAATGGTACTTTTTTGGACACAGTTGACTCTGTTCGTGACCTGGGCATTCAGCTTGACTCGAAACTACATTTAGACATTCATATAAATAATATAATTAGTAAAGCTTACCAAATGTATGGTTTTGTTATGCGTTCCTCTGCAGATTTCAAAAGACCTTCTACTTTCATTTATTTATTTAAAGCCTTAATACGTTCTCAACTTGAATACGCGGTTTCAATATGGAATCCTTTTTATGCAAAATACACACATTACCTTGAAATGGTACAAAAAAAGTTTTTACGCACAATGCAATACAAATGCTTCCATGGCGGGGTGCCATATTCTAATTTATTAGACAAATATAAAATGTTAAGCTTAGAGTCTCGACGCACGCTGCTTAGTGTTATGGTATTGTATGGCATATGTAACAATAATTATGACTGTATTGATCTCACAAATAAATTGAGCTATGTAGTACCTAGAACAGTACGACGAGCAGTGCGTGCCCCGCGCTTATTTCACACTGTAAAATGTAGGACAAACGCTGGTGTAAGGGCACCTCTGCGTCGTTTAGTAGATACGTATAATACTTACTTCTCGGAGATAGATATTTTTGCAGAATCTCAGTGTAAATTCAAAAAGTTAACAATTACAGCACTTAAAGATGTTTCTTGAATTGGTTCGATGTTTAAACTTCTATTACCTGTTTGTTACTAGTATAATAAATTTAGTTTATTCATTTATCTGTATTTATGTGTACTGTATTGTGTTCATTTATCTGTTATTTATATTTGTGTATTTCGAATTGCTCCTCACTCGTTTCTTTATATGTCGTGGACAATTGTGTGGGTTATACTTTTATCAAAACTGTACAAATTGTCATAACCATAAGTTTAAATTTTAATGTATAACTGTTTATTGTTCCAAATAAATAAAATAAAATAAAATAAAATTGGCATTGTTCATTTTTTTTTAAACTCTTAATTCAAAAACCATTTCGGGGAATAGAGTTTCTGATCATGATCCCTTAATTTTTTTTTGGATTATTTTTCCAAAAAAGCAAATGATCTCTATTTGCCCTTGAAATGAAGGATTTAAAATATTAAGGCTTTCTGAGGGATATACTACTCTGTGGTAAAGGTGAAATTGGTCTAGTTTATCAACTTGGTAACTTTGAAAAGATGTATTGCAATCTGTCTTAAATCTATCAGGAAAAGTCAATACACAGATTGCGCACAACGATGACGTCACAACATTTAAAATAATATCTATAAGTATTTTAAAAAAATTCTATATAGTGAATATTTCAACAATATTGAAATTAGTTGCTTAAAATAGTCTATATTTTCTAAAAAAAACATAAAAACAGTAGGTCAAAAATTATGAACAATGCCAATTGTACGCGTTTGGAGTCGCGGGCAACAGCTATATACAATTTAATCGATGAATACGCACTTCTAATAGTAGAATTAATAAATATCCGCTTATCGCCTTATTGCTTATCTCATGCGATCACATAATGACAGTTAGTCTCCGCAACTTCGCTGAAAATCTCGCGAAATTGCTATGATCTTGTCATTATTAAACGATTATGGTAATAGTTTCTATAAGATACATATTAAGTTTTTGTAATAAACTGAGTACTTTGAGTATTTTATGCTTCAAACAAAATGTACAAATGAATCGCTAACGTGGTTACAATTTTGAGTAACTAAGAAAACAATCCGAACCGATATTTTAAGTTAAAACTTCTTTAAACACAGTGGAATATGTATGAAAAAATCTTATAGGTTCACGTCACTGACATACGTTGTAGCAGTATTGAGTATATCTATATAAAATCACTAAACAAAAGAGTCACAGTATCAATAAACCAGCACAATATACAGTACTATTGATCCCTGTACACGTCTATCGCGTGATGCTGTTCCACTAATATTGTGCTCATTACAAGCACACTCAAGTGATACACAAACATACTCGAACTATTTTGTGCACTAAATGATGCTTCATATATATTATAGAGTTGTTATAGAGCATATACAGGGTGTGGCGTAAATAGTGGTCCACCGTTCAGGGTTAGGTACATCAGGTAGGTACCTACACCATACCAAAATTTTAAACCGGTCCGCCGACTGGTTACGGAAAAAAAAATATTTTTAATTTTTTTCAAGAAATTCACATTTTCATTACGAATTTGACCACAGTTTCAACAAAAAACATTATTTTTGATTTTCTATTCGTGTTTATTCATGTTGAATGTATGAGCTATCATAAAAAAATAAAGATTTGTATTGAAATTGTAGCCTTTACGAGAAAAAGTGATTTCTTCTCAATTCTTAACCTAAATTTTATCGCATCACTCATATTCAGGAGCGTTTTTTGAAAAAGAAATGTACTACACTGTTAGTGCCCATGCATTTAAAAATATGCTCATGATGTACTGATTATAAAATGGTATAATAGTACCGCTTTTCAAAAATAGAAAAAAAAATACTGCATTTGTAACTGAAAATAAGTAAGTCTTCCTGTTACCATTTTCGCAACATAATATTGAAACAAAAATTTCGTCTACCTTATTTATGTGCCCATTCTTACTGTAAACTTGGTCATAGTGACAACGACAATATTATTATTGTAATTGTATTGGCAAATGAGAACACAAAAGTTACTACAGACAGGGTATTAAAAAAAAACAACTTTGACATCATAATTATTTATTTATTGATTAATACAATCGGTGCTCAAAATGGCCCCCATTCGCAGCTATACACGCTCTGCACCGTCGAATAAAGGAGCGTTTAAGACGTCGAGCAAACCCGCTTTCATTGATTTTTCCAGCTGCTGTCAGAATCCTGGTCCTTAATTCTTCAATATTATTTATTGGTCCCTTGTATACGTCTTCCTTTAAGCATCCCCAATAAAAGAAATCCAAAGGTCTGGGGAGCGTGGTGGCCATAGTATTGGGCCTAACCGCCCTATCCATCTGTTTGGATAGGCCACATTAAGGTGCTCTCGTACCCTTACTGCATAGTGAGCGGGACAGCCATCATTTTGTAGCCACATGCTGTCTCGGATCTCTGTAGGGACACTTTCTAGAAGTACGGGTAAATCTGTCTGTAAGAACCCAAGATACCTTTCTGCGGTTAAGGTTTCTGGCAGTTCTAATGGACCAATTATTTGTCCGTTAATAATGCCGACCCAAAGGTTTATTTTAAATTGGTATTGCGATCGATCTTGTCTCATGACGTGCGGATTTTCTAACTGCCAGCTGTGCAAGTTGTGTAAATTTAAATATCCATCTTTTCTGCAAGATGATTCGTCACTCCAAAGTATTTTATTAAAAAATTGCTCGTCCTCTCGTATTCTACGCAGCATTTCTCTGCAAAATCTCACTCGCGGAGGATAGTCCCTTGGTAACAGAGTCTGTACCCTTGTATAATGGTAGGGATGTAGCTCGTGTCTTTTTAAAATGCGATGTACGGTTCTGGTAGATATCCCCGTTGTGCGAGATAAGACTCGGACTGAGGTTGTAGGATCTTGTTCTGCCAAATTCAGTACCTGATCATCGGCATGTCTCCGTGGGCGTCCTTCTCTTGCACCGCCTACGCCTGAGCCGGGTATCCTCCCTTCGGTGTATGCATTGTGGACTCGCCCAAACACCCTGTGGTCTGGATGTCTGCGATCGGGATATCTCTCCCTGTAAAGCCGAGCCGCCTCTCTGCCGACTCCTCCACATTCTCCGTAAATAAAATGCATGTCAGCATATTCGCGCGGTGTATACTGAGACATTTTTGTTATCACTGCACTGCACGTTTGTCCAAATCGTTATGCAAATCAGAGTCCGGTAAACGTAAGCAAGATTATTAGATGTCACCAAAACGACAAGTCCAAATCACTTAGGCAATCAACCGGAGTCCAGGGGAATAGCAAGAAACAGCGGAGTTAAACACAAATGAAACGAAACGTATACGATGCACGGGAGCGTAGATCGTACTAATTGTTTATGTACCATTTCTTTCCGATCTCAATTGCTAGAAAGGAAAGGGACAACAACAACAAACTACATACTTTCCTTATCACTATCCTATTGTTTAGTTACTCCAGCTACGTTACGCATTACAAGAGTGTGCGCACTTCAATAGGTCTTTTGTTATGGTTCAGGTACAGAGCGACCTTTTTTTATAGGACACGACATGATGTAGAATTATTTGGAGACGTGGAGTCAAATATCAGTTGTAAGATTGAGACTTTGTTTTATTTAATTCCATATTTAAATGGGTAAAAACAAAAAGACAACATTTTTGTTTAAATATTATGTTGCGAAAATAGTAACAGGAAGACTTATCCGTTTTTAATTACAATTGCAATAAAAAAAAATCTATTTTTGAAAAGCGGTACTATTATACCATTTTATAATCAGTACATCATGAGCATATTTTTAAATGCATGGGCACTAACAGTGTAGTACATTTTTTTTTCAAAAACCGCTCCTGAACATGACTGATGCGATAAAATTTAGGTTAAGAATTGAGAAGAAATCACTTTTTCCCGTAAAGGCTACAATTTCAATACAAATCTTTTTTATTTTATGATAGCTCATACATTCAGCATGAATAAACACGAATAAAAAATCAAAAATAATGTTTTTTGTTGAAACTGTGATCAAATTCTTAATGAAAATGGGAATTTCTTAAAAAAAATTAAAAATATTTTTTTTTCTGGAACCAGTCGGCGGACCGGTTCCAAATTTTGGTATGCTGTAGGTACCTACCTGATGTATCCAACCTTGAACGGTGGACCACTATTTACGCCACACCCTGTATAGTTAGGCACAAATTAAAAGCTATAAATATTGCGTTTTAGCAGCTTTATTTATGATGATATTTGGAGAGCTCATGTCCAGTTTTAATTGGAGAAAGATTGAAAAATTAATTTTTGAAATACATTTTTAATCACATAAACGATTCTGAAACATTGTTATTATTAGGTTTTGCTTGTATTTTTGCTATATTTTTAAGGTTTCTTACATTTTTTATAATTGCAAAGTGCATACACAGGTATATTTAGTCGATAAAATATGTTTAAAGCAGTAATATTGCAACAAACTACATCTCTTAGTGTCGATATTGTTTTACATTTCTCGTCATATTTGTACCACAATAATATTTACGGACAGAATTTATTCTAGCGAAATGAATCCAACCAAATTTAAAGCATCTCGTCTACTACATAGTAATGACTGTAGCAAAAAATTACGAACTCACGTGATCCTCGTTTACGGTCCATGTAGGGTGACCATTATTCCACAGTTTTGGTGAACTCGGTCCCTATGTGTAGTAATGACACTGCCTACTTTGCGAGATGGTACAATGATCATGCAGATAATTATTTGTGGCATATATATTATAATCTCTCAATACATCCATCGGTATTTCTCAGTTTACTTCTGGACATAGGCCATCCCCATTACAATATTTGATCCTTTGACGCTTGCATCATTACTTAATTGCAATACAAGTATCTATTTCGTTCCCTGTGTTAGTTATTTTATCAACGTCTATATGTTGAAACCATCTGCTACAAATGTTTCTAGCTTTGTGCAAGTTGCAAAGTTGTGAAATGCCACATTTTTTTGTATTTGTAATAAAATTGTGCTAAGAAACTTTAATCTCAATTTTTGGTCACCCTACAAAAATCCTTACAGGAAATGAAAGCAATTTGTGGTATTCATATATGACCTCTGAGGGATTACAGAGTTACACAGATATAGCTAACAGTTAGAATCAGTATTATGTTGCTATCTTTACTATTATTTGAAGGAAAATACTCTATGTCTTTCACATACATATGTACGAATATGAATATTCTGATCGTAATTTATATATAAAGTAATTTACTAACGCACAAATTTTGATTTAAATCTATTGAATCGTTCAAACAAGAAGCCGTAACAAAAATACCCGCTTCACACAAAACTTTGGAATTATATAATATTAATAAAATCTGTTGTATTAATAATCTAAATGTCACATAGATAATACATAACTCATTGACACCAAAAACACCCTCTTTCAAAACAATTGATACATGTGCATATAACGACAGTACTAATGCATTCGTCCCTAACACCAATCCCCCTTATAACTGATGGCTAACCCCCAGAGAGACCCAATACAGGGGGTCGGGATAACAGTTTGAATAAAATTTCAATGGAACTGTCAATTACAGCCAAAATATAAAAATATTGATTTCAAATAGCTTTGCATTTAAAGTTTGTTTAATACAAGTTGTCCTCGCGATTTCGTTCGCGGGTGATAGTTATTTTAGATAAAAATTTGCATTAAAACGTAGCCTATGTCATTTCTCAGGCTCTAGAATATGAGTGTACAAAATATTGTACACAATAAAAACTATAAAATATAAATTATAAGAGTTTAGCGTGAAAGCACCAAATTTATACCTACTTAATTACCTTATTTCGATTTAAAAAACCCCAAAAAATAAAGAAAAATAGGCAATAATAAAAATTTGTTATCCTACTGTTTTTCCTACTCTGTGGACACTCTACAATTTGCAAATTAAAATTTTCCACACAGATGATCCGCCGCCCCGTAGCGCATTGATTGTTCGTAGCGTCACACCGCATCAGGCCGCATCAGAACGCGTCACGCCTTTCCCTTGTTTCTTTCAAAAGCATTCACATTTCTATTGATCATACTTTTCAAGAATTTTATTTGTTGCTTAGCAATTGAATCGTTGTGTTTCTTAATAATTGGTAATCGCCACGGTATGCCGTGGTCCAATTAGTAGCATTACGGAAAGGTACTCTAAGTCATTGATTCAAGCCCGACTCGTGGCCGAAACATAAGGGATATTTATTTGTTTTCGTATTCTGAATAATTAGGAGAACTGCCTTTTGTGTTAATGTAATGATTATTTATTGTAATTGAAAAAAAATAATTAAGCTGGTTCTTCATTTTATCCTAATCAATTAGTACCTACAATAAACTCAAAACATTGATAGGTCTGTAGATGTTTCTATATTATATTTATATTATATATCTTTATTAAGCACAGCTTTAGTGTAACAGAAGAATACAGAACTTATAAATAAATAAATATGCAAGAAAGAAAATCATAGGCCGATATTTCAAAATGTTGATATCCTACAAAGTTATAAGAGTAATGAGTTTGGTTCAATATCACGGCGCACTGGGGGGTGGGTGACAGGAGGGTAGACGTTTAAGATATTCCGTAATTCCTTCCACCACTACAAATAAATTTAAAATTGTGATAGATACTTTTGTTTGTTTTCTACCACAGAGCGAGAAATCGATTATGTTCTATCCAGTAGTAGTTAGAGTCCAGAGTATTTCATATCAATTTCAAATAAGCGTAGTATTATTTATGTTATGTTGACAAAAAACATCTGCAAAACAAAACGTATACTTCAATTTCACCCGTCTTGATAGTTACTGCCAGGCTCCTTAGCTTTTATGTAGGGCCTATGTGTTAATCTGATAAATCAATTAGTAAGATTTAACAAAATAAAATATAATACATTTTAGTAAATAATAACAAAATAATTAAAGATATCATTTTAAAATTACATCATATTCAAATTAATAATTATGTTATATTCGCATTGAAACAGTTTCGTCAGGGGAAATCAAACGGAATATTTTATGTTAGCGAGTGCATTTTATTGCAGCAGTCATCGTAATTACTTGAGGGACACACACAAAGTAAGGAGTATTACATACCTATACATAATTAATGAAGATTTCTAATCACTTTCTTTGTCTCTAGTCCATTAATGTCCCAATATTGGGCAAGTCCCTCCTCGAATTCGGGAAGGTATTTAAGTCTAGGAAGTACTAACTAGTTATTTTTACATAATCCATCTCAAACTGAGTGTTGGTCTTTACTATTTCTTAGCTTGCTATTATAGAACCCTCGATAAGAAATGAGGTAGTGTTATTCACATTATTACGCTTTTTAGTGTTTGCGTATCCTTGACTCTGAATATCTTCCTATTCGTATCGATTTGTAGATTAAGGAGGCTTATTAGAACCAGAAATAAAAAAAATCCATTTTTTAAACATTAAAAGTAAGTTTCCTGTGGTAACGGTTTAAGAATACAAGAATACAACCCCTTTTCTTTCCCAGGGTGCTGTAAGAGCCAGCTAAGGGAATATTAAGACAGTTATTGTCAGTAACAGTTAACGTCTACTGTGAGAGGCGCAAAATTCGAAACTAAACCCTGTGCCAACAAGCATGATCAGCGCGGCACAGTAGCCGATGGTCCCTCCCAAAGTGGAAGAGGCCCGTGCCCAGCAGTGGGACGATATGGGCTGGAGAAGAAGGAAGAGGAAGCATTAAAAGACAGACGTACACGGCTTATCACTCTTCAAAATAAAAATATGGCTCTCAGTATTTCTAAAATATCTTAAAATATAACGTTCATCAAGTGTAATGAAAGTGAGACGCAATTAAAAATATTTCATTTTGCTTTTTCAACCCTTTGATAAAGTTAAGTTCATCTTACTAAAATATTTGTTTATTTTTTTAGGGTTCCTTACTAATGGGACCTTGTTACCGCGACTCCGCTGTTCATCAGTCCGTCAGCTAGAGAGATGCAATTTACATTATCTAATACTGCTAGAACAACAAATATCTGCTAAAAACCAGAAATAAATATTTAAAGGGGCTACTATTTAGTATTTATTTATTAATCTTTGTCTAACATGGGTATTTAGATCTTAAATATAATGTGCTTGCCATATTTCGCCGACAGGCATAATAATTATTATAAAAAATTTCATTAAAATGATCATGACGGATTATGAGTACAAGTGTCACCACCCCATTGGTTTCTAAATTCCACGTGTACAAAATTGTGGGCAACAGTTATATTATATAAGATTTAATTAATAGTTTGCAATATTGTATTGGTATCTCCTGTAAAGATAATGTAAAGGTTTTATAATAAATAATGTGTGCGCAAAATCAACTCGTGCTTGACCGGGTTTTTTCTTAGATTCTGATAAATTTTATTTTAGAGAGTGACTCAATTAATTATCGTTATTGCTGCTATCATGTTTATTTTACTTTGAAATTCTTTTGATGAAAAGTCTTTCCTTTTTCCAAAGAAAAAATATAGCGAATGAATTAATAACGTTAAGATAAAATGGTAACGAGCTGTTTAACTAAACCAAGTACCTTTTTAAAGATATTTTACAGAACGTATATATGGTCCTGAAATAAGCATAATGTTTATACTATGAGAAGATATATATTATATTAGATACATACTAGCTATGCTTCACAGTTTCACATGCGTACTTACTGGAGAGCTAACAAAAATTTAACAGAATTAGTCAAGCTGAGAATTCAGAGCTTACCTAAGTTAAATTGTAAAAGTATTATGTAGTCATACCACAAATATTTTCTCAAGTAAGAATAGAACTTGGAGCCATTTTAATGAAATCTCTTTGTTACGAAGCTTACAGAGCTTAAAAACTTATTTCATTAAAGAAATTAAGTTTAATATGGTCCGAATTTGTTGCACCGCACGCTCTGACCAAGATAACAC
Organism: Orgyia antiqua; assembly: GCA_916999025.1. Lineage (NCBI taxonomy): Eukaryota > Metazoa > Arthropoda > Insecta > Lepidoptera > Erebidae > Orgyia > Orgyia antiqua. The sequence continues at coordinate 33,967,176 of OU779867.1, read as the reverse complement.
CCCAAAGAGATCGTCTTCTTGTGATATGAAGCCAATACATTACTTGACACTGAATAGTGTTCTTTACAGATACTTCAATTTCTATTTTAAATGATTTTATTTAACTTTGCAACTTACAGTTCGGGTAAAACCTTGCAACTCAATTTTGTTGCTGATATCACTAACCTATTATGCTGAAACGTTATATAGACGTTTTATTTATATCAGAAAGCATGGTTAACACTGCAACGTCATTTTTAAATGTATATGGCGGAGTACCTTAAAATCCACTATAATACTTTTAATAACAAGGAAAATTCATTCACTGTAAAATAATAAAGGTATAGAACATAATTATATATTAAATTTACTCATTAAATATAAAAATATAAATAATTAATACAATAATGAGAGTTACAGCCTGTAAGAGCCCTCGGATGAAGTAAGAGGCTTACAGGTCAATACGCGCTTTGACCTACTGAGACTTGTGGGTCAGATTTGTTATTAGTTAATAAAATACTGTATACTGTACTGTATAAGTATTTAAATGGGTAATTGTCAGTTACATTTTTAATTTGCCTTTATCATCCTTTAGGGGTTTAATAGATAATTCTTATGGCCGTATTCTTCCTCCAATTTAACTGTCAAACGAAATTATAGCAATTTTATTACTATGGTTGTAGTTTTAATATAATTCCTCTCTCTTTCTCTCTCAAGCCCATTAACGTCTCACTGTTGGGTACAGGCCTCCACCAATTCAGGAAGGTATTTGGTCTCACATGCCACACAGACCAGTCCTGATGGGACATGGTTTAGTCTCGAATTTTCCATCTCTCACAGTGGATGGTACTTGCTTAAATTATCCCTTTGCCGGCTTTAACAGCACCCAGGGGAAAAAAGTGGTGGTGATACTTGTATTCTCAATTCGTAACTATAAGGAGATATAATCCTTACTAATATTATAGATAGCTGTTGCCCGCGACTCCGTCCGCGTGGAATTTAGAAAATTTTCCCCGTTTTTGCAACATTTTTCACTACTGCTTCGCTTCTACTGGTTGTAGCGTGATGTTATATAACCTAAAACCTTCCTTGATAAATGCCCTATCTAACGCTGAAAGAATTTTTCAAATCGGCCTAGTGGTTCCTGAGATTAGCACGTTCAAACAAACAAACTCTTCAGCTTTGATATAGATATACCATACCTACATAACTATATCTGAATACTGTAAAATCTGTACACAGGCAAGGATCGTGTGCTTCACAAGCGCAGAGATTAGACTGCTTTGAGAACCTCGAGTATTAAAACTAACAGGAGTTAGACATTCTATTTTATTTGTCCAGGCCGCGCCGGTAGAGTATCGAAGTGTAGCGATACAAACTCAATCCCATTAGTCTAAATTGTCACACATACACACGAAAACTTAACAGTGGTACCGATTCTACGTGCGCAACTAAACTTAACTAAAAAATGAAAATTGACTATGTAAATATCCCTACTAATATTATAAATGCGAAACTCTGTCTGTCTGTTACGCTTTTCCGCTTAAATCTCTCAACCGATTTTGATGTTTGGCACAGACAATCTTTAGACCCTAAGTAAGGACATAGGCTACCTTTTATTGCGAAAAAAAGGGATGAAAAGTTTTCTAAATTTCACGCAGATGGAATCGCGGGCAACAGCTAGTATCTAATATTTCCTACTTCATTGTACATAGTTATCGAGTTATCTCAATGAAAATCGTTAGTCTATGATACACAGTTCTTGTGATAAGAAAGTTCTGTTAACAATGCCAAATTGTGTTATTGAAACCATCAATTTTCATTTTTTAGTTTAGTTTAGTTCTGTAGGTAGAATGGGTATCACTGTCTTTACTCTGTGCACTGAAAATTGCATTGGGGTTCGTCTAAAAGTACTAACTCGGAAGTATAAGAATAACGCACAGAAAAGTTATAACGTAATTAATCTCAAACTAAGCACACATACAACAAAGGACGATAATTATTGTCTGGTCAGGTGCGTTGCTCTCATAAATTAATAATACCAACTCTTATTTGACGAATGCTCTAAGTTTGAGATGAAACTCACTCGGACGTCACAGCATCTCGTAAATCTGTAGCTACATGGTTACTGCGGCATGCATTTTATCTTATGCCTCAAAGAATGTCAACATCTTATACTTTCTTTGAAGGAATCAACCATTTGTATTTAAAGGTAGTTTCTTTGACAGTTTTCTTGAAATATAACTAGCAACTTTTATAAAGAATGTTACATAGATACGAATGGAGCTATGTCTGTGTGGCGACCGATTAAAAATACAAGTGTCACTACTCCTTTTCCTTCCCAGGGTGCTGTAAAAGATAGCTAAAGAATATTGTTCAGAGGTAACATCCTCTGTAAAAGACGAAAAATTTAAAAATAGTGCTGCCCTGTGCTAACACCCCTGGTCAGCGCGGCATAGTAGATCATAATCCCTTCTAAAGTGGAGGCGTCCAGTGCCCAATAGTGAGACGTTAATGGAGAGGGAGAAAACTGTTCCTTTCTTTAGGCTATAAAAGCCTGTCATAGAGAAAAATTGCGTAATAAAGGAATTAAAATTACATACAGATACAAACAACAAGTCATAACAATATAATTCAATATACATACATGTAGATTATACATGAATGTATCTCACATGAAACATACAATTTGTACAAGAGCGCTCAAACAACACGCCGACGATCATTACCATAATGTATCTATTATTAATTATATAGGTCGCTTAGAGCATTACACAGTACACAATATTCAGTATGGAAACAATGATATTTTTTTAAATAAACAATTCTATGGAAGCTTCAGCGTTAAGTAGAATTTGGTCATCCAAAGTTAAAGTTTATTACTGTATCTTAGATATACATAATATTTTTGTTATCTTCCTTACTTAGTATAAAACAAAGTCGTTATTTATGTAAGTATGTCCCTATGTGAGCTTGTATCTTCAAAACTACGCAACGGATTTTGATGCGGTTTTTTAATAGATAGAGTGGTTCAAGAGAATGGCTTTATTGTATAATGTGGTTTAGGTTTCTAAATTCCACACGTACCAAGTTGCGGGCAACAGCTAGTCTACACATATAATAATATCAGTTATTCATATTTAACTAGCAGCTGGCTGTGAGTATTTTCGCGCTAATCTCAGGAACGAAATAACCCTCGTAAATGTGATTTTAGTTAAATTGGATGATAAGGGCACAGAACTGATTAGTATAACGAAAATATGTTCAGTGGGTGAATAATGTAAATAAAATTGCCCTATATTGGATATTAACTGTCAAACAAGTTCACGCAAGTCTGTACGACTGATACGTAAAAAGGGATTTATTTAAAGTTTCCATACTGCTTATATATATATATACTATGTTGTTATTTTCGCGTCTTTCCCGAGAGGCCGCCGCGTTACATTAGCGAGATCTACAGCGACTCGGGGCTGACACAATGCTCTTGAGACTTTTACAAAGTCACACTATAACATGCATTAGCTATAATATAACTTGACAATAGGATATTGAAGAAAAAAGTCTTATTAGTAAAAGAGTCAAGTGCGTAGCACTTACAACCGCGGCGTATGTATGACCAGATGTATGAGTGTGGATGAAGCCAAGGATGTGTGTTTGGATCGTAGCAGATGCCACTCTTCCTACACTCATGGGAAACAGGCGTGATGATTATAATGATGACGACGATATCTTAACTAGATTATAGAGAGTTAATGAACTCAAGCTAATTAGTCTACTGTAAAACGATGATTTCACATTTTGGTACAGTAGTTGAATTAATTTCAAGCTTTTTGTCTACCGACTAATATCATTCGTTAGCTGTCTCTTACTACTAGGGAGGAAATATAAAAATATTTACTAACTTTCTAAAAAAATACATTAAAATCAGTATGGAGAAATACTTTTAAAAGTCTTTTAATGTGGCGACATTTAGGTGTAGCAAGAGTCTAGAATAAATATAAATTTCAATTTGAATGGCTTGAGAATTATATTTATAATATTGTTAAATATGTGTTAGCTACCATATCATTAGTGGACATTCAAACCGCAGACTGTAACGGTACATTTAGTCTGTGGTTAACATCGAAACGTGGACATTATGTAAATGTACATAAATAAATGATAGCTCTACATTTATGATAGATAATACTAACAACATATATCTGAATATTATATGAATAAATATCTATTAATAATTACACATAGCGATTAACATGATGGTGTTTACACAGTATTTGATGTTTTTCGTTGTGCGTGTAAATTAATCCTAATAAGTGTGGCTATTAATTAGTTAGAATCACAAACGTGAAAAGGTCATAATATTGAATATATAGATATAAGGTTGTTTATTGCTCTTTTACTCAAAAACTTCTTAATAGATTTTAATAAAACATTACAAATCAAAATAAGGCATAGCCATATTTATCATCACAGTAAGAGCCAAGGAGCATAACAGTAGTTTTGTAAGCTTGTGAAACTACAGATATTAACCAGTGATTTAATATTATATTCTCGAGGATTACAGAGCTTTTATTAGAACCATACCTGTCTATCTGGCTACTGGGTAATATTAAACAAAGTGTCGCATAATATTGATCAGCTGATAATTAGTGAACAGTTAGTAACAAACAATGAGCCCGTACAAGCTCGGCGACGCGGACGCGTCACTTGAGCTGTATGAAACACAATGCGATGCGTTTGTCGTATATGGTACCTATGTTTTATAGGTAACTAACTCTTGCCCGTGACTTCGTGAAATTTTACGACATACATAAAAATTTATAGTAAAAAGAACATCCTCTTGGATCAATTTATTTATTAAATAAACCGCATTAAAATCCGCGTATAATGCGTATCCGTTAATGCGTAGTTTTGGAGATATATGCTCACATAGAGACATACATACAAAAATAACGACCTTGTTTTATAATAAGTAAAGACTTGATTGTAGAAGTTCATATAATTTTGTAAGACCATATAAAATTATGTACGCTGTAAAGGTTTTTTTCAAAATCCTTAGAACTAACATCCTTATGTAAATGACTGAAACATTAAACTAGTTATACTTAGATTGTCCCTAAACTGTTAGCAAAATAGGCAGACTACTTCGCTTTAACTTATTCATGCGAAACCCTATTTGCAAGGCATATTAAACTGTTCAATTTATGAAACGTATCAATTTAAGTTTTGAGTTATCGCTTCAGCGGTTTCGCTGCACTTTCGACGTCAGTCAAATATAAACCAATAGTCTGGGAGCGAGGGCCCACAATTTTGTGCTGGCTTTAACTCGAGTGAGGTCTGTGCTATAAACTTATAACCGCTTTTGTAAAGAGTTTCAATATTATATTACGTAGTTATAGAATAATACAGTGTTCTTCGAAGTGGTGACATACAACACAATATTTTGAATCATCTCAATAACATCAGGAGGCAGTAATTATCATTGTGTCCAAAAATGCGACCATCATTTTTGTCAGTTACCAATAATTTTTTGAACATAATGATTATATTACATTGATGTATTTACTCATTTTCGCTAATAAAGAAAATCGAATTGAAAAAAATGCCTGATAATGTTACGCCCAAACCGTCCAACCATCCATCCACAAGTCACAATGCGCGTTTCAGCGCCATCGGCATCCATCAGCTCCCAGTGATATGAACTATGTATTGTAGTCACTCCGTCATGTTATTCGTCGATCATTACTACGTACTGTAACATTGAGGCTCTCTTTGTCTGTCCACTTATCTACCTAGTAAACTGATTTTAATATAATTATCACAATATATAGACATAACACACTAAAAATCAACAAACGAAGCATTATAAAAGTGAATACATCCGCGTTGGTTAGCTAGTATATGTATAATATTATTTGTCACATTTTTCGTATATAATATCTGTTGTAATTTAACATGATCGTGTCACAAATGTGTAAGTCTCGAGCGAGTAACGTGATATTACAAAAATCATCAGTCTTGTGACGTCACCAGCTGTTATAATAACTTATTCTTAATGAATATTACTGTGAAATATGTTGCTTTTCATATTAATTTATCATTTATGTCTCATATTTTGAATATATAGTAAGCATGATCACAACGTATCGTCCTTAGAGGTCTATAAAAATCCGTGAACAGATTACACAAACAGACAACCATAGACCAATAAAACGAGTCTTCCCTACCCAATGACATAGTTATTTGAAGCTTGTCAAAGTGAAGTTTGTAGTTTGCGAAAACTATTTTGTTACCATGCAGACAATATGTTCTGCGAGCGACAACAATTATACAATTATGTCAACAAAATATTAGTAACTCATCCTCCCAATGTGCATGAAGCCCGCGTCCAATGTTTGGACGATGGCTAGCCTAATCTAATCTAAATAGTTATTCATCCATCACAGAAACATTGATTATCCTACGTGGAAATCAAATCCCTAACTTCATGCATGTAACCCTAACACTAACGAGAAACAAAACGTAAAGAGACAAAACGTTGTATGATTGTTTGATACTCTATTAGCGTAATTAATTTGGTTATTCATTAAACAGAATGTTGTCGAGAGCGCTCCGATCTCGTTAACTTCGCTGACTCATAGTATCATGAACATTAGCTGTTTTGTCGTAAACGTAATCGTGACGTCATGACTGCGCAATTCCTTCACGTGCTAATTTGTAAGAGTTAATAAATGTCTCGTAATTTGGGCGTCTACTTTATTGTTCTCAAGTTCGTCACAAACAAAATTATAAGTGACTTTGTTTCCTTTAATTATATGAATTAGGTAGGTAAGTGACAGATTAGAAGACAAAGTATATTTTAGAAAAAAATACTCTATGATTGTCTTATGTACAAAATTTTCGTGACACTTATTTACTTTAATACGGCTTGAATGATTCTCATAAAATTTTGTGTTTATTTTGCAGTAAGAATTTACGAATGTAAAATAAATGGCGTAGTTATTGTATTTCTCCTTTATTATTAATAAATTATCCAATCCCTAAGATTATGGTGATACATTATTTATTTCTCTTTAATTTACAAATTGAAACTTGTAGAAGTAAATAACCAACAATTTGAACTGTAACTGTATAAATGAATACATCATGTGAACAAAGTTTACATAATGTAAACACAAATGTGTCCCATCAAACATAATCAGGGGCTTTGTCGTTGTGACGCGATACATTGCTGTGTACAAGAGCTGAGACTAAAATGTTATGTTTATATTGGCTTAAGCCCGCGGTTTCATCCACGTTTCTAGTCACTGCTCCGCTCCTGGGCTTCAAGCGTGCTGATATAATTATAGCCTATGTATTATTCTCATCTATAAGCTATACAGTTTTTGCGTGAAAGAGCAACAAGCGTCCTTACATACATGCATACAAATACCCATTTATCCCAACCAATACCAGTAAGAAGTAGAATACTAAGTGTAAGCTTTATATTCCAAGCAGTTCTTAATTTCATAAAAGCAAATGCTATAGCTCACCCAGTGGTAATCTACTGATGAAAGTCTAATCAAAATTGCGTCAGCTGATCTGCAGATCACTTGAGATAAATAAACAGCATAAAATATATTTAAATGCAAACTTAGTAAATTATAAACATTTGTAATCAAGTTTGAATAAAATGACACTGTCCTAGAGTATTTTCTTCGAGAGAGAATGAGAGCGAGAGATGATTTTTTCAGTTTAATTTTTTTAAGAAAAAAGGAAGCAGTACTCTTAAGAGCAAAATAAAGAAACAATTGTTTATTTTAACACAGACAACTCCACATTAAAATTATTATTATCCCGAAAATATAGCGCCGAAAGTCAGAAATAATTTGCCAAACTTTTTACTTAGTAAATAAATTGACGACTGGTGTACAGAAGTTAGCAAATAATTTCAAAATATTTGTCGCGAAATGTTTAATTTGTCGACAGTTTCACCTTGTGTTTTACCAAAGTTTATAAGAGTCAAGTTGTCAAATAACAGTAATGGATATTAAATATTCATGAGTTGATCGAGTTACTTACGCCTCTGCTGTACTTACAAAATGTATAGAAATGTAAAAATAAAAAATTGTGCTTATGTACGGCACGTAAGAAGTAATATTTCTTAGTTTGTCTTTTACGAAATACTAAGTACTTCATTCTTGGCTAGTTTCTGAGTGGTCCGTACGACAAGGATACAATGGGACCCTAATAAGACTCGGCTGTCCATTCTTCTGTCCGTCCATTTATCCGTCTCCAGGCTCCATCTGTTATTTATGAAGAATTATGATATCAGTGGCACGGAATGCTTTGTGTGCAATTGTGCAATCAAATTCTTAGCCAGCTTTTTATAATAATGTTTATGTCCTATCTTCTCTATTAATGGTGCATAAAATTATATAATAAGATGAACCGTAATTACTATATGTCCCACATAAAATTTTCATGTCATCTTATGTCAGTAATTTTGTATCAGACCCATCCAAAACAGCACCGAGGAGCAAATACTTAAGGGTCGACCTAACTAACCTTTCTTAATAGCCTTAGGGTGCTTACATATTAGGTTCAATGCTATGTGTATTTTATTTAGTTCCCAAATACTGCAATTTTAATTACGGAAAATACTCTTTTCGTAATTAAGAAAAGTACGTGAAAAATGTATTTTGGTTTAATTAATAGTCTTACTATTTTTTTTTACTTTGTAACACGTATCTTGGACACAATTATTCCTGGCAATATAAAATGTAATTATGAACATGCTTTCTGCAAAGTCTGAAACTTCTTGCGCCTTGAAAAATAAAAGTGAATTTGTAAGTTTTTTGTTATAAAAAGTACTTATTATTAAAAATAATAACTATAGATACATATATGGACTGCCAACTAAGTGAACGTAGCGACTAACAAATATTAAATACACACACTAGGTTGCTGGAGTATTGAATCACTAGCACTAATATTATTTCATAAAATATCAATTTCGAATTTCGAAAAATGTAAAATATATTCACAGATATTTTTGTGTGAACTTACCTTTATAAGGTCTTCACAAAGGGGAATACCAGCTGATGCCGGCTCGAGCCGGATCGGGTCGGATTAAACCGCTTTGAGCCAGCTCTCGCCCGGACGGCTGCTCAAGTAAATCTGTCGCTCGGCCCGTTATTGCTACGTGTACTTTATATTGTGCTTTTAAAATTAATAACAAATTTTCTTTCGACGATATTCATATTCAAGACTGAAAGATTTTTTATTAATGTTAATTTTCACAGGTATTACCAGGTCATAGTATAGGAGAATCATGTGAATATTGATTTACAATGCACCAAAATAACATCATTCTAAAGTTATAAACGTAAGTAGGACAACTTGTAGGGTAAACTTAGAAGTAAAACTTTTTACATGCATGTACTTATGTACAAGAAAACTTTTGTTAATAGTCGTCTATTCATAAAAATAAAATAATTATATCAAAAATACTAAATGAAAAATACAAAAATATTTAAAAAAGTTCTATGTATTATGTCAAAAATTTCAAGAGATTAGATTTAGATGGATAATAAATAAATACAATAATAAATAGTAAATATTCACGGACATACCACACAACGTCCTCTGGTCCCAAGCTAAGCTTATATGCTTGTGTTATGGGTACCAGAATACGGATAGAATACATATACTACTTTTTTTGTAAATACATACTTATAATACATAGAAACACCATAACCTAATAAGCCTCCATAACGTAGGATGTTGTTAGGAGCCGACTTTATCCGCCCTTATTATCCGCTCTACTTCAGAGTGTGAAGAAAATTCTGTTTTAATTGACACTAAACCTCTGTGTTATGGATTGCTTCAAAACTTATTATTTGACAATTTCTATTGTGCATATAACATATTATTAAATTCTCATGTTAGTCTCCGATGTTAATTTAAAACCTCTCAACCAATTCTCATAACACATAAGAAAAATCCATAAAAAATTCTTTTATTTATCAATACATGATAAATTTTAATTACGACACGTTTATGTTAATTTAGTTTCTTCTAAACACAAAAAATGCTGCAGGCTTCGAGAAAAATAAATAATTATAGTTAATTAGTAAGAAAAACTTAATTTTAGGATTTTAATATAATATGTTGGAAACAGTTGTAAGAATTATTTGAGAAACTTATACTAATAAGTATTATTTTGGTAGAAGTTCTTAAACGTATAGATACTTAAAAAACATAATAATATAAGTTTACTAGCTGACCCAGCAAACGTTGTTTTGCCATACTAAAAAAAAAAGTTTGAAAAATAGATGTTGGCCGATTCTCAGACCTACTGAATATGTATGCAAAATTTGAGAAGAATCGGTCAAGCCGTTTCGGAGGAGTACGGTAACTAACACTGTGACACGTGAATTTTATATATTAGATATATAGTTATGAGCACTGTGGCTTCGTACTAATGTATTCTGAAAGTTTCACAACGCTACCTCACCTTTGGGTACGCGCGGCTCTTAATGGAAATAACTTTGAATTCTGTCAATACGTTACTTTGATGTATTATTTGAGATATTATGTTACTTTGTACGCATAGAATTCAGAAACTTTTTTCCTCTTTTTACAACATTTTTCATTAATGCTTCACTCCTAATGGTCGCGGCGTGATGTTATGTAGCCTATAACCTTTCTCGATAAATGTACTATCCAACACTGAAAGAATTTTTCTAATTAGACCAGCGGACCTGAGATTAACTAACTTCTAACTAATTTATAAATGTGAAAACGAGTCGTTGACACTACAGAAATTTTGACCAGCTTAAGTGTTAATGTGTCGAACGAAACTATAGCGTGATTTAAATAACGGTACAACGCCATCTGTTGACTGTCATAGTAAACTTCTGTTTGTTAAGGTTTAATTTCTAAATTTCAGGCGTAAGAAGTCGCGGGCAACAGCTAGTAGGTATATAAAGCTTTATAATATATACTTTTTAACTAGTCGTAAAATATTTGAAATTATAGATATTTCTTTTGGCATTTTAGAAAATTCACGAGTGTAACTTTTTACCACAAGAAAAACCGAAACCATAAAAATCTGTATCAAATGCAGGTCTACAGATCATTGACACAATTTTTCTTGCGAACGTACACAACTTATTTGTCTATTTGTAAGGCTACACGCGCTTTTTAGGGTTCCGTACCCAAAGGGTAAAAACGGAAACCCTATTACTGAGACTTCGCTGTCCGTCCGTCCGTCCGTCCGTCCGTCCGTCCGTCCGTCTGTCACCAGGCTGTATCTCAAGAACGGTGATAGCTAGAGAGTTGAAATTTTCACAGATGATGTGTTTCTATTACCGCTATAACAACAAATACTAAAAATAAAATAAAATAAATATTTAAGGGGGGCTCCCATACAACAAACATGATTTTTTTACCGTTTCTTGCTCGATACTAATAACGTTGCCTTATGTTGCATAGATAATGGTACGGAACCCTTCGTGCGCGAGTCCGACTCGCACTTGACCAATTTTTTATAATTCACACAACACATTTTCACTCAGGCGCAATGTAAATATTTGTATGACTATTATAAATGTCACAGTTATGACATGACAGCCCTGAGCCGCACATCTGCAACCCCGTAATTGGTAGTCGGTTAGATAAAAAAAAAAATTATTGGTAACCATTAACAAACAAACATCAACCATGACATCATAAAGTTCGTTGAAACGTTAAACAAACGTGTATTGCTCACAAAAAAGCGAATCTAAATTAATTTACAAAATTTTACTAGACAAATCAAAGCATCCATTTCAGTATTTTGGAGCATTTCATTTCACTGCCCAATGTAATAAATTTTCACAATACAACCAAATATTAAACGATCTGCCTGAAATCACAACAAAATTTGGCAAAAACTGGGATAAAGAAAAATACAAAACATGTTAAAGCCGTAGTAGGGTGAACACACTCGCGAACTAACGTAGAATAATAATTATGAATATTGGAAATTATTAAAATGTTTACAATATTTTATTCTTTTATTGTCCATTGAAATATCGAACGCTACAAACAGAAAAAAAAATTCTTGCTAAATTATCGATTGGATATACGATATAATGTGATAAGCGCTTGGATATTAGGAAGTTTACCTTATTTACCTCCTCGGTTTTAGCTTCCTCCTAATATTTCCACCTAGATCAGCGCCACTCGATGGAGACCTAGCAATATCTTGTTCATCACAATTCCGTGTGTCGTCATAAGGCCAATATAGTATACTCTTGAAATATTGTCATCATCATCATCATCATCATAACATCACGCCTTTTTCCCATGGGGGTAGGCAGAGACTATAGAGCGCCATCTGCTATACAATTGTTCACTATTTTATTGAAATATTTATCCATTTAATATATTTTACTTTAATACAATATTTCAATGTAATAATAATACCTACATTGAGATATTGTATTAAAGTAAAATATACTAAATGGAAATTTATGACGAGCCTCGTAGTTGAGTGGTTTATGTAACGGACTGCCGATCAAGAGGTCGCGGGTTCGATTCTCGCTCGGGACAATCATTTGTGTGATTTTTCTAATTGTCATACAAATGTTTGTACTGCGTCTGGGTGTTTCTATGTATTATAAGTATGTATTTACAAAAGAAAAGTAGTATATGTATTCTATCCGTATTCTGGTACCCATAACACAAGCATATAAGCTTAGCTTGGGACCAGAGGACGTTGTGTGTAATGTCCGTGAATATTTATTATTTATTATTATTATTTATTTCAATGAAATAAGAATTTATGCTTAATTTTTTCTACCAAAATATTCATTAGGTATTAAACAAAAACAAGTTGTATATAAAATATACATTATTGTTCCGTTGTTTACTAATGTACTACTGTAACTTTACTGTTGCCAAATTATGAATGAACGTTATAACAAATTGCTGCTATTTCCTGCTACATGGATACCTGAGAGCTGTAGGGTGACTATGACTTTCGAATCCTATCTATTTTTCTATAAGTCAGTTCAGTATTTGCCTTCAGTATGTGAGCTGTTTAATCTGAGCAATTACGAATGACACTTTACTAAAAGCTATCACTATAAAATATCACAGTAATTTTTATTTTCATCTCCAGATATGTTATCTGTTTAAGATAATATAATAATATATTATTATTTATAATCACGAAACAAATATTTGCGAGCTCACATAAAGCTCAGCTTTTCGCTAGTATATGTTCATCAGAAATTTAATAACATATGGTTACCCTACATAATGGGCGTGAACGTAGCTTGCGTTGGTTTTTTAGGGTTCCGTACCCAAAGGGTAAAAACGGGACCCTATTACTGAGACTTCGCTGTCCGTCCGTCCGTCCGTCCGTCCGTCTGTCACCAGGCTGTATCTCAAGAACGGTGATAGCCAGAGAGTTGAAATTTTCACAGATGATGTATTTCTATTGCCGCTATAACAACAAATAGTAAAAATAAAATAAAATAAATATTTAAGGGGGGCTCCCATACAACAAACATGATTTTTAGGGTTCCGTACCCAGTATCTCAAGAACGGTGATAGCTAGACAGTTGAAATTTTCACAGATGATGTATTTCTATTGCCGCTATAACAACAAATATTAAAAATAAAATAAAATAAATATTTAAGGGGGGCTCCCATACAACAAACATGATTTTTTTACCGTTTCTTGCTCGATACTAATAACGTTGCCTTATGTTGCATAGATAATGGTACGGAACCCTTCGTGCGCGAGTCCGACTCGCACTTGACCAATTATTTATAACAATCATTATACTGGTCGAGGTGCTTTTTTCTTTAGCAAAATAGTTTTATGCTACATTTTTATTGTGAGAATAAAATTGCATTAAGGAACATGAATGATATAGGACTAAATGACTTGGCCCTAGTTTTTATCATACCATATCTTTATATGACGGTATGATTATAATTTAATAGCCTTACGTTGTGTTCTATACTATTTGCGGATTCAATTTTATTTCAATCGGTTAAGTAGTTTTGGTGTTTATGAGCAACAAATAAAGAATCAAAGATTTTTAGCGTTTAAAATAATAGCCATTATCTTATTTCTTTTCACAGGTACTTTAAGGATTAGCTTAAGAAAATCTAAGCAAATCACTAGTGACGGAGACGGAATACTCAAAAGCAAACCCTATACGTGTACGGTGGTGGAATCACAAAAAATCCCCAAAGAGATCATTTTCCAGGCATTTTATTTCTAAAGAGATTAAAAATGGTTCTTTTTCTTTGGTAAAAGCACGTAAAAGAGTAATTTTTCATTGTGAACATTTAGACAATACTCATAAAATTTGTTGAAACTTTGAAACTGAAATTGTAACAACTTTTTTTTATCCTCGCCCATTGAATACTTTAATAACATAATATTTGCATCACAATAGTATATCTATTGTATTGTTCTGGGTAATAAATCACTGTCAGGATTTTTTTAAATAAAGTATTTTAACCTTTTTGTTTCAAAAATATACGCCAGTTTGTTTTATTTAACAAAAAAGTTTACTTGCGGCCTATATGGTATGCACTAGATACTAAGTTTATGCGTACGCATACCTCATAAGTTTTAGGTTTTAGATACCTTTTGTCACCTGATTCAAAAATTCGGAAGTTGCAGTTATAATTAAAATATTAATTAGTAATACAAAGGCTGTGAAACTTGAATTTCTTGTTGTTTTAATCTGTAGACAACCGCTCAAACTCAGTAGTAGAGCTTTACCGCAAGATATAAGATGAGCATGTCAGTTGGCGTGTGAAATAACGTTTAATAATAAGTGACTTTAGTATTAAAAAATATCACATCTAGACGATAACTAATCTAATATAATATAATTAGACGATAAAGTACTAACATTATGTCGGCAATATTATAATTCATAATATATTGTACACAACAAAAATGTATACTATAACATTTACTTTGTGCCAACGTTATAACAATATTACTAAATTGTTAAATGTTCCGTAAAATGTTTTTTCTATTGTATACCGGCTAGTGAATAACTGAATTGTATTTCCAGATCATTGATTATTGACTTTAAGTGTTTTATGAGATAATATGAACAAATAATGACTCACAAGGCTCCTTGGCGTCATATCTACGTCTATACATGTCATTATGAAATAATTATATACCAATATTATGTATTATAAGTATATATTTACAAATAAAGTAGTATATTATATGTATTCTATCCGTATTCTGGTACCCATAACACAAGCATATAAGCTTAGCTTGGGATCAGAGGACGTTGTGTGAAATGTCCACGAACATTTATTTATATTTATTTAATATTAAAAAAAGGAAAGATTGATTGTTTGTGTGTTTAAACAGAATAAGCTCTGAAAGTACAGGACCAGGTGTAAAAAATGTTTTACTCTTAGGAAACTACACTATGCTTGGTAAATATAGAATATATTTTAGTTTAAAGATATCTAATTATATTTTTTTCTGTTTATACTATTGTATAAAAAATAGTTTTCCCATAGGTAGTTTTATTTACAATATTCCAAATCAAGAGCGTATCGCTTATAAAAGTTGTGTGATATTGCATATTATTATAAGTTTTTATAAAAATAAGGACTTCAGAATTATGTCTTGATCATAGTCTGTCTAGCCCATTAGAAAAAGGCGTAATAGTAATAACTATGTTGTGTATAATTTTGATGAAATTTATTTATAAATTTATTTACATTATCTGCGATGATATCTCAGAGAGTACGCTATCTTACAAACTTCATCACGAGTTCCGATAGTTTAAAACTGTATTAATTAAAACTAGTCTAGGAAAGTATTAAGTTAGATACGACTCTCACTCACTACTTAGTAACCTGACTTATAATAAAATATTCAAAATGTAGAGCATAGTCTCTTTGAGGCAAAACAGTCCCTGGATTAGAAATTTAATTACATACACTATCTTAGATTTAGTTTTGATAATTTATCATTTACGCGCCCTAAGCTATGTAGAGTCAGTACAACTACAACGTAACATTTCCAAACTCTTCCGTCAGAGATTATATCAGTGTTCATCCTTTTTTCATTCAGACAATCCATCCTGTATGACCCTATGCGAGCTTAAAGGGCACCACAAACGGCATATTAATATAGCAAGAAAGAGACAGATGTACATAGATAAAAGACAAGGCGAAATGAGACAGATATATATTAATATATCGAGATATATCTATACTTTTGACGTCACCGACAGATATATCTGTCCCTTTCTCGCCTTGTCTTTTTCAATATACATCTGTCTCTTTCTTGCTATATTAATATATATTAATATGCCGTTTGTGACGCCCTTAAATGTTTAAAATTACGTTGCGGACTTAATGCAGCATTTTAATAGATTGGGTGATTCAAGAGGAAGGTTCATCTTTTCTTAATAAAAAACAAAGTAGTTATTTTTGTATCTATGTCCCTCTGTGAGTTTATTTCTTCAAAATTACACAACAGATTTATTCTGTTTATTTTAACAGATAGTGTGGTTCAAAAGAATGACTTTATTGAACGGGCCTCGTGGTCTAGTGGTTCATATAACGGAGTGCCGTTCACGAGGTGGCGGGTTCGATTCCCGCTCGGGACAATCATTTGTGTGTTGTTTATAAATGTCATACAAATTTAATGTTTGTACTGCGTCTGGGTGTTTCTATGTATTATAAGTATGTAGTTACAAAAGAAAAGTAGTATATGTATTCTATCCGTATTCTGGTACCCATAACACAAGCATATAAGCTTAGCTTAGGACCAGAGGACGTTGTGTGAAATGTCCGTGAATATTTATTATTTTATTATTATTTTATTGTATAATCTATCAAGGTTTGGTTTTTAAATTCCACGCATATGAAGTTGGGGGCAACAGCTAGTAATAAATAATTTTCTTACAAAGAAATACAATATAAACTCTTAAACTATTCAGAGCTTATTTCCATATAGTACCTTGTCTCATAAAAGTATTATAATATGTATCTGAATATCAATTTGTAAGAGGGTCCCAATATTACGTTGTGAATATTATACAAGCCTATAATGTGTCGTCACATATACGACACATACAGAATTATTTACTATCATGAATTATGCTCTATACACATACAGAGTGATAGAGTGATACCAAGGATATATCCATAAATACCAGGGATACCCTTTCCCTAATTTAAAAAGTTTTCGCAAATTTTTACTGATGTTTAGCTCCTACTGGTCGCAGCGTAATGTTATACAGCCTATATATATACACAGCCCACATAGCCTTCCTAGATAAGTGTACTATCCAAAAATGAAAGAATTTTTCAATTTCGGTCCAGTGGTTCCCGAGATTAGCGCGTTCAAACAAACACACTGTTCAGCTTTATAATAATTAGCATAGATTAAAAAACGCAGGGTAATATAACAAAGTAGGTAATCTCTAACAACGATTTCGTATCACATGAATGTTGAATGATATGGGTAAGCGCTGGAGGATGTTTGTCGTCCTTTCACGCAAATACTGCTGCATAAATTTTAATTAACCTTTGCTGATTTATAGGTTATAGATGCGAATAATAAATATGCTATACATATATCATCGCAGTGTGGCAGTAACTATCAACGCCGGTAAAACTGCGACCATAATCTAATCTTCTTGTTATATATAAAAATCAATTGCTGTTCGTTAGTCTCACTAAAACTCGAGAAAGGCGGGGCCGATTTGGTGATTTTAGTCTTGAAATATTCGTGAGAGTCCAGGGAAGGATTCAACGGTGACAAAATATATGGGGATCTAAATTTTCACGCGTAAAGAGTAGCGGGCACCAGCTCTCTCTCTCTCTCTCTCCAGCCCATTAACGTCCCACTGTTGGACTGGGCCTCCTCCACTTTGGGAGGGATTATAATTTACTTTGCCGCGCTGACCAGTGTGTTGGCACAGAGTTTTATTTTATTTTTTATATTCACGGACATTTCACACAACGTCCTCTGGTCCGAAGCTAAGCTTATATGCTTGTGTTATGGGTACCTGAATACGGATATACTACATAAACTACTTTTCTTTTCTAAATACATACATATAATACATAGTAAACACCCAGATGCAGTACAAACATTTGTATGACATTTGTGGATATCACACAAATGATTGTCCCAAGCGGGAATCGAACCCGCGACCTCGTGAACGGTAGTCCATTACATAAACCACTCCACCACGAAGCCCGTCGTTTATTTTCGAGTTTTGCATCTCTCACGGAGAGTGTTATCTGTGTGCAATATCCCTTAGCTGAGTTTTACAGCATCCTTGGGAGATGGGGTGGTGACACTTATGGGCGGCAGCTAGTCGTATATAAATTCATGACCTAGTCCGTTATTTGCTTGACAAACTATATAATACTATCAGTACCAATATATTAGAATATATTTGACAAAGAAACGCAACTAAAGTTATGATGGTTACTATGAAAAACGTTTTTTATCAAAACTTATTTGCCTTTTGTTAGTAAATCTCTATTGAGTGAGTTTGTGCGCCGCACTGATATAACTTTATGTGTCATATACTTACATAAAACATGGATTTACTTTTATAGATAGTATATTTTAGATTTTATGTGAACCATTTGAAGCGACATATTTACGTTGCAAAATATTGTAGATCGCAATATCTAATGGATGGTCAAAATATAAGTTAGTAGATAACTTCAAAATAACTGGACCAAATAATTTTAGTTTTGTTTTGCTCCATAAAGTCAGGACAAGGTTTGTCTAGTAAAAAATTGCAAGATCCATAAAAAAATAATACAGTTTAGTTCACAATCAGTACTTCCTTCCTTACGAATATTCCTTAAGAAAAGTAGTATATGTAGCATATCCGTATTCTGGTACCCATAACACAAACATATAAGCTAAGCTTGGGACCAGAGGGTCCCAAGCTAAGCTTATATGTTTGTCTGAGGACGTTTGAGGACCTTATGTGAAATGTCCATGAATATTTATTTATTTATTCTAAATGTGAAAGTCTTTCCGTTTGTCGCTCTATTGCTCTAAAACTATTGAACGGATATAAAGGTAATTTGGTAAAGCGTTAGTTTAGGAGCATGAAAATGGTAATTACAAAATGCACGCCTATGAAGTCAGAGGCAACAACTAGTATAAGTTAACAGTAACGTTGCCAAAGAACAGTATGTTGTCGTCGTCGGAGGCTGTATTCGTTATGTTTAAAGAAACGATTTGGCTACATTCCCATTACTTGAACACTTTATGATCGCGTACAGATAATACAAGTGATAATAATATGTATTGCAACGCCTTTGTTTTAATACTTTGACGGGCTTCGTGGTCTAGTGGTTCATATAACGGACTGCCGTTCACGAGATCGCGGGTTCGATTCCCGCCTCGGACATTCATTTGTGTGATGTTTATAAATGTCATACAAATGTTTGTTATGCGTCTGGGTGTTTGCTATGTATAATAAGTATGTATTTACAAAAGAAAAGTAGTTTATGTATTCGTTAATTTTTAGTTTATTTCGTTATTCGTCCGTGTTACGACTTGTCTACAATTCTTTACGTTAACGAATTATACGTTCATATTTATTTATTTTAATTGTCGCTCCGTCAAGCATAATAAGCTTAGCTTGGGACCAGAGGACGTTGTGTGAAATGTACATGAATATTTATTATTTATTATTATTTATAATATAACATTGTAGCTTTATGTACAGTAAATTTTACATTTTATTATTTATCCATTTTAACTATCATTCTTATTAACTATTATTAATATTTGTGGTTCTATAATTACTAAATTACTAACTCATTTTAAATACAATTTTGTATAATTGTAGTATTTAATTTTTGTCATAAAATTCAAATTAATGGGCAAAATCATTATTTTAAACAAATGTTTTGAGAACTTAATCAGTATAATTTTTTTCAGATAACTTAGTACCTACTCTTCCAAAATGGAGACGGTCCTTGAACAAAAGCAGAATGTCAGTGACTTTAGATTGTTCTAAATATAATGAAGAAACTAAACTGCAGTAACTCATTGAACGATCATTTATAATGAAAATATAACAGCAACACAGACAGACGCGGCACCCCATTGTCCATTAGCTAACTACTGATTGGTTTGACAAATGAAGCGTGAAGATAATCACAAGCGAAGCCACATACAGTCATTAGTCCAACACTGTCCAATATAGTCAGTAATGTATAAATTATAATATGAATCAACAAAAGGATTAGAATGGATTTACTATAATTAGAAATATCCATAAAATGAAATGAAGTAACAAGCTGTTGCCCGCGGAAGTTAGAAAATTTTCCCCGTTTCTGCAATATTTTTCACTGATGCTTCGCTTCTATTGGTCGTAGAGTGATGTTATATAGCCTAAAGCCTTCCTCGATAAATGCCCTATCTAACAGTGAAATAATTTTTCAATCGGCAAAGTGGTTCCTGAGATTAGCGCGTTCAAACAAACAAACAAACTCTTCTGCTTTATAATATTAGTATATTAGTATACTGTAAAGCTTTTTCTTTACATTCACTTTTATAAATGAAAAACTTTTAGCATAATTAATTTGTTATATTTTTTATAATATAGAAAAACTATTTTACAATCATTTTTCAACATCCTCTCTTCATGTCCTTTTCTCATCTCTCTAATTCTTTTCTTTTCATTTTTAAATTTTAAATTTTTTATTCCTTTTTTAAAAATAAATCTTAAGTGGCCTGTATCATTGTATAGGTTATATTCAATGATCACAACCTTTACATTCTCCCCCCCTTAGAGGATAAAAAAATTTTTTTTTTTCAAAAAAAAAATTTTTTTTTTTTCTAAGTTACAAAATACTGGACACCCTACCTAAGGTTGGAAAGCATGATAACAAACTAGAATGAACCAGATTAGATCCAGCTAGGACCTAGCTTTTCGAAGCAATACATTTCGAAAAACTTGAAAAGCAAAAAACCAACCAAAAATTGCCTTTCTAATCTTAGTTATCCGAACCACACTAACTACGATGCCCTTATATCATATCACTCTTTTCATAAAATATTAAACTACTTCATCTTTAAAATTTATTTATCCAATAATAAACAAGAGTGATAAGGCATCCTTAAAACTATCACACCAAGACACAAAGCATATATCATCAACAATCAATCAGAAAAATGTTCATCACCAAACAATTAATGCTCTTATAAAAACTATCGAGCTTCAATTATGAGGTCAGCATCATAGATCCGAAAGATATGCTAATTTAACAGCTTTCCAGCTTAATGAGAAAATTTATATAAGAAACCATTATAATTGATAGAATCCAGAGATTATAAAATTAAAATTTAAAGTATGCTCAGATAATACTCAACCTTCTTTTCAATTATTTAGGTATAATTTCTACTAAGTAATCCTGAATGCTCGGGAATGACTAATTTAGTCCACATTTAGAATTCCTTCTCGTGAGATAAATTTACCAACCATTCTTCTACCACAAGTAACGTTTTAAATAATCAATCATTCTATTATCTAAGTAATTATAAACTATTCGCTAATCATTATTATCTAACTATTACCCAATAAATAAAATAAAAATATTATCAGCAACCTCTCACTATAATACAACTTCTTTCAATTTTCAACCTTTCACATTTCTCTCCTAATGAACAAATACTTTACTCTAGCACCTACTTTCCTAAATCCTATCTTATGAGTTCTATCTCTAAAATGCGTTATATCCCAAAACAGGATTCCATGACAAATAGCCTATGGCCTTACCATGTTGCATTCAAAGATATTACCCGTTGATACGACTCATCCAACTAACTCTACCAAGCCACTACCTTCGACATTATAACTCAATACAACCCATTATTATACCTATTAATCGCTCTACCTTAATACTATAATCATAATCTAGTACGAAATACTCACTATTTAATTACTATGTTAATATATTTATCTCACATTTTTAACTAAACATTCAAAATATAAATATGAAAAAATAATTAAATTTTTGATGTGGTTCCTTTTCATTGCATCTTTCTTATGTACAAATTTGCTGACGTCATTATGAAGTCTCGCCGATCCCGAACAATATGAAACACACCAAAATAAAACAATATTAGTAAATTATAATTATCACTATATATATAACCTTAATCTAATCGAATCACTAAACCAATTTACATCATTATGCAAATAATTATTGCGAACACAAAAAAAAAAAAAAAAAATAACCCATAAATCTTTAAACAGACATCGTTATAGGAACGCCCCACTTTATATACATACATACACGTTACTGTATACAGACACATATTACCGTGGCATGAAATGTTTTATTCGGTTTGTATGAACAACTATTTTTCGCGATCGCGAGTTTAATTTCTGAATTAACACATTAGACACCCCTTTCCGCTCAGTAACCTTATACGGACCTCTAAAAAAACGCATCAACTTCGTGCATCTTCCGGTAACACGCCTAGGAACATATAACAAAACTAAATCGTTAACATTAAATGACGCAGAATTCGCCTTTTTATTATAATTTCGTTTTTGTACAATTTGTGCTTTCGTAATATTATTTAACGCTTTCGTCAAAAATCCTCTCATACGATCTATACGTTCAACAACACTCTCATTCATATGCGCATTTAAACCCAACGATCGATCTATCACCGAACTTTGTTCCCTACCGAATAAAATGCTATACGGTGATACCTTAATACTGGCTTGTACACTCGTATTATAGGCATGCACTACCAAAGGTAAAAACGCACACCATTCCCCTTGGTTATTATTTAAATATTTAGATAACATGTCTACCAGAGTTCTATTAAATCTTTCGACTAAACCATTACTTTGTGGATGAAATGCACTTGTATGAATACATTTAGACCCAAATTGCTCGACTATATCTTTTACAATCCTTGCCGTAAACACCGTTCCTCTATCCGAAATAATTTCACATACATCCCCGAATCTACAAAATATTTCCTCTACTAAAAAGTTTACTATTACCTCAGCCGTGACTCTAGGTACCGCCTTACATATAGCGTAACGCGACGCGTATTCCACAGCCACAATAACAAAACGATTCCCTCTAAATGAACGTGGAAAAGGACCCAAAACATCCACACCAACCTTTTCAAAAATATTCGACACTCGGATCGGTGTTAATTCGGCAATATTTTTTACCATCTTCCTTTCTTGACACGGCACACAAGATTTAATATATCGTTCGATATCCCTATCTGCATATGGCATAAAATATCTCGCACGAAACCTTTTTAACGTCTTTGCTAAACCAAAATGACCACCCGTCCAAGCTCCGTCATGTAACTCAGCCATTACATTAAAAAATAAACTCCTAGGTAACACTAAAACTTCACGTATCTCTCCATCTCTACGCACATTTTTATACAAAAAACCATTCTTTAACACAAAACCATTATGTCCTGCCTGCGGACGTTCATTCACCCTCGTAATCCATCTCATACAAAAATTATCTCTTGTTTGCTCTTCCTGTAACGAATCTATATTTATACTAAAAACTTCCAAACCGTCTGAAAATTCTACCTGTTTTTCTACTTATTGCTCTACGCTTTCTACCAATGGATTCCTACTCAAGAAATCTGCCATTACATTATTTCTACCTGAACAATGGACGATATCGAAATCCCACTCTTGTATAGCCAACGCCCATCGCGCTAACCTACCAGACATATCTCTCTTCGATTGTAACCAACATAACGCTTGGTGATCAGTAACCACCTGAAACTTTAAACCCCATAAATAATGACGAAAATATCTTAACGCCCATACTAAGCTCAAACATTCCTTCTCTGTTGTACTATATCTTTTTTCAGCCTCTGATAATTTTCTAGAAGCATAAGCCACTGGGTTCATCTCCATTTCCCCCTGCATAAGTACTGCACCAATCGCTTCATTTGACGCATCTACATTTAACCTCACCGTCTTAGATTTGTCGTTTGAAAAATACGATAAAATCGGCGCACAACACATCAATTCTTTAATGCGATCAAACGACTCTTGATGGTCGCTATTCCAGTAAAATTTAACACCCTTCTTTAATAACTTAGTTAACGGTAGTGTGATTTTCGCAAAATTCGAAACAAATTTCCTATAGTATGAAAATAGCCCTAACAATTGTTTTACTTCTTTAGCTGAAGTTGGTGCAGAAATATCTCGCATAGCTTTGAGCTTACTATCACTGGGTTTAATACCTTCATTTGAAATTTTATACCCTAACATTTCTATTTCCTGAAAGCCAAATTTGCATTTAGAGGGTTTAAAAGTCAAATTTGCCTTTCTAAATCTCTTAAACACTTCCTCTAGAATTTCCGTGAATTCTCTATATGTTTTAGCGTAACATATTACATTATCAATATACACCATAACCCCTTTGAATTTTAAGTCCCCCAAAACTTTATCCATCATGCGTTGGAACACCGCCTGACTCGTGGCTAGTCCAAACGGCACCACATTAAACTCATATAATCCCGTCGATGTTACAAAGGCTGTCTTGTGCCTCCCATTGGTAATTTCCGTCTGCCAATAGCCTGAGTTTAAATCTAACTCTGCAAAATAACGTGCCCCCGCTAAATTATCTACTATATCGTCTATCCTCGGGATAGGATAATTATCACGCTGAATCTTTTTATTTAATTTTCGGTAATCTACACAAAAACGCCATGTATTATCCGCTTTCTTAATTAATACTACAGGTGACGCATAGGAGCTAGAGGACTCACTTATTACCCCTAATTTCAACATTTCTTCCACCTGTTTATCAATAATATCACGCTGCGTCGCCGAAACCCGATAAGGATAACTCCGTACCGGCTCTTCATCCTTCGTTTCGATCAACACAGGCACCACCGCCGATCTACCCAACTGTTCAGTAGAAAAAGCAAACCTATCCCTATTACTTTTCAACAATGACATTAAGCTTTGTTTTTTACTCTTTTCTAACATATTATTTATTATAAAACTTTCATTTTCTATTTTGACAGACACCTCATACTCATTTACTAAATTAGAAAAATAACAACTATCCTCTTTCGTAAACTCCTTTACCTTACAACAAACTTTTTCCTGCGGTTGCTTAATAACTTTTTGTATCTCATCTATCGCAGACACAAACCTAATCCTTCCCTGCCCGAATGACACACAATGACTACCAAAATCAATACACATTTTATTCTTTAATAAAAAATCTTGCCCCAATATAACATTACAGCTTAAATCTTTAACCACTAAAAACTCGTGTTGAAATAAAAAAATTTCTAGAGCGAACATCACATCACATCGCCCTAAAACCTTCAATGCGTTTCCATTTACTGCTTTCACACACATATTTTCTATACTATTACATTCCATTCTCATATCATTCAACAACGACTGGCTGATGCACGAAACTGAAGCACCGGAATCTGCCAAAGCCACATCTTTTACTAAATTTGTACTGAACTTAACTAGGGGTCTAACCTGCATATTCAATTTTTCCGTAGACTGCATCTCAACATCCATAACATGTGTCTGTAGAAGGCCTGATCCCCTATCAGCTACCTCGCTGAACTGGACCTTCCTCAGTTCTGGCGAGTGGGAAAATTCGGCTGTGACCGTGTATTCCTAAAATCAGAACGTAAATTATAGTTATGTCTATTATATTGAGGAGATGAAGCTGCATCTTGTATCTGACGACGACCCCTCATATCTTGTGACGGGCTGGATATGGGCGACGAGAACGGTGTGGGTGCACGACGCTCATTTACGAAATTCGGTACTAGTGCCCTAGGGTTGAGCTCTAGTTGTAGCGTGTCCTTCTCTCTGCTACAATACAATTTTTCCACTTGCCGGATCACATCCTTTAACACTACTTTCGTCGGCAAACAAGAAGTCGATAGTCTACTCTTATGGAAAGGGTTCAATGCCCCTATAAATTTAATAATAAACGTTTTGTCATCCGCAATCTTCGCCTTCCTAGCGATTTCATTTAAATAATAATAAAATTCCGACAGACTTTTACGATTATGACGAGCGTTATAGAACAATTCTTGGTAATTTACTTCTTGAAACTCTTCCCTTAGTCTATCAAATACCTCCTGCACGCTTTTGCACGTGTCTTTAATGCCCCGGAAGAAAAGTAAGGCGTTACCCCTTAAAAATGAGGGCAATAGTGATAATTTTTCTTCTTCAGACGAGCATCTCTTGAAAGTTATTAAAGCGTAAAACATTTCTTCGAATTCATCTAGGCACTCCTGTGCGCAACCACCGAAAGTTATCGTGGCTAGTTCCATCTTAGTTATAAATAATTTATAAAAATTTAATAAAAAGATACGGCTACTTCTCTGATAATTAATATTTATCCTGTGTCGACCCTTTGCTCGTCAACACATCCCTGGGCGTAGGAGCTGGTTTACCAATCGGGCCGCTATACCCGGCGCCTCCACCAATTGTAAAGCTTCTTCTTTACATTCACTTTTATAAATGAAAAACTTTTAGCATAATTAATTTGTTATATTTTTTATAATATCGAAATACTATTTTACAATCATTTTTCAACATCCTCTCTTCATGTCCTTTTCTCATCTCTCTAATTCTTTTCTTTTCATTTTTAAATTTTAAATTTTTTATTCCTTTTTTAAAAATAAATCTTAAGTGGCCTGTATCATTGTATAGGTTATATTCAATGATCACAACCTTTACAATACATACGGCATCGAATTCCATTGCGTAGTTTATAAGATATAAGCTCACATAGGGACATACATACAAAAATAACGACTTTGTTTTAATAACAAAAAAATAATTCAATACAAGACCATAATGTAACTAACCGTTGCGCGTTGGTTCATTTTAAAGATTCTTCTCTCAATGCTATGTCATCCTAAAAATCGCAACTTTGTTCTTTTTGTTACAAATTGAAAACAGTTATTCAAAATCTAAATTGAATTATATCTATATTTTGATCATTCAAAATAATATTTATTGGAATATACTAGTTAGTAAACAAATTAAGAAATAAACATAGATGTACATGTATGATACGAAAAACATCGACCTTTCATTGCGATCGGAGAAAAACATATGCTATATTTCAACATGGCTTTTAACATTACTGACCGTATCGAAAGCTAGCAAATTCCAATTAAATGATTAATTGGTAGCAAGTGGCCGGTGAAATGCACTCATTCCACGATAATCCGTATTCTTAAAGCATAAACCTTACTAGAGTTGGCAGGTGACCACCGCAGAAAAAGGTACGACTTTAATGCTCATTTGCATAAATAAAACTACTTTTTACGGATTTATACGCGTATATTTGTTTTAATTTTAGCCCGACGTTTCGGAGACTTTGCAGTCACCATGGTCACGGGTGAGACTTTAATGCTGTTGCCATACAGCAATGATGTCGTACTTTTTTCTGCTTTTCATTCGAACTGTGTGTATTATAGTACTGATTACCGAGTGCCGGCATAACGACCAATAATTGATGTCAGTTTCTGTATGCGTCTTCTTGCGTTTCCTCGACACCTAGTCAAAAGCTAGTTGTTAAATATATTTCTTTCTTGGTTTGATTTCGTCCGCCACTGATTTCCATAATAAATAAATAAATAAAATAAATAAATATTCATGGACATTTCACAAAAAAGTCCTCTGGTCCCAAGCTAAGCTTTTATGCTTGTGTTATGGGTACCAGAATACGGATAGACTACATTATACTACTTTTCTTTTGTATATAGTACATAGAAACATTCAGACGCAGTACAAACATTTGTATGACAATTAGAAAAATCGCACAAATGATTGTCCCGAGCGGGAATCGAACCCACGACCTCTTGATCGGCAGTCCCCTACATGTACCACTCGACCACGAGGCTCATCAAAACAGCCTTAAAAACAGCCTTTAGCACTATATTCTACTAATTAGACCATTATCATCATCATCATCATAACATCACGCCTTTTTCCCATGGGGGTAGGTAGACCATTATTTTCATTCTTTATATATTACCTTTTTACCAATAGTATAGAAAAAATAACGTATGTAACTAACTCCTGTTAGTTTAATACTCGAATACCGCACGTGAACTGTTCATGTGTCCGCTAGCGCTCGGTCAGCTGACTGTAATCGCATTGAATTTTATTATACACTTTGTTTGTAATATGTACTGTTCAGTTACTGAAATATATTCGATATTGGTTCGTTTTGTGTTTATTATTTAACTATTATTACTGGTTGTCAAACTTTAAAGAAACAGTCATCAGAAAATTTGATAAAACTTGTTTCTCAATTTTCTGTTCCCTGTACACAAAAAGATTCTCTAATTTAAAAAACTCGTTAAATAAAATTAAATCATTCTCATCGTAATCTTATGTTACTTTGTTTTTAAAGTCATATTTAACTTAAATTCTTAATTAGGTACGTTTCTAATCACATGATTTTTGTTTCAACAACTAAAGAATTACAAATCACGGATAATTACGGATTTGAATTTTCCGTAGTTTGTCATTTAAAAAAAACGGTCACGTATGAGTTGGACGCGCCCACGAAGGGTTTTGTACCATTATTATCAACAATCTCCGTTCCAGAGATACAGCGTAGTGGCGGACGGATGGACAAGAAAGTTCCAGTAATAGTATCCCGTTTTACCTTTCAATACAGAATCTTCAACAGCGCTGACCAAAACCCCGAACAATCTCTGAAATAAAGCACACATAACTAAATTATAATTCAAATGTTATTTAAATGGAATGTCAAGACATGTCACGCCACACTCGTGAACAGCGCGGGACATTTCTTATAAACAAAACAAAAGAACTTACCACTATCTCACACTCAAGGGACTATACGGGTTTGAAATATGCAATAATAAACAATATTATACCACACTCATTGTCTAAAAGAAATATTTTTGTGTTCCGTAAAAAGATTTGACGTTTCAGGGTGTCCGTCTGTCACCAGTGAAGTGAAATGGATAGGAAATGAAAAGTCTTTTAATCAAATTATGTTCTTATGATAAGTCTATTTTTTTCCTACCAGTGCAGTATGTCAAGAAAGTTGATAGCTAAACCCCCTTATTACAAAACGCGGCTCAACGTTAAACCCAGGTTTAACAAAATTTATTAACGAGGAATTGGATAGTTAGACCCGCTCTGACACTAGTTTGGCGTCGGTTTAAGACTAAGGTCGTTGTTAGATCTAGGATTTGAGAAAAATCTGCTTGAAATGCGCAATTGAAGTGTTTAAAAACCAGGCTTAAACTGTGGCTTAAACTTAGTCCACGTTTTGTAATAAGGCGGTAAGAGTTTAAGCTAAGTAAGTAAGTAAAGAACTTTGAGTTTAGGTTCTAGTTTTCAGTGTCTTGTATAGGCTCATAATTTTTTCCTTGCCTGATTATTCTAATAGTTATGGTAAATAATCTGTTTCCTCCGCTGTTTGTCCTTAAAACTTATCTTTATTCATTCAGAATGCTTTTCCGCCCACTGCAGTGCATAGATCTCCCTCATAGAAGAAGGCTGCATTCTTTGGCCATTTGAGGAGACGCATGCGATTTTTATCAATATCGACCACATTTGAGGGGCTAAAAACATAGAAAAACATCATAATCCTTCCTTCATTCTTCGTCATACAAACAAGTTTACTTGTACACGCGCGTATAAAATGTAACGTTTAAGTTTAGTGAAGGTGTCATTACTCAGTACACAGGTGTGTTCGACACATGAAATTGGACTCGATGCACTAATAAACCTTTTGTTATTTATTACTATTGAGACACGTTGGAAACCCTTTGGTAGAATGTTTCTACTGTGTGAGATTATATTATGTAACGATAAGTACTTGTAAAACTTATTGTTATAAAAAAATTGGTCAAGTGCGAGTCGGACTCGCGCACGAAGGGTTCCGTACCATTATCTATGCAACATAAGGCAACGTTATTAGTATCGAGCAAGAAACGGTAAAAAAATCATGTTTGTTGTATGGGAGCCCCCCTTAAATATTTATTTTATTTTATTTTTAGTATTTGTTGTTATAGCGGCAATAGAAATACATCATCTGTGAAAATTTCAACTCTCTAGCTATCTTTTTAATATATAACGACCGGGTCTACTCCGCGGGAAATATAATTTATTTTAGGTACGATACCTGTTTTGTCCCGACGTTTCGGTCGACTTGTATCGACCGTGGTCACGGGTGAACTGGTGAGCGGCAGCGGCGACGGCTCCGTGGCGCGCGAGTTTCGGAAACTACCCGCATTTGGTCTTCATAACTATTTTTGTTCATTTTGTCGGTACTTCGACACACAACACTAACGACATCTGTCCTACCACTGGCCGCGTTTTTATGGGAACGTGTGCACTTGCTGATAACAGGGTTCCAAGATGTTGATAACCGATATCCGTCCTCACGGTTGAAGGTCTTATGTTTTTTAATTTCAACCGCTTCCCGTACTATCCTGGAGTAATAATGACGGTCAGTGGAGAGGATCTTCGGGTCGTGTAGTTCTATCCAGTGGTTTGGACCCTCCTCCAGCAAGTGCTCAGCGATTGCAGACCTATTAGTTTGTCTATTTTTGACAGCTGCGATATGTTCTTTCATCCGTTCCGCGATGGTACGCTTTGTCTGTCCGATGTAAGAACTCCCGCAGCTGCAGTCCACCCTATATACACCCGCCGTCTGGAGAGGAACAACATCCTTTGCTGTCCTTAAGCACCTAGCGACCTTACAGTGAGGAACGTAAACAGTCTTGACGGACAGTTTCTTCAAGGCTGTGCCCACCTTGTCTGTCACTCCTTTGATATAAGGTAAAAAGGCTGGTGCTCTGTCAACGCCAACTGGTTGTGTCCTCTTTTTTGAGCGTTTCAGTCGCTCCTGATATCCGTTGTGCTTTAGAACCTCCCGAACATGGCTGAGCTCTTCATTTAAGTGTTCAGGGTCACATAAGTCATACGCTCTGTTGGTTAAAGAAGAGGCAACGGATTTCAGATGACCAGGATGATGGTGTGAGTGGGCGTGTAGGTATCTGTCTGTGTGTGTCGGCTTTCGGTAAACAGTGTGTCCGAGGGTACCATCTGTACGTACCAGTAACTTCACATCGAGGAAGGCCAACGATCTGTCTATCTCCATTTCAAATGTGAATTTGATTTTGGGATGAATGGAGTTAATGTGGTTTAGTAATAGTTCTACCTCATTCACGGTACCCTTCATGATGCAGAAAACATCGTCGACGTATCTCTTCCACAGCTTCACCTGGAACGCATTTAGGTCGATTGTTTCCTCGAAATGTTCCATCCAGATGTTGGCCATAACTGGTGCCACTGGACTACCCATGGCCACGCCGTCGATCTGGAGGTAATGCTCCCCACGGAAGAGGAAGTAATTGCCCTCCAGACAATGTTTTAGAAGGGTTGTGTATTCTTCAGACAAAGCTATCACCGTTCTTGAGATACAGCCTGGTGACAGACGGACGGACGGACGGACGGACGGACGGACAGCGAAGTCTCAGTAATAGGGTCCCGTTTTTACCCTTGGGGTACGGAACCCTAAAAACTCTTTTAATGTTGATGAAACTAACTGATATAAATATATTCGCCTTTTATCCGCGACTTAGCACGTCCAAATATCTATTTTCACAATTTTAATCAAAATAATATAGACATCAAATTATTAGGAATTGATATTTAAATTACATTCCTAATGTCTAAATTATGATCTTTTTTATTTCTGTAAATAAACAACACAACAGTTTGACAGACGGACAGACATATAGATTGACAGACAGTCAGTCGGATACTGAAGTAATCCTATAAGGGTTTTTCTTTTGTAAAAAAAACGTAAACACCAGGTACTCTATATTTTTTCTACAACAAAGCTCATCATGATGTAAGTGTCATCGATTTTAGCATAACTGGCGTCAGTTTTCCGCGAAAACACATAAAAACATCATCTGTGACTGAATACTTGAAAATCGTCATAAACCTACTTTAATATTAGAGTAATATCTTTATATCGTTAACTGTTCGCTTTATGAGTACGTTTTATTTCAAGTCATATCTCCGTTTATATGATCTATTTCATTATACAGTTTATATGAGATTATAAAACTCGATTATGAAAAGTCACATCGAGGTATTTGATTTTAAAACCAACAAAAGTATTTAACACCATAGATATGAGTACTGTAATGCTTATTCTTTGCATTTGTAAAGCTTCATTGCATTTGTAATAATAATTTAAAACACATTTAATTAATTTGTTATATTTTTTATAATAAAGAAAAACTATTTCACAATCATTTTTCCAACATCCTCACTTCATGTCCCATGCTCATCTCTCCTATTCTTTTATTTTTATTTTCAAATTTTAAATTTTTTATTCTTTTTTTAAAAATATATCTTAAGTGGCCTGTATCATTGTATAGGTTATATTCAATGATCACAACCTTTACATTCTCCCCCCCTTAGAGGATAAAAAAAAATTTTTTTTTTCAAAAAAAAAAAAAAAAAATTTTTTTTTTCTAAGTTACAAAATACTGGACACCCTACCTAAGGTTGGAAAGCATGATAACAAACTAGGATGAACCAGATTAGATCCAGCTAGGACCTAGCTTTTCGAAGCAATACATTTCGAAAAACTTGAAAAGCAAAAAACCAACCAAAAATTGCCTTTCTAATCTTAGTCATCCGAACCACACTAACTACGATGCCCTTATATCATATCACTCTTTTCATAAAATATTAAACTACTTCATCTTTAAAATTGATTTATCCAATAATAAACAAGAGTGATAAGGCATCCTTAAAACTATCACACCAAGACACAAAGCATATATCATCAACCATCAATCAGAAAAATGTTCATCACCAAACAATTAATGCTCTTATAAAAACTATCAAGCTTCAATTATGAGGTCAGCATCATAGATCCGAAAGATATGCTAATTTAACAGCTTTCCAGCTTAATGAGAAAATTTACATAAGAAACCATTATAATTGATAGAATCCAGAGATTATCAAATTAAAATTTAAAGTATGCTCAGATAAAACTCAACCTTCTTTTCAATTATTTAGGTATAATTTCTACTAAGTAATCCTGAATGCTCGGGAATGACCAATTTATTCCACATTTAGAATTCCTTCTCGTGAGATAAATTTACCAACCATTCTTCTACCACAAGTAACGTTTTAAATAATCAATCATTCTATTATCTAAGTAATTATAAACCATTCGCCAATCATTATTATCCAACTATTACCCAATAAACAAAATAAAAATATTATCAGCAACCTCTCACCATAATACAACCTCCTTCAATCTTCAACCTTTCACATTTCTCTCCTAATGAACAAATACTTTACTCTAGCACCTACTTTCCTAAATCCTATCTTATAAGTTCTATCTCTAAAATGCGTGATATCCCAAAACAGGATTCCATGACAAATAGCCTATGGCCTTACCATGTTGCATTCAAAGATATTACCCGTTGATACGACTCATCCAACTAACTCTACCAAGCCACTACCTTCGACATTATAACTCAATACAACCCCTTATTATACCTATTAATCGCTCTACCTTAATACTATAATCATAATCTAGTACGAAATACTCACTATCCAATTACTATGTTAATATATTTATCTCACATTTTTAACTAAACATTCAAAATATAAATATGAAAAAATAATTAAATTTTTGATGTGGTTCCTTTTCATAGCATCTTTCTTATGTATAAATTTGCTGACGTCATTATGAAGTCTCGCCGTTCCCGAACAATATGAAACACACCAAAATAAAACAATATTAGTAAATTATAATTATCACTATATATATAACCTTAATCTAATCGAATCACTAAACCAATTTACATCATTATGCAAATAATTATTGCGAACATTCTTGGTAATTTACTTCTTGGAACTCTTCCCTTAGTCTATCAAATACCTCCTGCACGCTTTTGCACGTGTCTTTAATGCCCCGGAAGAAAAGTAAGGCGTTACCCCTTAAAAATGAAGGCAATAGTGATAATTTTTCTTCTTCAGACGAGCATCTCTTGAAAGTTAATAAAGCGTAAAACATTTCTTCGAATTCATCTAGGCACTCCTGTGCGCAACCACCGAAAGTTATCGTGGCTAGTTCCATCTTAGTTATAAATAATTTATAAAAATTTAATAAAAAGATACGGCTACTTCTCTGATAATAAACATTTATCCTGTGTCGACCCTTTGCTCGTCAACACATCCCTGGGCGTAGGAGCTGGTTTACCAATCGGGCCGCTATACCCGGCGCGCCTCCACCATTTGTAATGCTTATTCTTTGCATTTGTAAAGCTTCATTGCATTTGTAATAATAATTTAAAACACATTTAATTAATTTGTTATATTTTTTATAATAAAGAAAAACTATTTCACAATCATTTTTCCAACATCCTCACTTCATGTCCCATGCTCATCTCTCCTATTCTTTTATTTTTATTTTCAAATTTTAAATTTTTTATTCTTTTTTTAAAAATATATCTTAAGTGGCCTGTATCATTGTATAGGTTATATTCAATGATCACAACCTTTACAGTACACACGTTTTTTTTCATTATACAAACGTACTGTCATGGTGGGTGAAATGCCTAAGTAACGCACACAGGTCCTTTTTTCAGCGCGGGACATAATATGTTCGATTAGTGCTATGAAACAAGTAGTAATTCTTGAGAAGTTTTTAAGTTTTAGAACCTCCACTTCATTTTGTTTTATAAATAAAAAAGCTATCAACGATTATTTTTAATTCTCTTTTATAATCACAAAGAATATCTTAGAAATAGTCTGAAAAAAGATCAGTGTTTTCTTAAAAAGTAAAAAGAACATTCCAATTGTAGGCGGTGACATTTGATATCGTTAAGAAACGTTATTTGTTCAGGATCGTTTAGATTTCTCTCAGAGACGCCCCATTTCTTGACAATGTGGTAACAAAGTCAAGATGAAGACATTTTATGCTGCGAATTCTGTAAACGTTTAGAAAAAATATTAGCTGTTTACTCAAATGATTTTTATGCAAATAAAAAATGAAGACAGTTTTATGTATAGGTCGCGTCATGTAAAAAGAACGCTGACGGTCAAACTGCACATAGGCGATTTATCGGTTTATTTGGTGGTACGAGGTAAGAATGACAAATATGTAGGTACTAAGCCACGACTCGTAAGCGAAAGCCTAGCTCAAAAATAACATAATAGGCAGATAACTTTCGTGAGAGAGTGTACCCATGCGCAAAGACGCCCCCATCGCTTTCTTCCAGCGTTCTTTTTACGTGACGCGTACTATACCTATATTTGTTTTTCTATATTAATATTATAAAGAGGTTTTTGCTAAAATTTAGAACGACTCTTGGAGAAAGTTTGTGAACTATTTCTTAGGACGTTATGAATATTGATTACGGTACAACGCCATCTATCGAGGAGTATAGGAAACTTTTACTGTATAGGTTTGGCTCCTAAATGTCGAGCGCAACAGTTAGTTATTATATACATATATGTTACGTATCTATCTATACTTAATAATAATTTTACTGCCTTTAATAATTATTTGTTACTGTTAGTGCAAAGTAAATAAAATGAATAAAACATTTTATTTACTTTGCATATATCATTTAATTATAATAATATTTATTACGTATTGAGACCAAAAATCGCTTTAGGAATTATAATTCAATCTTATGCTAACGAAACACTGTTACTCGAAGTACAAGTACTGGGTCATAAGTAAAATGTCATGTAGGCAAGTAGCCAAACTGTTACGAGCTTCCTTGATATTAAAGGGCTAGCACTATGTGCTGCTTGCTGTAAGCTTTGGCAACCATACAACTTGTAATAAACATGACGACCTTAATAAAAATATATTAGTGTATTGGCATAACAGGTTCAATATAAATAAACATGCACAATGCGAGTTGGACACAATGGGCATAAGTCAAGAATAAGAGTTTCTTCCTAACCACTGTCTTTACGTAGAAAATGTGTTATACAACTAGATATGCACATATTCTATGTCTCGATCTTAAATAAGTTACTACCTCGGAATAGTTATAACATTTATCAAAACTTTTTAAAATTCGATTGCTGCGTATTCTTAAGAGGGTACTGTACTCCTCATTTAGGTATTTGCCTTAGGTATTGCTATCCCTATTTCCGAGCGCCGCGCTGAAAGGGACACAATATAGATGAAGCGGATTTTACCTACAAATTCTTTGAAAAAAGACGTTTCATACTTCCGTTTTCTTTCCGCGAAAGTTAAACCGATTTTAATAGTTTTTGCGTTATATTATAGATAAAGAGTATATCTATGCTTCTATCACTTTCTTTTGTGGTAAAACTTTACCACATATGTGTAATAGACGCTGCAACTTTATCTAAAGAAAACCGAAAAACGTGGGTTTTTCGGATCGTCATATTTCTTTTATTAATTATGTTTTGAAAAAAAGAAAGTGATAGAAGCATAGATATACTCTTTATCTATAATATAACGCAAAAACTATTAAAATCGGTTTAACTTTCGCGAAGAAAAAACGGAAGTTATACCATACCATACCATATACCCATACTTTTGTATGGAGCATAATTTGGTATCGTCCCGTCTTAATAACAGCATATCTATAAAATTATAAAGTTTACGACGGACTGAGGATTGAAAATTAATTTTAACAGTAAGGTTTTAACTAGGTTTAATTTAAGCCCAACACTAGTAACTATTCTGAAGTAATTATACAAATCAGGAACGTACATCTTTAAAATAAATAACAATTAGTTTCCCACTTTAAAGTTACATAAACTCATTAACAAATTAACTTTCACTGAAAATCTTATTTACAATTAAATTTTAATGAGAGAAACTTTGGTCAGGTCGACAACTTCACAATTAATTATTTAATAAAGCTGCTAACGTTAGGGACGAGACACTATAACGTTGTAATTGACGTAATCCCACAAAGCTACGCTGACTTATTTATTTTATCCAATAATTTATGTGTTACGGATTTTTTTACATTCCGTCAAGAAAGACAATGAAAAAAACCCACCTACTTTGCTACTGTCTGTATATTTTTTGAGAAACTTTGTGGCACTGCTGTATTGTAAAAAGTAGTTGTTGCCCGTGACTTCTTGCGCGTGGAGTTTCAAATCACATTATAGATTTAATATAATTATAGCTTGTAACACTCTTTAAGACTTACTAAAAGTGATTTTTTTTAGTTATAGACCATTATACTAGGAGGTTATCCCCTACATACATATTTAAAACTTTACCTCTTTATTAATAGCATAGATTTGCAAACAGTTTCTTTCTATTTTAATGAAGTTAACTTCCTTTTCTTACTTCCCTTATCCCTCTTAAGCCTTTTGGGGTCGGCGCAGCACGTTTTTTCCTTTCAGCCTCTGTCTCCTATCAGCCGTTATATTCTCATCAACTCCTTTTTCTTTCATATCATCTCTCACACAGTCCATCCATCTTTTCTTTGGTCCTCTTTTCCTTTTCTGGCCCTCAACGTATTATTGAGGTTAACGCTGAGAATAAAACAGCAAAATAACGTTAAGCTTAAATTTCTTTGTTATTTTAGGAATTTATTTGAGACTGGGTTTAAACTATATTTTGTTAAACCCTTTGAGTTTGCTACCTTTGAACCCTTCTGGGCTTTTGTGAACTTACTATCATTGTGTTGGCTTTCGTGAAAATCCGTAGTTACGCCGCTAAAACCTATGGTTATACGTTTAGAACAAATATCTAACACGTGTGGTTCCGTCGTCATATTTATTAACACGCTTTTATATTATTATGTTCGGTATGTATCTATCTATGTATTAATCTATGTAACGGAATCTTTGAACGCGTATTTCACCCACTTGCAGTAGTCGGATCGATCTGAAATTTTGAACACACAAGGACCGATGACAATGCAATAATTTAAAAATATATTCAGGATTCTAAAGCGTGTTTTTTAGTTTTTGAACTAAGGAAATTATTTATTCTGCCCTGTTTCATGGTTTTTAGCGTGATGATACAGTCTATTTGTTAAACTTATGTTTAACTGTATAGTTAATAAAGCTTACTTAATACTTAATAAAGCTTACTTACTTAATAAAGCTTGTTGGCATCTGTGACACCACTCGAAGGTCCCATTCGAAAATCAGCGTCAAGTCTTTGTAAAGACTTGACAATATGCTGAAATGGGACCTATTGCTGCTGCCACGGGTATGGTATACTTATATAGATAGTCTTATTAAATGTAATATCTTACCTATATGTTTTCATGTTTATTTAAGTATATTGTATGTGTTGGTTTAGCGGTAATAAAAATATTTTCTTTCTTTCTTTCTTTTATAGCTTAATAGTAATTTTTAGAAAACATCACAACAACCTCACAAACTTTTGTAATTCTCATTTGTAGAATAAAAGTTTAATTTAGTCGAATTTATTTTAATTTAACTTACAACTTTCTTAAACAGTAAATTAATTTAAACTGTCATTGTAAACATTATTGTTTTTTATATTAAATATCTATTTACAATTTAAATAGCCGAAATCAATTTCAACCAAAACAATTAATGATAAGTCAATTGCATTAACGCAATCGAAATTCAACTTTTAAAGAGCATTAGCAGTACTGAATCCCAATACATTAACGGACAAAAGAATGTCTTTACAATCAATGACAATAGAAATGCTCTCGTATTATAAAATCTGTGAGAAAATCTGAATTCATCGAAAGTAATTGGAAGGAGGGTAGGCGATGGTGGCATGACACAATCATTGTGGCGCGAGCAATCAACTTGCTGTCACCAGACGTCTATAGGAAATATTTTAATTTACAGATTGCAGTGGAAAGTCAAAATGGAAAGCGGAAAGAACGAGAATAATTATTTTTAAAGGAATTGCTATGCAGTAGTCATGCTTTGACTTTTTGTTTTGAAAATCTTTCCCAATATAGGCAGCTACTTGACTGTGCCTCTGGTCTTGCGAAGTTTATGAGCAATTACAATTACTACTCTCCGCAACTTCGGACGCGTAGAGTTTAGAATTTGAACCTTGACAAATTATAAAAAAGTTATCCTCTTGAACCACTGAATCTATTAAACAATCGCGTCAAAATCCATTGCGAAGTTTTGAAAATAATTATAAGCTCACAGACGTACATACATACAAACATAGCGACTTTGTTTTATAATAAATAAAGATGAATACTACTTATCAGGTTGGCCATGGACTTAAAAAATACATTCCTGTTATTGTTTCAGCTATTAAAATATAAAATAAATATTTAACACATGGTGTAGACATCCAAACAGGCAGATGGACATGGATTCTTAAATCTTAATGGGTTTCTTCTTTACACAAGTTTTTTTAAAAATGTGTGCTAAAAATTTCAAGGGAAGGTACAAGAATAATTTCTGTATGTTTCTATTAAATAGCATTCCTACAATAGATAAGCAATATTCTACTAATATATGTACAACTTTTCTATTTTAATATCATAACTTGAGTTGGTTTTCATTTTGCCCTTTTAATGAGTTCAGCTATTGGGACTGTAACTTATTTATTCATTCATGGACATTCATTCATGGACATTTATTTATTGTAAGATTGTATGTCCCATTCTACACAGGAATATTTGTACTGTGTCTAGGTATTTTCCATGTATTTAAAACATTTTTTCAGTCTGCGAAACAATTACTTCTTTTCAACTTGCTATGAATCGAGATACAATACGCTCACAAACGGACAGATTGAGGGATGGAAAGTGGAGACATTGAAATAGGGTAACAGGGTTACCCGCAGGATATCCAACGTACCCTGAGGGTACAAAACTCTAAATAAAGATACATTTCTTCAAAGACAATGTTCAATAATAACAGTTACAAAACTGCGGAGAACTTTTAATCTGGTTATGGCAGTTTTAAATATATTTAGATTGCCGAAAGGATTCCAGAATATCAATAATTTGCGTCCCCTCGTATTCCACCCTAAATATTTTGAATTATTCAAACAAACCCTTTGTTCTTGTTACTTGAACAGAATAAAGAAATGTTAAATATTTCAATAATATTTCTTATTGTTTTTAGTTTATAATGGTTCTACACTAACACCTAAGACCTAGGAATAATAGACTGAAGAGTCAACAAATTCAAAAATCTGTCTTGATATTCTAAAGCTGAAGAGACTGAATTGAAAAATTCTTTCAGTGTTGGATAGTGCATTTATCAAGGAAAGCTATAGGTTACATAACATTACGCTGCGACCAATAAGAGCGAAACATCACTAAAAATATTGCTTGGCGGGAATTTTTTTCTAAAATTCATGCGTACGAAGTTGCGGCCAACAACTAGTTGTATTATAATAATGATAATCTATACTTAATATTATAAAGCTGAAGAGTTTGCTTGTTTGTTTGTTTGTTTGTTTGAACGCGCTAATCTCAGGAACCACTGGGTCGATTAGAAAAATTCTTTCACTGTTAGATCACGCTACTACCAGTAGAAGCTAAACAGTAGTGAAAAATATCGCAAAAACGGGGAACATTTTCTAAATTCCACGCGGACGGAGTCGCAGGCAACAGCTAGTTTTAACTAATCGTTTAACATTCTGATACAGTTCGGTACTATATTACTATTTTCGATTTTTAAAATATTTTAATCACTTATAAATAGGTATTAGTTAGTACAGAATTATATTCATTTGTTAGCATAGCTGCCTTAAAAGAGCTACTAATGTTCTCACGCAATCTTTTATGCATTTCTAAGCTGTTTAAATCAATTTTATTATAATATGTTGGCTAACATCTACGAATATTTCAATTTGCAAGTCTTCATTTTATCTCTCTCTGCATCAAAGTATAAGTTTTGGCTTGTTCAGCATCTTTTGAGATTAAGTTCTTAAGAACAGCATAACTCATAATTAAAGTTTAACAAAGCGTTTTGAGATGAGGCTATGTTGGAGCGCAAATTTTAGGTTGCAGCTAGGGCTGTCATTCGTCCGAGATATCTCGGAATTTTCCTAGTCGTATTATCGTCCGGGGCCCGTGCGATAGGGAATTCTATAAATAGCACACTTTTGTTTTCTAAATATTTCATAAATTATAACATTGTTTTTATTTTTGTCACAGATTATAAATTTTACCTGACTTCCGGGGTATAAGTATTATTTAGTCGTAATGCTGAAACTATCGACGAGTTTATCTGGCGTCGAAAAACTGAGTATTGTCAGCCCTAGTTGCTGTAGAAGGAATAATCTTAACAATGTTTTAACAGAAAGGATTTCTGTATGCTATGGTTTAAGAAAATGAATAGTTAAAAACAAAATAGCTGAAATAACATAATGGTAATCAGATAAAATGGATAACTTAGTTCTTGAAATTAAAATACAGAAAACAACGATACCATGATATGTTTAAAAAATACCAATAAAATAATTTTATGGTTTTAGCGATATTTGTATTTAGTGTCCATTGTACTTGCCTTGGCAATATGAAATACCTATTTATATGGTGTACAAAATTGATTATGAAGAGTTCAATATTTTTAGATATGAAAACAGTGAAAAGTCTACTTCATTTAAAGATCTTTTGATTTGTTTCTTTGAATAAACGCGCTAATCTCAGGAACCGCTGGTCTTATTTGCAAAATTCTTTCAGTGTTGTATAGTACATTTATCGAGGAAGGCTATAAGCTATATAACGTCACGCTACGATTAATAGGAGCGAAGCATCATAAATTAAGTAGTAATACATATAAGTGAAACATACTGTTTTTATTTATTTTATGTTATAACCACTGGGATGTGAACCTAAACCAAACTAATAAAAATCAAACATCAAAAGATGATTTACTTTGATGTTGTTCCGTTCATTGGTTTTGTGAAGCTCAAGTAAGTTTCAATTAAAATGTTTTGGATGAACTTATGGAATTTTCTAGAGAGTTGTTCTAGAAGACCTTTTCTATATAAATAATAGTATATATCAATAAATATTTATAGGGACCAAGATTATTTATAAAAATTACTAAACTCTTGTCTATTTTAGGGTTAAGTTATTCTTCCCTCTGTCACCACAAATGATGCTAAATATTCTAAGAACTCGCCTGAGTATTTATTGTTATGAACATTTAAGTGGACTCACATACAACATACATTTTCAGTGAAGATAACCAATTTATTTATATGAATTTTAATCTACATTATGATTAAATCTTAACTTAATTTACGAATTTTAAAATGTATTTAAAACTATTTGTAGTTAAACTCGCTTCACCCTATTTCTTATATTTGAGGGTAAAAGACACAATATCGTAAAACTATACATAAACTATATTTTTATGATAAAATCATAAAATTGTGTTCACTTTGTAGCAAGATAAGCGGTATGGTTGGCCGGAGGCACTCGACACGGATCATTAATCGACACAGATATTCTTTACTCAAACGTTGCTATGTAGCAGGTGTACTCAAAGGTAACGTTCACTTTCAGAAAAAAAATAATAAAAATGTTATAAAATTAGGTAATTATTACGAGGTTTAAACGTGTACACCTTTTTCTTTTGTATATTATTAAGAATACAAATATCACCCCCCTTTTTCCAACCACAGAGTGCCCTAAGAGCTTGGTAAGGGAATATATGTAGTGTTGTGTGAGACGTGGAAACGTCAAAACTAAACCCTATGCCAACACACCTGTTTAGCCTGGATTAGTACATCAATCACAATCAATAATCCGTGTGGTGACGGATTAAGAATACATTTGTCACCACCCCATCTCCTCCCAAGGGTGCTGTAAAAGTCAGCTAAGGGATATTGCATACAGATTACATCTTCTGTGAGAGACGGAAAACTCGTAAATAAATCCTGTGCCAACACGCCTGATCAGCGCGGTACGGCAGACCATAATCCCTCCCAAAGTGGAGGAGGCCCGTGCCCAGCAGTGGGACGTGAGTGGGCTGGAGAAGAAGTACATCAAAATCCCTCTCATATAGGGTTCAGCAGCAGGACATTAATAGAATGAGAAAAGATAATAAGATCTATTAGTTCTAGATATCTCTCGTCTTCCTTTCTCTAGTTTTTCCAAGATTAAAGCGTAGAAGAGCAAGGGTTTGTGTGAAAGACCAACTTTAATATTATAAAAGTAAAATAGTTGATTGTTTGTTACTTTGTTCGTTATTTGAAATGAAGA
The DNA here is from genome assembly GCA_916999025.1 of Orgyia antiqua. Classification (NCBI taxonomy): domain Eukaryota; kingdom Metazoa; phylum Arthropoda; class Insecta; order Lepidoptera; family Erebidae; genus Orgyia; species Orgyia antiqua. Next base: position 33,923,942 of record OU779867.1, on the reverse strand, counting down.
AACTCCAAAACTACTAGACAGAATAAAAAAGCTCTTTCAGTGTTGAGAAGCTACTATATCCGGTAAACGTAGGCTATTTGTTTCATTAAAGTTTTCCATGTGAAGCTGAATTAGATAACAAGTTTAAAACAAAGTTATGAAAATTGGTTTTTAGATGGTCGAAATCACGAGCAATGGGATAGTAAAACATAATCACAGTATTTGTCGCTATAAAACTATAAATTGTACCTAGGATCGTTGCCAAATTGTTATGTTTCTTTGTACATTACTAACATAGGGTTCGTCGTCGCCAACGTCCTGTTACTTGGCAGAGCTACAAAACTTGCAATATAACTATTACGTAAACATTATAGCCATGTGATAAATTTACAATAGTGATAATGTTTACGGACGTTTCTCATGTTTAGCTTCAAATTAAAATGTTTACGGACATTTGCGACAATGGTGGTACCATATCTACGCGCACAACTAAACTTAGCTAAAATATGAAAATTGATACTGTCAATGATAGTTGCTATTTCGTTGTACTCATTCATATTAATTGAAATCGTTAGTCTATAATACACATTTTTTATAATAATAAAGTTTTGTTAACATTGCCTAATTGTTCTATTGACACTATCAATTTTAATTTTTTAGTAAAGTTTTATTTGAAACGTTTGTGTCATGAGATAAGAGTACATAGATATATTTACGTTGACGAGCCTCGTGGTTGAGTGGTTTATGTAACGGCCTGCCGATCAAGAGGTCGCGGGTTCAATTCCCGCTCGGGACAATCATTTGTGTGATTTTTCTAATTGTCATACAAATATTTGTACTGCGTCTGGGTGTTTCTATGTATTATAAGTATGTATTTACAAAAGAAAACTAGTATATGTATTCTATCCGTATTCTGGTACCCATAACACAAGCTTAACTTGGGACCAGAGGACGTTGCGTGAAATGTCCATGAATATTTATTATTAAATTTACAAAGTTTTTGTAAATTCAATTAAATGGACTGAATACACTATATAGCTATATACCATGCCAGGACAATTAACTGTATAACATTACTGAACATTACATTTTATGAAAATATTGTTACGAATAGGGTTTAAGTTAAAATTTTCAGTCCCTGGAGACGATTTTCTTACTTAGAAAATCGAGATTTTGAGAAATGGGATAACAACATTACCTACGGAATGAAAAAATACTTCATCAATAGGTTGGAATCTCAAAAAAACGGTTCATTTAACATCTAAAATATTAAAATATTGCTGAAAAATCTCTCCCTTAATTCACTCACCGAGTCTTAATGACTGTAATAAAATGGTCGAAAAATTGTATAAAACAAAGAGCTTATAATTTTAATTGCCTCCTGTTTAAACATAAAAAGGTTGAATTCTTATTTAAGCTCGTGTAAACACTGAGTCAGAAATAAAAAAGGTTTTTGCATAAATGATTGTGTCGACTGATCTAATCATAGCAGTTTTTATTTTTGCTGCTGTCCCGCTTGCGCTGATCACCTTTTCCACTACAATTAAATTCATAATTATTCTTCTCTTTATTTTTACCATATGTATTACCTATGCTAATTATGGAACTAGAAGTCTATCAAAATATTACTTATTCTTTTAATATTGATTCGTAATAACTGTTTGTTTTCCTGAATAATAAATAAGTAAATAAAATAAATAAATAAATTGACGTCCCGCTGTTGGGCACGGTGCTCCTCCACTTCTAGAGGGTTTTAGGTCTACTATGGCACGCTAACTAGACGTGTTGGTATAGAGTCTAGTTTCATGTTCTCAATTGAGTTTTCCGTCTCCCATAACGGATGTTACCAGCGTATATTGTTCCTTAGCTGGTTCTCACAGCACTCTGGGGACAAAGTGGGGTGAAGACACCTGTAATTTTTCAATTCGTCGCTACCAGACGTTTAAGAACCATATTTGAAGTAAACCTCTGATAATTTCTAAAGTTACAACCTCGTTAAGAAGTTGGGCGTTTAAATGATTTCTCCAATAACTGACCATTCTAGTCAGCGTGGAATCTGTGAGTTGACTAAATATTGTTCCATTTACATTGTACACAGTTTTACCTCGCTGAGTATGGAAATTGACCAAAATGAAAATTTATAGGCTAAATAGCTTAAAAGATAAGGCCAAAAGGCAAAATTTGCAGTATGAAATGCGAAGATAATACATATTCCAATTTTCTGTATTAAATCTCAGTTTGGAGTCGTAAGTATGTGGAATATAGTCGACAGATGTGGTCTATCGCTACTTCACGTCCTCGGTAGCATATCCAATATCTTTATATTCATATTTTTTTATCACTTGCAGGCGTCTATGTCGATAAATTGATGAATATATGAAAAGATTCGAATGAAACTAGGATATATTCAAGAAGGTTCAAACTGATATTTCTTAATGATGTAGTCAGAAATGATATTGAAATATTTGTAAATTTTGAAATGTCTCAAATACTTATTACCACAGATCTGAAGTATGTACGTTTCAGTATAATTGTGTGCGTAATTAAAATGTAGATGTAGATGTCTGAACATTGTTTGGCTGATATTAATAGCTGTGCTATATTTCTAGTTATAGGTTTATTTATAGTTGCAAATTTCAGGGTTTTTTAAACTAAAAGCTAGAATTGACCTGTAATCTGGTACGCTTAATTTGGGAACAGAAACAGACGTATACAATGAAAGAAAAAACGCTGTAGAATCCATTTAAGACTTTTGTTGTCTCCAGGAACAGGCACATAGAGTCGCGGGTAGCAACTATATCCGTAATAAAAATGGCATATCGAAGTATCCGCAATATCTTCCAGGTTGTACATAATTTGACATTGATGTGATGTGGGTCATGCCATCCTGTCACGTGACACTTCATACCATCTCAGGGATTTATCATTCCGCCGTTAAGATTGACAGATTGGGGGGACCGAACTTTTATAGGACAAATATTAATGAAAACTACGGATATAAATATCAAAAAAGTAATATTATTAAGGGTATTCTATGAATGAATTAAGTTTATAGGAAGAAAAGATAGATGTACTGTGTGATAGGTTGGTTAAGTAAGGATACGTAAGAAAGAAGAGTCATGCAAGACAGAAGATTATGGAAAAAATCATGTTTCACTGCAGGGGAAGGGTAATGATGATTATAAATATAAAACAAACAAAAAAATTGATGACACTCTTTTTTAATAAATATTTTGTATAACGTCCTGTAGTCCCAAAAAAGCTGTGTTATTGGTACCAGATTACGAATATAACATTTTATAGGTACATAACAAAATGGAAAACAAGCAGACACAATAATAATATTTATTCTATGTTTGTCACACAAACAAAATTAATCCTATGCGAGAATCAAACCAGCAACCTAATAAACAGTGACACTAATTATACTGGACCAATACTTCATCAGGTAAAAATAGTTACTGTAATCATGTTAAACGTTTTAACGATTTCAGAAACAATTTGGTATGAAATTAAAATTAAATATAATAATTATATGAAGCTCATATGAACTCGTTATGAGGACAAACAGAGCCCTCGAGGGTTCCTAGCTTGTATAAACTCATTATACTCGTATTACATTGTATTTGTGTAAATGGCTCCTGGCTAAAGGGCTATAAAATAAACCTAAATAATACGCTACGTAATAAATTGTCTAATACGAAGATTTACGAGTATATTCGATTTATGCGGATTACTATATACTATCTAAATATCTAACTTGAGATACGCCGACGATACTACTCTTCTCACACAAACAAAATGGACGGTTCGCCTTAAAGACCGACGGAAAATCGATGCTCTTGAGATGTGGTGTTGGCGTCGACTGCTGCGAATTCCTTGGACAGCTTTCAGGACAAACATATCAATCCTGGAGGAACTAAAAATAAAACAACAATTATCGTCGACTGTGCAAACACGAATTCTTAAGTAGGTATTTTGGCCACGTCATCCGAAACGACCACTCCATGAAGCGCCCAGTTATCGAAGGACATGTGTGCTCACCTACGCATTGGACAGACATCATCAAAAGTGCAACGAGAACAAGCCTGGTCCAGAGTTCGCGAAATGCCAAAGACCGTAACAAGTGGAGACGCATCACTTGGGCTGCATTGGCTAACGAAAATGCAACATCATCAACCACGACCATTCTGCCAAGAATGAACGACTAAGAAGAAGATATTCTTCTTCTTCTCCAGCCCATTGACGTCCTACTGTTGGGCACGGGCCTCCTCCACTTTGGGAGGGATTATGGTCTACTGTGCCGCGTTGACCAGGCGTGTTGGCACAGGTTTATTTTCGAGTTTTCCGTCTCTCACAGAAGATGTAATCTGTGTGCAATATCCCTTAGCTGACTTTTACAGCACCCTTGGGAGGAGATGGAGTAGTGACACTTGTATTCTTAATCCGTCACCACACGGAGATATTCATAATTTTCATTATAAATATAGCTTACTTTGGGACAGGACGTTGTGTTAAATGTCCATAATATTTATTTACCTATAAATATTTACTAAACCAAGGGCCTTATACACAAAAGATAACACAACTATTATACACGGCATAATGCATTTACAATGCTGAATGCAGCTTAAATTTCTTTTAATATCTTTTATTTTACCATAATTTCTTCGTTATTCTCTTCAACAATGCTTGAAAGGCTCAAAATGAGTAAAGTAAACAGACGTGGAGAGGAAAAAATATCTCGGGCGAGGAGTCTCCGACCGCATTTGCATATCAAAGAGACGACGACTATATGAATGTAGACGTAGCGTTGTATGTCGACACGTGGCTCTACTATTCATTGAATATGTGTCACATGTTTATGTAACTAGGGCTTATGAAAATAGTTCTATTTAGTGTTTTTTCCTAGAAATATAAGTCTCTGTTCTGCAGCTGGATATAACCTTCCTCTATACCTCATAGCAAGCACCTATTCCATTCTTTCACTTATCGTCCAGCCCATGGTAGCATGTTCTTCGAACGTTGCTATCTGCCCATAGACATCTATAGCGTTTTATATAATAAAGGTAGAATACTTTGTTTTGTTACTCAAGGCACTCAAGGTTTTAAATTTAAACGAATTATTTTAAAGCTTTCGTTATCTCCCTTTTTAACATTTTGAGCAAAAGAACAAAACTTATGTGTGATGATATTCATTAAAATTAATTTTGTTTGTCAATGCTCTCAAGGTCATGGCAGAAGATTTCAAATTAATTGTCAAAAAGTCCAATAAAATAGTTTATTTTCCTTAATGATGTCCCGCCTGAATATCAACTAAATTACATAACATTTTCTGTTTCACACGTATTTTAGAAGCCCTCGACGTTTAGCCAGACATCTTACAGTTTCATCTTACTGAGTACATTAACAACGATCTCGTTTAGTTTTCTCGTTACCGGGATTTTTTGCCGTCTTAGATGCTTAAGTTAATAAAATTATTCTTAGAAGTGTAGTTCTTTTAAAATAAAATTTATAAAAATGTATTTTTTAGGGTTCCGTACCCAAAGGGTAAAAACGGGACCCTATTACTGAGACTTCGCTGTCCGTCCGTCCGTCCGTCCGTCCGTCCGTCCGTCCGTCCGTCTGTCACCAGGCTGTATCTCAAGAACGGTGATAGCTAGAGAGTTGAAATTTTCACAGATGATGTATTTCTATTGCCGCTATAACAACAAATACTAAAAATAAAATAAAATAAATATTTAAGGGGGGCTCCCATACAACAAACATGATTTTTAGGGTTCCGTACCCAGTATCTCAAGAACGGTGATAGCTAGACAGTTGAAATTTTCACAGATGATGTATTTCTATTGCCGCTATAACAACAAATACTAAAAATAAAATAAAATAAATATTTAAGGGGGGCTCCCATACAACAAACGTGATTTTTTTACCGTTTCTTGCTCGATACTAATAACGTTGCCTTATGTTGCATAGATAATGGTACGGAACCCTTCGTGCGCGAGTCCGACTCGCACTTGACCAATTATTTATATTTCATATTTGTTAGATAGTATAATATTTCTGCTACAGAATATCTCTAACGATCTCTAGCTATCTATGTGGTGTATCTATGAGTATTTGACCTGTGAAAATAGTAAAGAAGATTGATAAAAGAACTTTTTGTTACGCAATAATCACTCAAAAGGTTTGTAAGAATGGATTTAAGAAAATCAAAAGTAAATCTCTAAGAAACTATTAAACTTTTGGTATTTAATTAATAAGACGTGAACCAAGTAATTGTTTTAGATTAACATGACTTTATTCAATGGTGCTGTGTTAGATAATTTAATGTTGTAATTCCAATGTTTTATATTCAGTGGATTCTTACAATTTAGTTAATGTTGGCACCGGTACAGCTGAGTGGTGGCTCGTCAGACAACTTGGCAGTGTTGCCAGTTATGTGAACTGAATCTTAACTATCTAATCATTTAGTCTGGATTGTTGGTATGTTTGTTTTTATATACCTAGTGATTTTATTAAACTTAAAAACATATATCTAGAAAAGCCTCAATATTATTTATTAACTTTCATAAAAAACTAAGTTTATATAACACAAGCTGTTGCCCGCGACTTCGTACGCGTGGAATTTACAAAATTTCCCCCGTTTTTGCAACATTTTACATTGATGCTTCGCTCCTGTTGGTCATAGCGTGATATTATATAGCCCATAGCCTTTCTCAATAAATGTACTATCCGAAACTGATAGAGATTTTTAATCGGAGCGGTAGTTAAGTTATTACTTTATTATTATTTATTTATTACTTTATAATATTAGTACAGAAGTACAGATTGACGTCGTCATGATGACGGGCTTACTTCGTATTGAATTTCAAGACGTAAAAGCTTAAATTTGAATGGCGCATTTCGAAAATATTCGTAGTACCTATAATTAGCACTAACTTTTTGGTATTCATACTATAAGATTATTTAGTGGCTGATTTCTAAGATTTCAATTTATTTCACTCCTATACCTAAACCTCAAAGGAACTCCTAGATCTTTAGGATGCGAGACAGAATAAAACGAAGCGTCGCTACGTGTCTCGAATACTACAAATTGAGAAGAGCCTCTCACACCTGATACTGAAAGTTCACCTGTGGATTTATTAATGATACTTGTCCTGATATAAATGTATTTTTAAACGTCACTGAGTATTTATAAAATAGAAGGTATATGGAAGGATCCATGTGGTGACACACTAAAACTGAAGTCACTACCTCATTTTCTCCTCAGGATGTTGTAAGAGTCAGCTAAGATACCAACAAAATATATATGCAGATAACATCCTCTTCAAGGGAGGGTAAACTGCAAGTTAAACCTTATGTCAACACGTCTGATCAACGTAGTACAGTAGACATATTTTGGTCTCCCGAAGTAGACACTTTTTACTTAAAAAGTATACGATTTTAATTTTAGTAAAGACCTAATTCTTCTGCAACTAATAGTAGTTTTATATTTGTCTGTTTGTTTGTACATTGCTTATCGTAAAGTTTATTTGTATAGTGAGTTGGAGCCCTTGTGTGTGTGACAGTAATCTTTATCCTTCCACTGTGTGACAGTGAGTGAGGTCGGATATGTGTCCTATAACAAATATAACTAACTATGTTTATAGATGGTTTGCATTGTGATTGAACGAATAAATTAACTAAACGAACTTAACGATTTTATGTAAGAAATAATATTTAATTCGTGATTATAAAAAATACGCTTATCGAAACTGTTAGTTAATGTTGTTTTAAAATGTCAAAAAAATATGGTATATTATAGAACTGTAACACATAATAATATATTGCTATTAGCCGCACAACACGTTTACGCATCTACTACCTTAGAATGATAGAACATTCTAAAAAAAGATTGATAGAACTAAGCTGCTTGACTTTCTGCTTGTATCTTAGCTGAATCTTAAAGCACCTGGGACAGGATATGAGATGGTTACACTTGTATTCTTAAACAATCACCACACTGTTATGTGCAAATACCAAGAATGAGACAAATATAATGAGCTACCAGGTATATAGCTTAGGTATAGTTACTTAGGATAGGATTGGAGCTTGTTCATTAGCATGAATTTATAGTATAAACTATAGAAGTACACACAGTGCAGAATACTTGATTGTAAATATTATAATTAATTTGTACTAAAATCAAGATAATAATATTAACATTCGGTACTTTAGACCCATAAGCAATAGATATAGGGTTGAAAATGTTGTATGTTTCAGTAGCAACTCTGAATAGTTACCATTTTGTAGTGAGTGTTTGAATATTGGAAGCAGTATCGAGTATGTCTGAGCCTATTGTGTACGTACGCTCAACATTTTACTGTAGGGTTGTCACATAACCTGTTGTTTCATAGTTTAAAGTCCGAAATTTTACAGAAATCACGAAAATAAATATTTTGTTGACGTACGATTGAATAACGTAGATGTAACCTAAAATATTTTTTTTTTTTAAATAAATTATTGGTTTTATATAATTTTATGCTATCACACTTATATTTTGATATTAATAATCCAAAATAAATACGCAAATATGTTGGTTTATTCGGGATTTTTGACATTTATATGAGATAAGTTAGATTTAATAGACATTTGGTGTCTATTACATCTACTAATCTATCTACTACTATCCTACCCTTCTACAAATTGAAATATAAAAAGCGCTTTTATGAAAAGATTGTCTATGCAAACCTGCTCATATCTCTCTCGTATCCCAAACGTAACTGCAACCTACGCTTAAAGTATTTTAAAACACCTTAACACAGAAAATAATTATATTAACTAAAGTTTCATTGTGACAGCCCTACATATCTCTTGCTCCTATCTGCAAATTGCCGAAGCGTTAGCCTTTTCAGATACATGAAGCACCCATCGATGGCAAAACTATGGCCAAAACTGTGGGTAAGCTGTGGGTATATACATATAGTGCAAAGAACACAGACTATAAAATGCACACATTCTTTATCATTATGGTTGGATACATGCCACTTTTACAAAATGGCTTGACCTTGTGTAGTATGTTCGTGAATAAAGTGAAATCAATTTTTGACATCCCTAGGTTAAAAATTTAAAATAAAAATTTTTTAGTAAATATCATCATCCTCCTGCCCTTATCCCATTATTTGGGGTCGGCGCAACATGTCTTTTTCTTCCACAGTCTTCTATTAGCCGTCATGTCTGTGTCAACTCCTCTTTCTTTCATGTCCTCTTTCACACAGTCCATCCATCTTTTCTTAGGTCTTCCTCTAGACTTTTTTCCTTCCACATTTATACTCAGAACTCTCCTAACGACATTACTGTCCTCTCGTCTCATAACATGCCCATACCAGGACATCCGCTCGTTCTTCAATTTTTCAGTCACTGGCATCACTTTCAGACTTCCTCTAATATATTCATTCCTTATTTTATCCATTCGCGTGACGCCACACATCCATCTCAACATTCACATCTCCGCAACGTGCATTCGTCTTTCATCCATCGCTTTTGTTGCCCAGCATGAGGCACCATAAACGACAGCAGGTCTTATCACCGATTTATAGATTTTGCCCTTTAATTTAAGGGGTACTTTGGAATCGCAGATGGTTCCCGTGACCTGCCGGCATTTCATCCATCCTGCATCAATCCTGTGCTTTATCGCACGATCTACGTTGCCATCGCCCTGTATAACCGATCCCAGATACCTAAAGCTTTGGCATACTGGCAGAAGTGTTCCATCGAGGGACACAGGTGTAAAACTGGAGAGACCACCGAAGTCGCAGAACATATGCTCCGTTTTTTGTCGGCTGACTTTAAGGCCTACGCTCTCCAGCTTATCCGTCCATTTCTCCAGCATGCTTTCCACTTTAGGCCCATCTACTCCCACAAGGACGACATCATCGGCGAAGAGCATACACCAGGGCGCCTCCTCCTGCAAGTCTGATGTCAACACATCCATGACCAACAGAAAGAGGTAAGGGCTCAGAGCCAACCCCTGGTGTAGGCCCACCACCACACCGAAATCCTCCGAGTCGCCAACAGTAGACCGAACATGACTACTAGATCGGTGGTACATGGCACGGATTGACCTTACATACTTCACTGGTATACCTTTCTCTTTCAATGTCCACCACAAAACCGTTCTTGGTACCCTATCATATGCTTTCTCAAGGTCTATGAAGACCATATGTAAATTTTTATCCGCGCTTCGGTATTTTTCGCAGAGTTGGCGAAGGGCAAATATGGCGTCCGTGGTCCCACGCCCCGGCATAAATCCGGTTTTGGGTGATCTCACTTTCTGACGCAATCGTTTCTCTATTACTTTCTCCCAAATTTTCATACTGTGAGAGATGAGCTTTATTCCTCTATAATTTCTGCAATCCTGTACGTCCCCCTTGTTTTTAAAGATTGTTACTAAAGTGCTATTACACCATTCTCTCAGAATAGTCTCTTCCTGCAGCAATTTATTAAGGAATAAAGTTATCCACTCGCATCCGTCTTCTCCCAGCACCTTCCATACTTCTACTGGTATACCATCTGGTCCGACTGATTTTCCGCTATTCATGCCTTTGATAGCCTGTTTTACTTCCTCACATTCTATCGCCTTTACTAGGCCGACATTCCCAGCTTTATCTTGTAATATTTCAGTCCACACATTCTCTTCATTCATTAATCTTTCAAAATACTCCTTCCATCTCTTTCTTATTTCTTCATCTTTAATTAGAATATTGCCAGCTTCATCTTTCATACACTTTACACGTTTGATATCTATTGCACTTTCTCCCCGGGCTTTAGTCATACATACCATACAATTGTTTCTCCCCTTCGGGGCCCTCCAAGGCGCTGTAAAGCATTTCTTGGGCTTGAGCCCTAGCCATTGCTACTATCTTCTTTGCTTTCTTTTTTCATTCCTGGTATGTACTTTTCTTTATATTAGTCGCGCTTTCATCGCCTTTTGTATTTTGCCATTCTTTAAACGCACTCTTCTTTTCTTTCAATACCAATTGTATCTCTTCATTCCACCACCACGTATCTCTGCCTATATTACCTTTACCTTTCGTTACTCCAAATATTTGTTTGGCTGTGTCTCTTAACAGTATTGCGACTTCATTCCATGCCTCGTTAACTGATGTTTCATCCATACCCTTCATTTCTTTTACTCTACCTAACACTATCTCTTTAAATTTACTTGCATGTTCTTCTTTTTCTATCACATGCCATCTAATCTGGGGTGGGGTACGGGTTTTGGTTTTATTGGGTTGAGTTTTTGTTTTTACATCCATATCCAGTAGCCTATGCTGTGACACTAGTCCTTCACCTGGCAGGAGTTTGCAGTCTTTGATACCGGATAACTTACATCTTTTGACTAGGAAGTAGTCAATCTGTGTTGCATGGCTACCACTTTTGTATGCGATAAGGTGTTCGTTATGTTTTGAAAACCACGTGTTAACAACTGCAAGATTGAGGGACGATGCAACCTGGAGCAAAGTCTCCCCTGCGTCATTCCTATTGCCATAGCCCCACCCTCCATGCACTCCTTCATAATCATCCCTTGTAGCTGCTACATGTCCATTAAAGTCACCGCCTATACATATATCTTCATTGTCTGGTATGTCCATCATAACCTTGTCAAAAGTCTCCCAAAATTCGTCTTTCACATCATCCTTACATCCATCTTGTTATATTATAAGTGTGTATGCTCCATACACACTTATAATATTCAGAATAATACCTTCTAGGATTACTTTGACTACCATTATTCTATCACTCGTCCTTATATTATACTTCCGACTGTTTTAGTAAATACTCAAATCAAAATGTGGGCTATATTTTGTATACATCTATATTTTCATTAAAAATCTCTCTGCATTTTTTGCACAGAAATCTAACAAATAAATTTTTTTGCAATTTGGTGAACATTTAATCATTAACAATGTTAACGCGTTTTTTATAAATAATATAGCGTTATTTATTTAGCTTTACATAAATCATAACACTCACAGATTTGTAGTAAAATAAAAATATATGAAATAAAGATAAATTATTTCACTTCACGAATTTAAAACAGTGGCTGGAAAGATGAAAATTATTCATAGGAACTTTTTTAATAACGCTTTTTCCCCAAAATGCAGCATTTTTGAAGTGACAAAATCTCTGCATTAATATATATACTTCTAAAGCTACAAAACGGCACATAAAACAATAAAAAATGCTAATCGCACTTCCACTCCACAGCCTCCGTACAATGATTCATTTAGATGCTAAAGATTTTCATATATTAGATGGTTTTGTTTACGATTTCTAAAAAAAATTACAATTTTTTGTAAAGCTCTCTATTGAGCTTTCCTGACCAGGCATGTTAGCACAGGTTTTATTTTCTAGCTTTCCGTCTCTCACAGAGGATGTTATCTGTGTACAATAATCCTTGGCTGGATTTTAGAACACCCTGGGAAGGAAAAGGGATGATGACACTTGTATTCTTGATCCCCCTCCATACTGACTTTTGTCTTTTGTTATGTGTGTAATACATGTCAAACCTAACAACTCGGTAATCGATTACACTAGCACTGTAACACGAAACTTTTCTATTTACGAGTATTTATCATATCTTAAGTTGAATATTTAACTCAAAAAGCTTTACTTAGCAAAAAAATATCTAAAAAATGGCGGCACTAAGTGACTACTGGCCTTAGTTAATGGTTTCTTAGCGCACAGTTTTAATTCATTAAGTCTTGAAACGGATCGCCTAATGAAGCTTAATTGGAAATAAAGATGAGAAAAATTATTACAAATTCACTTCTAAAGTTTCAAAGACTTTTAGTAAGTAAGTATTAACTTCATTAGCTTACATAATTATAGTCAAAACTAAGATATCATGTAACAAACAGTGGCCAAAAGTTCTCAACAATTTAAATAAATAGGCTTGGAGTTTGAAGTAGGTAATTATTCCATCGTCTTGATCTTTTATAGTATATAGTCTTATAGTCTGTTTACTTATAGATTTTTTTTCTTCGGATTTTTGTATTTATAAAATCCTTAATGTCAAAATCTGTAGATTTGTTCGAATGATACGAAATAGTCAACTTTTCAAACAAATATGTGCATACAAGATACATACGAAAATTTCAACAGTCGGATAAAAAAGCTGAATATTGTGATGTCTAAAAATCTTTCAAAGCAAAATAAGATGAAATTTTAATACTTCAAAGTACGTAGCTATCTTTAATTTATATGTTCACTTTTGCCACCCCTATTACTGTTCTAAATACTTCTTTACTTTTGTAAACGTGTTCAGAATACAAAGTGTACGAACTACCCGCCGCGCTCAGACAATCAATGGGCTCCAAGTAAAGCTTTTAATCTGTTTATCTCAGTTTAGCTCCTAATAGATTGTGAAAGGATTTGGGAATTTAAAAATCCTTTTCTCGCCTTCGATGGGTTCAGGTTTTACCAATTTTATCTATTTCATTTATTTCTTTAACTGTAATTTTATTGTTCTTCATTTACGTAACCATTTTTAATCGTGTTAAGCATTTAATTGTTTAAAAAAAACAGCATTGTGCAAATTTCATATAAAATGAACCACAGTAACCACATTGTAACCACATAGTATCTAAACTTTTGTGCGGGCTTGGATTCGAACAATCTTATAAAGTATACTCCAATAAATAAAAATATTCCTACTTTTGATAATTAAAATATTACTTAATGTATTACCAGCTATCACTTGCAGTTGTGTTTTGAGTGTGCCTGATATTTATTTTACAACAATTGGGAAATGCTGTGTCTGTGCTATAATATATGTTGTGGATTTTATAAAAATCGGTACAGCAATTTCAGAGGAGTTTTTTTCATAAATTCATAAACGCTTCCTAAGCCAATCTTTAAACTTGTTTGATGTGGGCGCCCGGCGGACATTTTATATAACGCCAACATCACAGAGTCTCCAATTTTCGTATTTTCTCAATTGAATTATTACAATGTCAGGTAGGGATCCCTCTGATAACAAGCTACGTGATTTCAACCGCAACCATTGGCACTCCACTTCAAAGACGAAAACGGTCAGCAGAGGAAAAAAGATTATGTAAATTGTTTGGTTCGTAGGGTGGTAGCCCTTGGGAACCCTTGGGGCTTGGGACATGCAACCTTCTTTATAAAAAGGGGAACTATTCAACAATAGGTAATTTTGTTTACGTCTAATACTTTACTTTTGAGTTTAAACAAAACATTGTGCAACGTTTTTACTATAACTAATAAAATTAATTTGTAGTTATTAATAAATTCTTCAGAGAGCAGTATCACCTGTCCTAAACCAGTCAGTGGGGAAAAATAATTCGGCTTTTTAAAAGCAAATTAATCGCCTTCTTTTCAGTTTATATAACGTAACACATCAAGACGTAAGTTTTTTCACCTAAAAAAGGGTATTTGGCCTGTAATACTCCTGTGACCAGGGTATCATAGGTTTTAACTTCATGACTTTTATCTTTCACAACACAAAACCCGATTGAGGGAAGTTAATGACTAAATCATCCCAAGTTACCACATTGAAAAAAAAGGATATTGCATATTATTCCATGGCCAAAGAGTGTCTATTCTAAAGACAGACATTTTAAAATTGTGATTTATGTGACGAATAATTATCCAAGCTCATGATTTCAACGACCCATCAACCAAAATTTGCCTTCGTAAATGAAATATGAAATTCCAATTAAGAGGAATCAATTAAAAAAATGTTCAGTTTGCTTCCATTCACCCTTTGACATAATCGACTTTTCATCTATGTACAAATTAATTTCAGAATTGAAATGAAACTCATAATTTTATAAAAAATGTTAATTCACGAAATTGTTGAATCAGCCCTTCTGTTTGTTTTGCTTGTAATTTTTAGGGTTCCTTACCAAAAAGTAGGAACCTATTACTGTGACTTCGCTGTTGGTCTAGTCGTCGTCTGTCGCCAGGCTATATCAAAGATGATACGTATCTGTTGATGCTATTACAACAAATACTAAAAACCCCCGAGTTTCATAAATATAAAAATAGTTGTAATCGTCAAGAAAAATAATATTGATATTTACAAATTTTCTTTAAGATTATTACTTAAAAGAAGTATAACTTTTTACGTGTCTACACAGTTTTGTTTAACTTAGCAATTTTAAGTGCAAAAAAAAATTAATAGTGTTCATAGCCCACGGCAGATAGTAGCAGAAATTAACACAATTCCGCAATGTTAAATGAACTTTCTTATTATGAAAACTGTGAATTATCACACTAAAAACTGTGTGTACAATGAAATCGCCAATTGTTCAAAATTTATTTATTTATTTAACTTTATATACACTCTGTTCCAGTCCGGCCGTTAAAGATAAGTGTCTCTTCTACTAGGAGGCACTGGTGGATTTTTCTGAGAACTTATCACCCCCTTAATTAAACTTTTAAAAACTTAAATCGTAGATTGTGTAGTAAATAAATAAACAGTAATTTATTAGAAATTCTTATGTATTTTTCGATCGAATATTGTGAAAGCGGAATATATTGTGAAATTCGTTGAGATTTTTCTTAAATCATCCCTTAACCCTATAATAGGAAACGTGAGCCTTCAGCTCACGCGACAGTGGCATACAGTATACAGGCGGACTTAATGCCTAAGGCATTCTCTTCCAGTCAACCTTGGGCAGTGCAGAAAAAATAAAGTTGTGGGTGTATATTTTAACTATTAAAATAGCAAAATTGTGCTTAGTTTACATATTCATTACAACTAACAGATTCAAATAAACTTACATGCAAATAACTACATAGATACATAATATAACATACATAGAATTTAAATAATAAACATACATATATAATACATATTATGTGTGTATGTTATAACTGTTTGTATGCCTTAAAAATAATAATGTATACTTATATAAATACGTCTAAGTGATACTACATTGATGACACAGCCAATTTTTGAAGTAAAAGCTCCTTGACTCTTCTCTTAAAGGTGTCTCGGTTATTCAACAGTCTTATCTCAGAGGGAAGTGCATTCCACATTATGATTGATTGGATAGGAAACGAATAATGAACAAAGCCAGTCTTATTGGGTGGACAGTGAAGCAAACGATTATTGGTCGAGCGAAGGTGTCTGTCGTGTGTAGTATGAAGAAATTGAAAGTAAGAGGAGAAGTATAAAGGAGGAGAGGGAGACATCAGAATTGAGAATAACGTAGTGAGAGCACGTAGGTCATGACGAAGACGTATGGGAAGCCACTTCAATTGAGAGCGATAAGTAGACACATGGTCATATTTGCGAAGGCTAAAAACGAAACGAATGCAGTTATTAAGAAGACGATCTAATTTATTGAGAAGCTCTGCATTCAGGTCGAAGTAACACAGGTCACCATAGTCAATTAAGGGAAAGATTAAGGTTTGCACAAGTATCACTTTGGTCTTATAAGGGAGAAAGTTCTTTAATCGATAATATTTTAATATAATAATTTACCAGTTGTTTTCATTTTAATTAAGTTAGGTTAAGTTTCTGTCGCATCACAATTGGCCTCAATGTTATATATTCGGACATAGTAATAAAATAACCAAATACAAAACACTATATTATTTATTAATATATATGATACATGTACATCAAAGGTAGACATCAGCCTGTATGGATAATAGTACTAACAAAAACACTACGTACATTTGGTGTTTTCCAATTACAGTTGAACTGGGTACATAATGTATGTACGCTAAATATTAATAAATAAATAAATATTCACGGACGTCCTCTGGTCCCAAGCTAAGCTTATATGCTTGTGTTATGGGTACCAGAATACGGATATAATACATATACTACTTTTCTTTTGTAAATACATACTTATAATACATAGTAAAATAAAATGATGTTTAACTTAAAAAACCGGAAAAGTACGAGTTCCGTAACGTGTAAATGTTGTCCCACGGATCAATAATGAAAACGTAGTAAAGCCCCCATTAATTATTATAGGTATTCTGGTATTTAGTGTTTGTTTTGCGGCAACAGAAATACACAATCTGTGAAAATATCAACTCTCTAGCTATCTATAGTTCCTATGATACAGATTCTTTTCATATTTTGGTACGGAACCCTAAAAAGTAAATCAAAAAAGGTTGATAAATGAAAAAATATCCATTAATTTGGCTCGTTCGTACACTAAACACTGCAATTGGAAAATCGTATAATTATTTGTTAGCGTAATAAAACAATTTATAGTATTGCACGACAAAAATATAACTGAAAATCGAAATGAAAATATTTGAACAATTTATTATTTTCTAAAACTTGCGCGACTCATTTGTTCAAATAAAACCACTTTTTACGGATTTAAACGCGTGTATACACATGGACATGCCGACTGCAAAGTCTACGAAAAATCGGGCTAAAATTTAAAAACAAATACACGCGTCTAAATCCGTAAAAAGTGGTTTTATTTGAACAATTATTAATACAAGCCAACATTATAAAGTCGATTGATTTTTTATCTATCCTTTGTTTTTCAGAAGCTTTACGATAATCTGAAAATGAAGACAAGGTTAGTCCTTCTGCAGCTCAAATAGCTTTAAAACTCTTAAAACTAAGAGATAAATAAAAAAACAGTTTATAATAAATTTGTTTTAAATGGTAGTTGATATCTGAGATAAGTCAATAATTAAATTGTTTAGATAAAGTAAATAACTACCGTCTGTAAGTAATTTACAAGCTGTAATGTATCTAATTAGTAGGATAATATCAAATTTACATTGTTATTGTTTATGTTTTGAGACATTAAGGCATATACTTGAATAGAACATACAGAATTTTAATTTTTTAACTGACTTTGAACTATATATTATTCTAAATACGTAAGACTTCATCTGAGCTTTTGATCACTTTGCTGTTAATTTTTCAGTCTATTCAGAACGCTAACTTAGGTATGAGGTATCGGGAAATAAATATAATATTTTCATTACATTGTCGGTACACACGGGTGTGCCTGCGTGTATGTATGCACTCTGATGTATATTGGAACAGCATTCAATACTCATCTGTTAAATCATAAACAATATTTTGTTGTCACCCATTTTGTGTTTATTTCCAATCACTTTTAGATTATTAATATGTTTGCAGAGAGATGCAGAGTGCATCTCCCATTGAAGATATGATACGCACCTATATTTGGAATTACATACACAAATATCAAGTCACGTCCCTAATGTCTCAAACACAAACAACACTACTCACAATACAACCTCGTATAAAATGCACGTTATGAACTAGTGACTATAACTTGTTTAAAATTAATCGTTGTTTAATAAAAGTTATCCAAAAATGTACAGTTTTATACTTAACACTACAAAGTACATTATAAACTTATTTTTACAATTATTAAATCTGTCCAGTTGTCGACTAGATTATGTTTCGTTTTAAATAAATTAATTATAATTTAAACATTCAGTCTTATATGCGTATATAAATAATAATAATAAAAATATTGAGCATTATAAAAATATTACAAACTTATAAATAAAATAGGATTAAATAATATTTTAATGACTTAATCAATGACAACCTACTCGTAATTGTATAAATAAATAAAGTAATATAATTAATCGTGCCAAAAAATTGATAGATTTGATTAAATAAGTGAATAAATTAATTATTTCTGTGAATAAACCGATTCATATTCACAAAATTACGAAGAGAGTTGCGTCGTTCTTGTAATTAAATAAAAATCTAAAATAATTTAAACACTGTTACTAAAACTAAAGACGAAGCTTTATGTAAAAATATATAAACAAATTATTCATTTATTTATTTAAATGTCTCTAATTAGTTTAAATCAAACTAAAAACGTAAACTGCTGAAATGTATATTTTTATGGCAATGCAAGCACAGTGTAGAAAAACATGCAATTAATAAATTCACCACTAAGAATTCGCTTTTAAAATCTACCATTGTGTACGTAAATTATTTCTTTTATTATTTTTTGTCAATTGTTAATAAAAGTTTTCTCTGGTTTCATGCGCT
This sequence comes from Orgyia antiqua, assembly GCA_916999025.1. Classification (NCBI taxonomy): domain Eukaryota; kingdom Metazoa; phylum Arthropoda; class Insecta; order Lepidoptera; family Erebidae; genus Orgyia; species Orgyia antiqua. Next base: position 33,904,921 of record OU779867.1, on the reverse strand, counting down.
TTGAAAATAAAATGTTTACTCGAGAAATAAAAAAATATAATACACGACATAAATGAAGGAAATCATATCCGAGTAGATCATAAAGTGGTGGCAAATAAAACGCAATTGTAAATTCAACTCAAAATTAAATACATTAGGGTCGATTTTTATGGAAGGTTAGTGTAGTTGGCCAGGTCTTTTCCATTTTTATACATAGAAGTGATGATTGGATCAATGTTGTGGTATTCCTTTCCAGAACGCGGCCTTAACGTATTTGTTGGTTGTCTGCATAGCCTGGAATATAAGAGATTACTCATTTAGGTCCGTTCGAGGCAAATACAATGTCAGCGCATCTGTCATTTTATTTGCCTGGACACGTTTCTGTAGAGCAAATTTCCTTACATGGCAGGTAGAAAAATATCTTTGCAATGTTATGAGCAATTATTTTGGTAATACAAACTTACCTCATTCCCATAGGAGTGTCAGAAGATGAATGTGACGATGTTAATGATAGAGTTTCAATGTAATCTGACATATCAGATGTGCCACTGGATGTGCTGTGTGTATCCATCACACCTGAAACACGCATACAAATTATACTAAGTGTATAATCATAAATGTTCGAAAACTGTAACTAATCTAATTAAAATATGTATACCTTTCAATTGTTTCGGAGGTAAAACTGGAACTTCCGCTTCAGCAGATGATGATTTCGGTCCAGTTCTATGTAACTGTAAAGGCAAATCCCTGAGAGGATCGGATGACTTTGATTTTCTTGGTAACGATGAATGAGCACAACCAGACAAACTTCCTCTCATTTTCTTATGCAATACGTAGTGATATCGTGAGTTGGCAGCATTTAATGGTATTTCATATTCATTATAGTCACCTCCATGCTTCATAGAACAACTAGACACTCCAGAATCGTTTGAGCTTGAGGAATCTCGATTACCACCAGACTTACAAGGCATGCTAGAGGATTGCTTCATTTGTGCTTTATCTATATGTTTATTTCTCAAATGAGGAGCTTCTTTTGAAGAACTATCTTCAGAAGTTTTATTTTCAGAGCCTGATGATTTGCAATCACAATACTCAGGTTCATTAGGAGAAGAAGATCGTCTGTTTTCGATTGCTAGATTTCTTAATGTTTCCAAAGAAGAAGAAGTTGCATGACTTCCAATACTACTGTCAAATTCTTTTAAGTCCTCAAGAAGTCGAGCTGAATCCACAGAACTAGAGCGTTTCTGCAAAGATATTTTATATTTGCTAGCAAAGTTTGTTATGCTTGCGTCGCCAGTAGTTAGTGTTGGTATGCTTATTGATTTTTCCATTTCTGCTCTATGAATTCTATTAATAGGATGCTTCAAGCTTTGAGACCAATTTGGATTTGGTAACATTGGAGTATATCCTGGATTAAGTCCCAATACTTCATGATGATGTTCTTTTTTTCTTTCATTTGTTGGTTCCATCAACAAATATTCATCATTTTTAATCTTTTTGAGGTCTAGTTGTTTATTTGATGTATTTTGAGAATGTCCACATTTAGTGCAAACTTTTGCAGTTTTCGGCATGGTGTTTACAGCAAGATCTATGTTAGCACTTAATGCACTTAATTCACTTTGTGTCACGCCTGCTTTTTTTAATAAGTCTTTTGCATTTTTGTAATACTCTAATGACAAAGCAAATTCTAGATTTTCGTAATTTGCGTATGGTCCTTCAAATTCCTTCTCTTGCTGTGGTACTATATTTTGATAATTTATGAAACCGGAATCAATAATATCATCACAAGTATCTTTTTCTGCACTTGAAGTGCTTTGTCTATTTGTTTTTCTCGATATATCTACAGTTGCGTAGATTGCCATATCATCGGATTTTTGATTAGACAAAACTTCTGTGTTAATTTGTTCATTTGCCGTTCTTTTGCAGTATGGAAGACTAATTAGGTTGTTAGCCCAATTTGTTACCTTTTGGCATGGACATTCTACTGGTTGGAGATTCTCTTCACATTCTACTATAACAGTTTTCTTTCTCGAACCAAATTTGAGTATACAACCACAATTCTTTTTTAAAACTAGTGATCCAGGCGCAGATTCTTTTGACACTTGAAATAAGTCATCTGCTAAGGATTGTTTTATTCTTTTGGGAATATCGTAATGATCAGAGATGTCAACCTAAAACAAATGAATTTGTATACAAGTTGCTAAAACTGATTGTATTATAAATAATTATAAACTTAAAAGTATACTCACGTCGACATGTAAATTTTTAGGAACATCATAATTTTCATAAGGTCCAACTTTAGGATTACTTGACATATAATTATCATTCATAGTACACGAACAGGGACAGCTGGGTAATGGAGCAGCAGCTTTCTTTTTATCTAAATTAATGGGTTTTGGGGGTCGCTCGGGAACCCTTTTTGTGCAATGGCAACCCTCTGATTGTTTTCTTACAGTTCGTGGCGTTAAATATTCTGTATTGTTAGAAGTCTTATCAAAATTGTTTTCTGCTACCGGCTCCATAGTCCATGCGGGATTGAATGTGGTACCAGGCGTTAATGCTACCGTTGAAGATCGGGAAATTGCGCCTAGTTTTGTCAGACAATTATTGCACCTCTCTAATGTAACATGATCAGCCCCACTCCATGGAGGCCTGGTACCGGTTTCATCTTCATCATAGTTTCGTCTCTCGTCAGAAGACCAGTAAGGGGAATCAGCGCCACCATCTTCACCGAAGAAATTTTCTTCATAAAGTGCGCTAGCATTATCTGGTATTGATGGTTCAGTTGTATTGAAATCAGATTGTCGAGTGCTAGGGCGAGTCTTGTTTCCTAAAACATTATGAGAAAAGATGAAGCTTTTTTGACTTTTAAGAATTAATTTTTGATACCATAACATTATACGAAAGACTCAATAAAGTGTATAACTTACTCTGGGGATAAAAAAATTATAGTTACTAATATTAATTATTAAGCCTACACGTGCAACTGAATGACATTTAATAAACTCGTTGTTAGTATTAAAATAATTAGGCAGCCTATTAACCAAAGTTTAAACAAATCATGATCGATGGATAAATCAAATACCAATACTCTTTCTTGACATTCCTGGAGTCCGCTGCAAGGTCAAGTTCCCCTGGGCAGCAAGGTCAAATTCATCAGTTATGTCTTGTGCATGGTCTGTGATAAGCATATGTAAGCCCTCACCCTTTCCACAGTGAGACCCACCCTCAAAGCAAAATCTTCCTTCCACTACACCATAGCGCCTGCAAAAAAGAAAAAAGATGTTTATCATCAATTTCTGAAGATAATCAGCCCAAAGATTTTCTTTGTCTGAAAACCAAGTATCATGTAACGTATATTTCATTGAATATTTTCGCATCTCATGTGCAGTTGTGCCCAAAAATACTGTTCCAATAGTACTCCACATAAGATTATGAATCGTTTAATATCGTGGTCATAAATTTTATATGCAACTTATCATTTTTATTCACGTTTTATTTTATTACAAACTAGTTGTGCCCACGACTCCATCCGCGTGGATTGATTTTTTCGATCGACCCAATAAATTTTTTTATTCATTTTAAGCCGCTAGATGGCGTTGCAAGTAACCAAATTGAGAAATTTCGTATTATGTAAATATCTCTTGATTGAGTGGACCGATTGCGATGAGGCAAAGACAAAGTAATACCTTATGTGATGTACAATTTTCACGTATAACATTTATATTTATAAGTGTTGTATATTTTACGTGATGCGTGCACAGACAAACATCTAAACAGACCAACAGACAAAAAATTTCAAAAATAACTCTGACTATTTTATTTGAAAATATAGTCAATATACGAAATTTTTTTTCTACAGATTTATTATATATAGATATTTAATTATTTTGAAGTTCTTGTTTGTTTGAATCTTATAGATTTACGAAAGATTTATTTTTGCTAAATTGCGAAGCTAAAGAAATTAAAGCTCATTCAGGCATTTGGTATGGAGGCTGAGGCTAGACTTCAAGTCTCTTTCATTACAGACTCGAAATCGTTGCCAAAACTCATAAAGAGGCCTTTATCAGCTTGATGCGTTAAGTAACACCTAAAACTACCACGAAGAAAGGTTTATCTGTTTATTTTATTACTTTATTTTGCCTCGAATTTAATCTCAATATGACTTCAATTCACATTAAGTTAAGCCACTTTAGCTGTAAAGTACTATAAATATAAGTTTGAATTATATAATATATAAGTTTGAAAGAGATTTATAAAGGTTATTAAGTAAAAAAATAATGAATCACTTAGGATTTAGTTAATCTTTGTTAGACCTTAAATTTGTGTAATGTTGGGCATTAAAGCCTTTAGGTGTTCTAAAGGTTCAAATTACATTCTCTGGTAGGAGATAGTTGGTCTTCAAATAATTCAGTTGCCAATATTTTTTTTATCCCCCAAGCCAGGATGCGGAGATATATTTAACATAGTATAATTAAAAAAGTCTATAGTAATTCTCACCTCAAATGAGCAAGTTCCCATAATCCCAAAAGACGAGGAGGTATACCACTAGTAAGGGCAAACCTCCTTCCTTGAAGATGTAGTCTTGCTGGACCGGCTGGTAACTTCTTCGAACCACCACTCCCAATCATGACTAAGAACTCCTTCGAAGAACCCAACTGACCTCCTACTTTCACTTGCCAAGCTATTAATCTTTCTCTCGTCTCAAAAGCAAGAACCACTGTCACATCTTGGCATATAATGGCTATGGTATTTGATTCCTTGTCCAGTGTAAATCCAGATTCGAATCCAAGGAAGTGCTGAAGAGACAACGAGCCCTTTGTTTGTCCTTTCTTGAAACGATCTTTTGGATCCCGGTAGAGTTGCAGATGTAGACAATCTGAAAAGTAAAAGAAACAAAAATATAGATAAGCTACAATACATCTTTAGTTGCTTTAAAAAAAAATAGTTATTTTTGTATGTGAGAGCTTCAACATTTAAAACTAGGCTAATGATTTTGATGCGATTGTTTTATTAGACGGAGTGGTTCATGACAAAGGGTAATTTACGCAAGTATTGAGTATCTTATATTTTAATCTATTTCAAAATTATTTCAGAAAGTTGTGAGTCTTATAGCTTCTCTCTCTCTAAATTTATAGTTCTCCTATTATTGTAAAGAGGAAATAATTTGATTATTTAATAAACTAAATTATAGTGGAAAAAATGATAAACATGTGCGGGAATGTTTTTTTCCACTATAATTTAGTTTATTTAGTAAAAGCATAGCAAGTCAATTGCAAAAATTCATAAATTAATAAATTAATTTGATTATTTGTTTGTTTAAATAAAAAAACTTAATATTTGTTTTGTTTAAAACAAATAGGCTCTAAAACTAATATAATATAATGTTACCTGACATCAAAAATGAAATGGAATATATAAATAAACCTAAGCTTAATACTTAATAAACTCTTTTATCGCAGTAAAATAATATATATTAATTACTTTTCTAACAAATCTTAAAGATATCTTTGATAAATTTTGTAGCCAAGAATTAATTACACTTCAGAAATTAATTAACTTGAGCATGTTACAGGAATATCCTTCTTAACAAGAAAAGTAAATATACCTTTCATAGGCTCTCGTTGGGAGATGAAAGCGTGTCACTTCCGGTTGTAAAAAGATACGCTGAGCCTATATTATGTACATAACGAGAAATTAGGCTCAAGCAAATTATCCTAATTATTTTGTGCAAGATAATCATTTGGGAAAATTGAATTGCCTATATATACTAAATTTGTAAAACAAAATAAATCAGAACCAAGAAGGTTGCTAACATAATTTACTTGAAAAATCCTAATTAAAATCTAGTATGTAAGTTATGATGTGCTGACCGCGCGTTGTGGGTTCTATGAAGGAAGCCTATGTCCAACGGTGGACGGAGAAAGGCTGATTAAGTTTTATGTTATGGCTGACTAATTCATAAGTTTATCGCAACTTGTTAGTTATTAATTCATTTCGTGTGATAACTTATTAAGAATACAAGTCGCAACACTCCGACAAAGCCAGCTAAGAGATATTGTACACAAATAACTTCCTCTGCGAGAGACGGAAAACTTTAAAATAACCTTGTGCCAGTATATCTGCTCAGCGCGGCACAGTAGCCCATAATCCCTCCCCAAAATGAAAGAGGTCCGTACCCAACAATGGAACGTTAGTGGGCTGAATAGAGATAGACCGTGCGGAATTTGAATTGACGACCTTGTAAACGAGAGTTGTTACAATAACCACCAGACCACGAGACTAGTCGAAATTGATAACTTGTAGTTGATGTTTGGTGTAATAATTTTTGTGAAATATTTTATTCCAGTATATTATAATAGTATTCAAAATAAACATATCAAATCAGTTGGTCCAATAAGCAGCACACAAAAGAATCGGGTTCCATGAAAATAGGTCTCGCTGAATATTCTCACAACCCTCGCGGATTATTAAATATCCTTGGAGAAAAACTCGCGAGTATTTTAATATAACTTTGCTGGGACCTTTTAGTATAATAATAGCTTTGTATGTTGTATATATGTATAGTATATGTGCACGTTTATTGTGAATCTACTAAATGTTATGAAAGGCTTATGTTAAGGGAAGTATTTTTAGATTTTTGCTACTACAAATGGCACTTTATAGTCTCTGCATACCCCATGGGAAAATCGCCTTGTAGTATGTATATATTAAAGGTATTCTCGACTTGGTAAGAGGTTTAGAATATAGTTTTTTTTTTCTCATTGACTGATGGGCAGGCTACGTAACAAAGAAAATATTGGATAACCGGTAGCTCCTGAATGCAAGCGCTATAAGATCTCGCGTTGTGATGTTCCTAAAAGTAAAACTAGATTTTGCTTACAGAAAAAGCAAGAATACATGGATATATTTATTCTTATTTTACCACAAATACATACATACAATATATTGCTAGAAAATAGCATCAATTCTTCTAAATAAAATCCTCTCCGGCCACTATAATGATTGCAACAAAAAATGGATTCTACCAACGTGAGCCACATTTACGCCAGTCGTGTAGGGTGACCATTTGTCATAAAAATTTAAGACTAAAATTAATCATGTCAGGACAAACAATTCCTTTAAAATTATTTTCCGTTTACGTTACTATGTAGTTAAAATCCTATAAAATGCAGTCACTTGACTCTACGTAAATGTAATTAATTGTGTTTTTGTATATTCAACTTAAAGTTAAAGTGAAAACCTATGCAGGTATAGATGTATTCAAATGTGTATAAAGTATGACTTAAATTGTCAGGTAAAATTTGATGAAAGAAAAATTTTTCAATTGTAGAATAAAGCGAAGCATAACTTCTGTTATACTTTGTGTGTAGTGACCGTAGCACATGTACATACTAGTAGCACATGTATAATAGACATCCCATTACCTCTTAGTATTTATAAGTTCTAGTTATCAGGAAAATATAAAAATGATGATATAATTACTAAAGACGGAAAGCTAAAGTCACCAACACGCCGGATTCATTTAAAACTTATAACAAAACTTCTTCTCTTGGTAACAACTTATGTGTTAAAAAAATTATCTTTTAAAACAAGTGAATGATGGTGACAGTACAGCGCTCAGGTAAATCCTAGCAGGAAATGGCAGTAATTTGTGAGAACGTTCATTTATCATTTCTCTTGGGATTGCAGAGTTATAGTCTCAGATTAGAGATAAAAAGTTGTAACGATAGCACTTAATATTATGATGGATTTAACACAAAGATTTTTATTGTTTCAGAGATAAAACAACAAAATAACTAAAAGTTCGAAACTTTAAATAGAAATGATGTCACTTTCGAATTTCTTTCACATTGTGGTAAAACAAAATGCATGATCTTAATTTTTTTTAAACGCAGATTGTTTTTTGCTGTTACTACGATATCTTACAGGAAGAAAATCCATAATATTACTGAAAATTACTCATTAACAAGTTAATAAGCACTGAATGGGTCGATATGTATGACTCGATGTATGACTATAAATAAAGCCAGGAAGTATGTTTAGATCGTTGTTGATGGCACTCTTATTGTCTCCACCTACCTAATAATAAATAATAAATAAATATTCTTGATTGATTCTCATATTCTTGATTCTTATTATCGATCCGACTACTGCAGGTGGGTGAAAATCACTTTCAAAGATTCCGTTATACAGATTAATACATTGATAGATACGTTCCGAATAGGCGTGTTAAAAAGGTTTGATTCATACTTATTGTTTTTTTTTTTTATACGACTAGGGTGACAAACAAGCATACGGCTCGCCTGATGGTAAGCGATTACCGTAGCCTATGGACGCTTGCAACACCAGAGGTACCACCCGCGCGTTGCCGACCCTGTAGGAACCTTTTGACGCCCTTTTTGAAGAGCCCCATGCTGTAGACCTGTAGGAAAACCATGGCAGGGAGTTCATTCCACAACCTGATCGTACTGTTATATGGGAGTTCCCTTGGGTCTTTTTAAAAAAGAACTTTATTTAATTAAAAGGATTTATTTAGAATAATAAAATATATGTCTAACACGGGCGAAGGATGGATGGGAACTGGGGTATGGTAGTGAGGCACAGAGCTTCGTCTGTTCGAAGAAATGCTGAAAGGGCAGAAATGGGAACAGGTATGCAATAAGGCATACAGAGAGGGACTATAACAGCCCCCCGGTTGAGACTAAACTTCCACCTTACGGGTGAAGTTTAGGTTCAGAACCGAAGTCTAGGATTTTGGACGGGAATAGAAGAGAGTTCAATGGGATCTTCATGGGAATTGTTTGAGTTGGAAGAAGAAGGATGGTTGGTACATAATAATATGATCTTATCTCTAAAATAACTATAATACTTAAATACTACTACAAATATTACTATTATTAACAAATAGATCAGAAAAGGAATGTAAAAGATGTGGTGTGGAAATGTGGACTTAATGGTAATATCGTCAATTTGGTTGTTAAGTTTGTCAAATTTGTCTTTATAGTTATACAAAGGTTCAAAGGTAGAAAGTTTTATATTATTAGAGAAATTTAAAGAATGTGCATTAATGATGGAGATATTAGGGAGATATTTAATGATATTGAAATCTAGATTTATATGGGAAATATTAATATTAATAGTTTGTTTTGGTTGCAGTTCCACACCATTACAATATCCAATACAGTCAATAGGTATTTTGATTATACCAGTGTTTACAATATTGTTTTCTTTTAAATTATTATTATTACAATCTAGAGTTAATTTTGACAATTTAGAAAGTACAAATATCCAAGTGTTTTCACTTATTTCTTGCCAAATTTCTACTTGACCTTCAATTAATTTAATTTGACATAAGTCGGGTACAGAAGTTAAAGTTTTTAATACTATTTCGCTTTCACAAGTTGGATGGGATATACTAGACATTATGTTTACATTACTACAAATATAGTTGTTCTTAACAAGTTTACAATCATTAATACTTTTTATTTGACAGTATTGTGTTTTATCATTGGTAAAACCTATATGACTGATTGTTGGTAAAATAGATATATAAGTACTATTATTGTTGTACGGTACGGGTAAAGGTGGTATAAAAATGGTATAAACTAAATTCTACAGGATTAACTAATGGTATCTTGATTACAAATATGATCTTATTATCTACATAATATGAACTTATACTAGAGAGCTCCATGAGCACATGGATATTATTTAATTCTAAGGCAACTGGGAACGTTTTATAACTAGGTAAGTATATGTAATTATTAACTAAATTATCAAATAGTTCTTTAGGAGAGCAGATAGCAGGGTAGAGGACATTAGCTTTGCTAAACATCGTAACGGATAGCGTCGTTTTATTAAGAGGGATAGGGTGTTGACCATGATGTTTTATTTTAAAGAATTCGCAAGTTTAGGATCGTTTTCTGTTGGAGGTTGAGGTTCTGTTTCTTCGACTAAGGGGTTTACAGGATAACGGGATAACGCGTCAGCATTACTGTTAAGTTTTCCTTTCTTATATTCTATTTCATAGTCAAATTCTTCTAGTTTTAGTCTCCATCTAATTAATTTGGATCCGGGGTCTTTACAATTGAATAACCACTTAAGTGGTTGGTGATCTGTTATTATTTTAAAACGTCTGCCGTATAGATAAGGTCTGAACACTTTGGTTCCGAAGATTATTGCCAAGCATTCTTTTTCAGTTGTACTGTAATGAGTTTCTGCTTTATTTAGGGTTCTAGAGGCAAAGGCAATTGGTTGATCTTTTCCAACAGGTCCTTGGGAGAGGATAGCAGAAATGGCAACGTTAGAAGCGTCGCAGGTTAAATTAAACGGTTTGGAAAAGTCTGGGTAGATAAGAATGGGTGCTGTGATCAGTTTATTCTTTAGGGTTTCAAAGGCAAGTTGTTGTGCGTTAGTCCAGATAAAAGGAGAGTCTTTCTTTAATAGTGACGTTAGGGGTTTGGATAATTTGGAGAAGTCTGGAATGAATCGTCTGTAATAGGAAGTGAGACCAAGGAAAGATTTGATGTCTTTTTGTGATTTTGGAGTGGGGAATTTCTGGACAGATTTGATCTTCTCTGGGTCAGGTTTTAATCCTTCTTCAGAGATGATATGACCTAGGTAACCAACTTCTTTTCGAAGGAATTCGCATTTATCAGGCTGTAATTTAAGGTTGGACATCCGAAGTTTCTGGAAAATGGCTTCTAAGTTTTCTATGTGGCTAGGAAGGTCATGCGAATAGACGACAATGTCATCGAGATAGACAAAGCACCTTATTCCTTGGAGACCGGTGAGCACGTTATTCATGAGACGTTGAAATGTCGAAGGTGCATTTTTCAGACCAAAAGGCATTCGAGTAAATTCGAAGTGGCCTTGGGGAACGCTGAAGGCGGTCTTGCAAGCGTCATTGTGGTTGGTTCTAATCTGATGAAAACCTGAAGCAAGATCTAATGTGCTAAAATATTTTGATTTACCAAGCTGGTCAAGAATTTCTGTTATATTGGGTATAGGGTAAGTCTCACCGATTGTGATATCGTTCAATTTTCTATAATCTATGACGACTCGCCATTTCTTTTGGCCAGATGCGTCGATTTTCTTAGGAACTATCCATATAGGAGAAGACCATGGGGATACGGAAGGTTTGATAATTTTTTGCTTAAGCATTTTATCTATTTGGTTTTGAACTTCTTGTTTATGGACTTCAGGAAACCTATATGATTTGGTATTGATAGGAACATCTGAGGAAGTATGGATATTATGTTCAATAGCGTCAGTGTAGGTGAGGAAGTCATTAGGGAGATGAAATATATCAGCATAATTAGCACATAAGTTACGTAGGGTTTCGGATTCTTCTGAATTCATATGGGATGTGCGTAGGAGGTTAAGGACGTCTTCAGTTCGTTTCAGGATATTAGTATCTTGCACAGTGGATTGTTTAATATTAAAGATAGGACAGTTGTTATCCTTAATTAAAGGTAAGAGTTCAATTTTTAAGTCTGACTTTATTGGTATAGGAGATTCTGAAGTATTTACTACGGATATATTCACTCTGGAATTTGGTTTAACTTTTACTATACAATTTGCTACGAGTAGAGATTCTGTTATTTTTTGATCTAGGATAAGGCCTTCTTTTATTTCAGGATTCAGGACTGAGCATTCTATTACGGTTTCCGTACGAGGTGGAATAACATAGGATGGTTCATGGAATTTTAGTTCATATTTAAATGTGTGACTTGCGGTTAAGGTACTTTCAGAATAGTTTATAGTGCAATTATAAATTGTCAAGAAGTCATTTCCTATTATACCGTCATAAGGGAAGTTTATATCTGGAACTAAATGAAATTGGTGTTTAAAGGAATAGACGTCTATATTTATGATTCCTAAGGAAGTGATATGATTATTGGATGTCCCTATGCCGGAAAAGGTAACTTTTTCTTTAGTAATATGAGGCATGATTTCGATTCTGTTAATTTGTATTATACTAGCACAGGCTCCGCTATCTACAAGGAGACGGAGAGGATTGTAGGACATGGAGGTTTGTATTTCTATAAAAGGTAAGCAGGTCTTGGAAAGATTTGTTTCAATATTAATTATTTCTGATTCATTATCTTTTTCTTTTTCAGGTGCAGGATGCGTCGGAGCGCTGGTTGTAGGTGTTGGATTTTTGTTTTGTATAGGAGACATAGGATTATTAGATGTATTAATTTCATTTTCTTTAGGTATAGGTTGAGGAGACAACGTCTCAGTTTGATTGGTTTTGACATTTTGTTTATAATATTTTTCATTGGATTTCGTAGAGGTAATTTGATTTTTATTTTCTTTTATAGGAGGAGACAAGGTCTCAGTTTGATAGGATTGTTTATTTTGTGATTTATAATATCGTTGATTATGAGTCATTGGAGGAGACAAAGTCTCAGTTTTAGGATTCATTGGAGGAGACAAGGTCTCAGTTTTAGGATTCATTGGAGGAGACAAGGTCTCAGTTTTAGGATTTATTGGAGGAGACAAAGTCTCAGTTTTAGGATTCATTGGAGGAGACAAGGTCTCAGTTTTAGGATTCATTGGAGGAGACAAGGTCTCAGTTTCATTGGATTTCATCGAGGTCCTTATTGGATTGGATTTTATCGAGTTACATTGTTTAAAGGATTTCGTCGAGTTCCGTATAGGAAAATGCTGTGGTCGTGTATCGATTTGCCCGATTATTCTTCCCGCACGATACCGATCGGGAGGGTGTTTGAGTTTAAATTACCGTCTACTTCGTCACGGCTTTCTTCTTCGATAAGGTAAGTATTAATAATAGGACGATAGGGAGGACGATGATTTTGGTTAGGCATTTGTTGAGTTCCGAATCTACGGTTATTATTATTTTCACGTGTTCGGCACACATCTATAGTGTGGCCTGGAAGTTTACAGTACCTACATACATCATCTTTATTTGTAGGTGGAGGGAAGCGTTGATAATCAGGACGAGTAGGAGGAGAGAAGTTTTGATAATTAGGATGAGGTGGTGTGAACGTGCCGCGTTGATTATTATAAGCTTTGTTTACAGGTTGAAATTGTCTCTGCGGTTGAGTTGCGCGTATTGGATTGTTTTGATTAAAGGAGGACGCTGACCGTTTCGACGTGACTTGAAGAAGTTTCTCTTCAGCATTAGCAAAATTAATAGCGTCATTTAATGATTTAGGGCTCTTACATCTAACTATTGTCGAGATACGGGGATTAAGTCCCATAAGAAAATGATGCAACGCCAGGTCTTCCATGGCGGCTGTACGACCAGGTAGCTCTTTGGCTTTAGTAGTGGTTAAGGAAATTTCGGTTAGTAATTGTGATAATAAAGATTCTACACGCAAAGCATATTGATTTACAGTTTCGTTAATGTTCTGTTTGCTTTCCTGTAAGTCGGTTAGTAAATAGGTATAATGTTTCTGCTCGCAAAATTGGGATTTTAAGAAATCTTTAAGTTGTTCCCAGTTGTTAAACTCTTTAATGGAACATGCTATCTCAGCTTTACCTTGCAGTTGGCTTATAATGTACTTGAACAAGATAGACTTCTGACCTTCTGAGGCCAGATCGTAGGCGTTTTGACAATTTATTAAGAATGAGTTTAGTGTAGTTCTGTTGCCATCGTAGGGCTTGATAAATTTAAAGAGTAAATTAAGGTCTAGTTCAGACATTATAGCTAAGTTTGCGGCTGCTCTGGTTATTCTGGGGCTCGACGGTGTTGATTTATCCGTGTACTCCTTTCCTTCGGATACAGGGATATCGATCACGAGTTTTAATTCTTCTGACTTAACCGATTTAGGCATCACTTTTATCACTTTTAATTTTTATATCACTTTTTGTATGGTATCGCCTTAATACACACACAGTATGGTATCACCTTAATACGTTATCAAGAGTTAACACAAACAATAGACTTACAGTAACAGGAACGTGACGGATGTTTTGACGTACTGCATTTCGTTGCGATAAGTCCGGTGCCCTTGGACTTGATGAGAATTTCGAGGATTCTTGGAATTGACACGTGCACAGTTCAGAGTTCACACACACAGTTTATATGAATAGATTTAAATTGATTTGTAGAGGAAATAGTTATGTATAAAATAAATGGAATATGATTTTAATTATTTTGCCCTTTTATTCACTATTTAGACACTTTTGACCACTTTTCACGGAGACGGACCGAGGATTTTTCACTTTTAAATCCCTTAAGCTGCCACCAATGTTATATGGGAGTTCCCTTGGGTCTTTTTAAAAAAGAACTTTATTTAATTAAAAGGATTTATTTAGAATAATAAAATATATGTCTAACACGGGCGAAGGATGGATGGGAACTGGGGTATGGTAGTGAGGCACAGAGCTTCGTCTGTTCGAAGAAATGCTGAAAGGGCAGAAATGGGAACAGGTATGCAATAAGGCATACAGAGAGGGACTATAACAGTACGTGGGATAAAGTGGTTTTTCATGGTTTTCCTAACATATCTGAATATTGTAGTAGGTTTCGGCAAATTTCAGTCAGATGTTATGCGATGTGGTTTCCTCGGTCGTTTCTTATGATTCCCGCAAGCAAGACATGAGGAGATGACACACTTTTTGTCCAAAGAAAAATCTTGACTATATGGAGGTATTATATAATGAACTGACATAAATATTATTATTTTATGCTTCATGTATTTATGTGTCAGGTAGACAGACCAAGAGTATTACATGAGTTGTATAGTACTTTGTAAGTTTAATCCAGTTTGTTAAGGGCTCATGGGACGTTACGTGAATGTTAAAGGGTTAGTCCCTTTGGTCTCATACATGTATTGTACATTAAAATTATATTATTCAGTTTTGTTTACGTTTAGATAATAAAATGGTCTATAAATATTTGTATTTATGTTGCTTTTATTTCTACGAGTATTCGGTTTGTATTACTAATTGTAGTCCGTCTGTCCACAACATCGTGCATATTTCGGTTAGGGTACCGATGTATAAAATTAAAAAAAAATTACCATGAGTTCGTCCAGGATATTATTTCTCTTTCCAGCCCATTTAATTCCCACAGCTGGGCACAAGCCTCCTCCACTTTGGCAGAGCTTTTGGTCTACTTTGCCGCGTGGACCAAGTGTGTTAACATAGGATTTATTATCGAGTTTTCCGTCTCTCACAGTTGATGTTTTTATGTTTTTGATGTTTTTTTAGGAATTGTGACGTGGCCGCGTGGGTTAGAGGGAAAATAAAATACGTCCGGAACGGTGTTCGTAGTGTTTATTTGCGACTAACTTAATAAGTAGGCTACACAATGGACAATTGGCATTGTTCATAATTTTTGACCTGCTGTTTTTATATATTTTTTAGAAAATATAGACTATTTTAAGCAACTCAGTCAGTACCGTCGTCAACTCGCGAACGACTCATGCGGTATCTACGCACATACACGTAAAAAAATTTGAAGCAGTGAGAAATCTTATTTTTGTGGAGTTAAACTTAATATCATAGTGTAGCCTATAACAATACCTACCCAGGGCTATATTCAGATTCAAAATCCGTCAAGCAGCTTCGCCACAAAAACAGTTTGAAAATAGCTCAACGGTAATTTTTAAACAGCTGATAGGTGAGGTCATTAACCTGTTACACCCCACCACACGACCGGTTGAAGTGAAGTTCCAGTGTTTCTCAAAGTATCTTTGCTCCACAATGTTTACCTGCAAATCCTGCAAATCTGAGGCCAGAGATGGAGTAACATGTACTGTGTGCGAAAGTCAATTCGACTTTCCTTGCGCAGGCATCACCGAAGGAGGATGGAGAAAATTGGGTGATCGGAAATCAACCTGGAAGTGCAGCAGTTGTAAAGCATCGGCATCGGCGAGCCCGCGTAATAACACCCTTAAGGCATCTGCGATGGATGTTGACAACATCATGTCTGAATTAAAGAGGCTGTCGACACAAATGGAGGTGCTGCCTGCTTTGGTGGAAAGCGTTAATTCCATTCAGCGGGAACTCTGTGAATTAAAATTGATCAAATCGGAATTCACCGATATGAAGCAGTCGATTACGTTCATGCATGACTCAATGGATACACTATCATTAAAAATAACTAATATAGAATCTGAACTCGCTGCAGTCAAGAACTCGAGGGAGGAAATAACAATGTTAAAGGACCGTGTTGACAAGTTGGAATCTTGGTACCGAGATAGCGAACAACGATCCCGTATGAATAACATAGAGATCAAAGGTGTACCAATAACTAGCTCTGAGAACCTATTTACCATACTATCTAAAATTGGAGAAAAGATTGGATGCCATATCGCCAAAGATCAGATTAACTACATAGCTAGGGTACCCATGCGTGGTGATAAAGATCATAAAAATATCATATGCTCCCTCCACAACAGCTATCTAAAGAGCGATTTCGTTGCTACGGCGAAAAAACACAAGGCTTTAAAAGTGAGTGACCTTGGTCTGACAGGCGAGAACAGAATATACATAAACGACCACCTAACATTGGATAATAAAATTCTGCTCAACAAAGCTAAAGCACGTGCCAGGGATTTCAATTATGAACACATTTGGGTAAAGGGTTGCAAAATCTTCGTTCGGAAGAATCACACTTCTCCACACATTCACATAAAAACGGAAATAGATCTAAAGAAATATTTTTCTTAATTTCGATTCTACGTCTCGGCATATCTCCGTGCTATACAAACCTGATAAGTTTGAGAACCGCAGGTACATATTTACTTTATTCATTGCTTAGTCACCGGCCTATTGTTCGCTTATCTATTAATTCTTACCGCCTTGCACATTTATTATTCAATAACAATTTTGAACAGTATACCTGTATAATTAGGACTGCATTTCGCTTGCTTACTCGTACATCGATTCAGCTAGTAACTTTTAAAAATTCCGCTTCTTATTATATTGACATATTTTGCTATTTCTATTATGACATTTATTTCAATGATATTAATGTATCATTCTGCTTAGATATGATAACGTATAATTATTTACTTGCTATTTTTTTGCCTTGCGTTGTATATACCTACTTTTATACTATTTACATGCTAATAACTATAACGATTTATGATGGCACCTATTAGTATTTATTACCAAAACGTTCGGGGACTGCGTACAAAGACAGGTGTTTTCTATAGAAACATATGTATTAATGCTTATGATATTGTTTGTTTGACGGAAACCTGGTTAATTGAGGGTATTAGTAATTATGAATTATTTGACGACAGATATCTAGTATGGAGAAGGGACAGGAATTATACCTCCACAGGCCAGGTCATGGAAGGGGGGGTTTTAATAGCAGTCAGAAAGGAACTTATCGCTAACAACTGCGGTGACTGGTATTCATCTGCTGAGGATGTTTGGGTCACACTCACTCTGCAATGTAAGAACCCTCGGATATCTTATAAGATGCACATATGTGTTGTGTACATCTGTAACCAAAACCTTGGGAACCCTTTATCAGTACAGTTAAATCAGTTTTCTAATGGTTTAATGCAAATAATTCCATCGCATCCTACTGACAAATTTGTGATATTGGGTGACTTTAATCAGCCCAATATTATCTGGCAGGCTTTGGACAATGGTTGTGTTTTGCACGCCAGCAATCTTCAGGGTTCGGTGCAATCAAACTTAATTGATAACTTTAATATTTGTAGCCTAAAGCAATACAACATGTGCGCAAATATCAACAATAGAATTTTAGATCTTGTTCTGTCTAATGACGAGGTGTGTGTTGCGGTCTGTGGTGATCCCCTGGTGCCAGAGGATCCTCACCATAGAGCCTTGTGCATTACTGCAGACTTCACAGAACTTCATAGCCTGCCCATCCGCCCTTATTTGAAATTTCTGTACAATCACGATGACTTTGATGCAATAAAGGCAGAATTGGATCAAATTGACTGGCGGCGAGAACTCACCAGTAGGCTGCCTGATGATGCTTTGTCATACTTCTACAATCAACTTGATAGATTACGTGATACTTATATACCATCTAAAACTGCAACTCTCGGGTCCAAATACCCTCCCTGGTATAAAACTCCCCTGATTAAAGTGATTAAGGAAAAGTCAAAATTCCACCGTAAATTTAAAAAATATAATAATATTTCAGACTATCAATCTTTTATAATTTTAAGACAACGTGCTAAAGTATTGGAAACGGCTTTATTTAAAGATTATATAATCAAGGTTGAATCTAATATACGGGTGAATCCACGAGCGTTTTGGTCCTATGTTAAATCCAAGAGACAGTCTAATACGTATCCCTCCACGATGCAACTTGGACAGCGCGTCTCTAGTAGTGGTGATGATATATGTAATATGTTTGGTGATCATTTTTTCTCTAATTTTTCTCAGGAAAATGTAAGAACTGATGTATCAACGACTACGGTGATGGACTCAATTCACCGGATAAATTCAAACTCATACTTAAATTCAATAGAGATATGTGAAACTGAAGTCCTTCGGTTAATGAAACAGGTTGACCTTTATAAGTCGGCAGGCCCAGATGGTATACCACCAATCTTAATTAGGAGTTGTGCCAGCAGTCTTTCCCTTCCTCTCACCATTTTGTTTAATATGTCTATAGAAAATGGGATAATGCCAGCGATATGGAAGTCGGCGTATATAACACCCATACATAAGAAGGGTACAAAAGACCAGATTGAAAATTATAGGCCCATCTCAAAGTTGTGTATATTCGCCAAAATTCTAGAGAAAATAGTGCACAATCAAGTATACACAACATTTAGGACAGATTTTGGAGAATACCAACATGGTTTTTTAGTGGGACGGTCCACAACAACAAACCTGGTTCTTTGTAGCGATTTCTTATCCAAACACATGGCCAGTGGTAACCAGGTGGATGTTATATACACCGATTTTAGCAAATGTTTTGACCGTATACATCATAAGACGCTACTGAGCAAACTGATGCACATAGGTATTAGAGGGAATCTTTACAGATGGTTCTCGTCTTATGTAGAGAATAGATGTCAGATCGTAGCGTTGAATGGATATATGTCAAGACAATTTGGAGTACCTTCCGGTGTTCCTCAGGGATCATTATTGGGGCCTCTTTTGTTCAATATCTTTATTAACGATATTAGTTCTTGCTTCTTTCACTCGAAAATTCTTTTATATGCTGATGACCTAAAAATTATGAAGGCAATAAAGAGCGTGGAAGATGCTCATTTGCTGCAGGTAGATCTTGACCGTTTTCAAGACTACTGTTCACTAAACAGACTGGAACTCAACGTACCAAAGTGCTATGTTTGCTCATATACACGCAAACCTAATCCAATTATGCAAACATACACTCTTAAAGACTCTGATATAGCCAGGGTCAATCAAATTAGGGATCTGGGTGTTATCTTTGATGCGAAATTAATTTTTGAAGCTCACGTTGAGGCAATAGTAATAAAGGCCTCACAGGCTCTGGGATTCATTTGTAGAATTGCATCGGATTTCGGAAGCATTAAAACGATTAAAATATTATACTGTTCTTTGGTTCGTAGTCACCTGGAGTACGCCTCACAAGTATGGAATCCGCGCTACGATGTCTACATGAATCGTATAGAGAGCATACAAAAAAAATTCGCAAGGTATTTACAATATCGATCAGGTTGTTACTTAGCAGATTATGAACGTCGATGTAAAAAATTTCATTTACTACCTCTGTGTGAAAGGCGTAGAAATGCTGACTTATCATTTTTGTTTAAGATAATTAACGGATCAATTGATGCGATAGAGATAGCGAACAAAATAGCACTGCGCGTACCTACTACTTTTCGGCGTATGCCTCGTCTCTTGCACGTACCTATGGCTAGTACCAACTATCGCCAAAATGCATATTTCATTAGAGTTTGCCATATGTATAACGAGATGTGCCGGGATGTAGATATCGATCTTTTTAATACCAGTGTAAAAAAGTTGAAGAATATCTTGAGCTGTAATTTCTTTGGGAATAGTCGCGATTGATGGAATTGTTTTGACTTTGTTTTTTTTTTAATTTTATTTGTTTACTTAATTGACATATTATATCACGCTGCTTAATCATATACCTATATATATGTCGGAGAATAGACCAGAGGCCTGAACAGGAATCCGAGCACATAGCGTAAGAACTGTCTTACCGATATTCACACCTCAGTCTATCATACTCTTGCACACTTATAAGGATAACTGGCCTCCACATCAACCCCTTATAGCCAGTGCCCAAGCCTCGCAACGAAGAATCATCACTACGTTCACACAATGAGGAATACATGTACGCGCAAACACGTACATGACGACTTTACACAATACACGTACACACGCGCACACAGATACCGACGCCTATAAGGACCAGCTCAATGCCGATACGTCGGAGATTGAGCAGCGCGACGACTCGTACAATACCAACTTCTACACACACACTAATACGCCGTGATGTATACAGCACGAATTCTCGAATAATACTGAACTTCAGCCACGTTCGCCTATCGTATTTAAAGCAACTTGCGAGTGGGGGTAGTGGGGGAGTTGCGACATAATACAATCTTATCATTACGGCCATGATAAGAGTTATGTAATCTTCAATATCTTTAGGGCATATTCTTAGTTAATATCTCGACATTAATCAGATACTAATCTAAATGAGATTTAACTAACTAATTGGGCATAAGTAAATCAAGAACTAATTTCGTATACCTACAAATTGGTTATAAACACTTTAATATTCTTTTAAAACCCATGTCCTTTACGCCTAGCCGACACGGCCATTCTGACCAGCGACCGTCCTCGGGCGATAATAAACTTGGGTTTGATTGGAATATAGAAAACTATTCATACAATCGCTCGTCCATCCTGCATCTGTCCGCGTCACTTTCGCATAGAATAATCTACTTAGTTCAAAAACCTAAAAACACGCTTGAAAATCCGGATACCATTCCAAATGACTGCACCGCCATCGATACCCAAAACGTGTGCAAACCTTCAGATCAATTCGACATTAACAGACACTTACCGAACCAATATAAGTGCGTTAAAAAGAAGCGGCCCGACCCGGAGTGCCGAGTCGCTATTCTAGCTACAAAATAATTCTATGCCTCCCACCCACAAAAAAGCTGAAAGCCCGTGCCATCAGAGACACAAGTCTGCGCCGTCACAATGCTGTCACAATCTTAGCAAACAACCAAGACATTCCCATCTGATTCTTTAAACAAAGCGATTCTATGTGAAACTATCCGACTGTATATGAAAGGCATACCGGAGAAACAACAATCCTGGTGAGTCCACTCATACACAACAAAATTATTACGTGCATAACCAAACACACAAGTGTGCTCACAGTGACACTGCAACGAGCCACTCCAGCGACTCTGAATGAAATACACCGACAGACACACACCGAACATATAAAAGAGTGTTAAAAATAATTAAAAGGACAATTCAATAAGGCACACTTCCTCAATTTAGTTAGTGACCTTTTCACAAGTGGTTTAACAAGTGTTTAGCATGTTGCTTACTATAGTACTAAGTAACTAATAACAATAGACAATTTCTAAATAACCACAGCCATGTATTAGGTTGTGGCCTTTTAGTCATACTTCACTACTTTAACATTATGCCACCTCGCCAACTAACATTTCGGCTACCTAGCCGTTCCGTTTTTGACACCTCGCATCCACATTTTGGGCCACTATGCCACTCCACTCCCTATTTCGGGCCACCTCACTCCCTCCTGCCTGGGCCACCTCGCCCTCCTGCCTGGGCCACCTCGCCTTCCTACCGGGGCCACGTCGCCCTCCTGCCTGGGCTACCTCGCCTTCCTGCCTGGGCCCCCTCGCCCTCCTGCCTGGGCCAGCTCGCCCTCCTGCCTGGGCCAACTCGCCCTCCTGCCTGGGCCACCTCGCCCTCCTTCAGACCGCAACATCCCTTCATAACTCCATCTCCCAATCTATCGACGGGCTTCGTCGTCCGGTAGTTCATACAACGGAACGCCA
The DNA here is from genome assembly GCA_916999025.1 of Orgyia antiqua. NCBI lineage: Eukaryota > Metazoa > Arthropoda > Insecta > Lepidoptera > Erebidae > Orgyia > Orgyia antiqua. The sequence goes on along the minus strand of OU779867.1, from coordinate 33,882,956 downwards.
CCCGCGAGGCCGCGGATTCGATTCCTGCCTCGGACGATCATTTGTGTGATCTTTACAAATGTCATACAAACGCTTGTCCCGCGTCCGGGCCTCTACCGTGTATCACGAGTGTATATTTACAAAAGAAAAGCAACTTACGCACTCCATCCGTATTCTGGCACCCACAACACAAGCACAATAAGCTCAGCCTGGGACCAGAGGACGCTGCGTGAAACGTCCATGGTTATCCATTTATTTATCCCTCAAAGCCACACAACACACGCACCTCTCAAAGATTTAAAGTATTCGTCAAACAAAATTATTGGGTATCATAAAATTATCGTCAGGTGATCGCGTAATACCACAGTCGCATCCACTGTTAAAGACGCCATTGACCACCAACCATAAGCACTATTTAAGTAGGCCTTGTACAAGTAAAATTCTTTAAGGCGTCGCGTCGGTGACCTCCGCTGTACCACCTTTATGATGAAATAAACAGAAATAAATAGTACCTACTCTTTACAATACTTGTGATGTAATTTTTAACAAAAAGAAATTGACTTCACATAGCCCGATTTCTTTAACACAGACACACCTTTGAAATATCTTTCCTCAAAAAATGTATCACCAATATCGATTCACAAACGACGAAAAAGCATAAACACGGTTGAATCGAGAAACCTTCCTCTTTAATTACTGTTGAAAGTTAATATGTAGAAGATAAATGTCCAAGAGATCTTTCAACCTTACCTTCGTGTAACTCAAATGGGTGTTAAGCCTACACACACATGGCTGCTTTGGATATTGCTTTCAACATCAAGTTTAAAGGCGCATAGTATTATAGTTATCCAAAAAAAACCTCTCTAAAATCTAAAGCGGTTCCAGGTAGCTATAGTCTAGTAAAAGCACCACGCAGCAAACTCCGCGGTCATACGATTATCTGGTGTTAAACCGTATATCCGTCACTGTAGTCTATATTCAATTTGTTTAAAGCTAACACTTGGTACCATACATTACATATGTCTTCATGAACTTACCTGACCTTTAAGTAGATTACAAGAGTCAAAAACAAATTTGACAAACGACAACAATACTAAAGTTTCAAACTGAAAGTTCTAAAATTGTAAACGCTCTGTTGTACTCATCACTCAGTTTAAGTACTCATATCACCTACATTTAACTAGTAACAGGTATAAGCCCTATATCTTTAGATAACGTGATCTAAATTTATCCTCACTAACTCTCTGGTCACGTCAATGTTAATTAGGGTGTCAGTATAATATTTACGAAAGCACGAAATAAATTAATCGATTCGAATTAACTTACTTCACCAAGGTTGGTGTTATACCTACCACAAAGCACTTTTCACACTAACTTCAAAATTTTAAAACTCTTTTTCACTTACCAGTAGGTATTTTGCGTACAATATCACTTTAAACTTAATTGTAAACTTTCAATGATTTATCTCGGCACGAGTAACTACATTAAATAAAACGATAGAATAAGCAAACACAAAATATCTCACGACAGACACAGCCTCTATGTCCTTTACTATGTCACATTACTGTTTACAACATTATTTTAAATCATAATAAACCAGTTTAAATTTAGTGTTAAAATAAGTCATTTTTGTCCCGCTCTTTCTACTAAGAGTACATGTATGATACATGTTGAACACACACACGCATATTACAAAACAATCGTGATTATTATGTGGTTTTAAAGGTCCCACAATTGGAGTAACTTTGTATTTTCATAACACTGACGGTACTTACAGAAGTATTTTATAAAACACCATGACGGTAGGAAACTAATACATCACCCTTAAATACGTAACGCAGAGGAATTATCTCAAACAGCCAAACTAAATTGATAACGTTTTATCAAAAATAGTTTCATATCAATTTGTATTTTTTTTTTTTTTTTTTTTTTATTTCTTTTTTTTTGACTAGGCATCCTTTTGGGACACTTCAGGAAAAAAACGTGATTATCCGTTTTATAAAGAATAAAATAATTCTCAAGATGCTTTCTCGTTTTAGATTACGCCCACACAATTACTAGATTTTCTAACGAATGTTAAATCCTTTTCAAATATTTCTATACTGGCACATTTTTCACATATCAAAGGCGGTAGAACAAACCAAGTATCTACCTACGTTAAGTTTGCCTGGCAGTATTTACATAAAAGAACTGACTGAATAACTACTCGGTTATTGATATGCACCGATCCGACTGAAAGTATGTGGCGCCATTACTAAACTTATTCTGCTCTTTATGAAAATATTACTCTGATCACAGGTGTATGAACTGCAGTGATCTATGAATCGTTCAGTGACAAACATTAAACGAGTGAACTCTATAGGTTACCTATTTCCTTGCACATATCAAATATCACATACTGAATTTTAATCAGGCAGTTACCTACTTCTGCTTTTATAATACGATTGCTATCACGTAATGTTTCCCCAAAGTATATCTAGTGCGCATCGAAATATATCTTCAGTATTCAACAATATCTGTTCATAACGTATATCAAAATATCTCTGTTAATAATTTCTCACTGTACCTAAGCATTAAATTCATAGACTAGGCATATCGTAACATTTCAGATAGCTTTAAGTTTCTTTCTTTTTAACATCTCTATTTATAAATAACTTCGACATTTTACTTGAAACAAACATTGCATGTAAATTAGATAGCTAATAACGCCCAAATATTCTTTGCGGTTTGTGCTACCCACTTTCGTTTACTTTTAAACATTTTACTCACTTATAGTAAAAAAATATTGCTTACCGAATACGACGTTCAGTACTCACGTGCCTGCTGCTTCGGACACTAAATTCCTTGCCACTATCACCATTTCTTACGCACTATTTTACTACCAATCCTCGATAGGACCGTGGACAGTCATGACTACTTATTTTCGCACACTGTTCACTGTTAACCTATATTTTTACGAATACACTCCCAAACCCTCGCGATCACTATGTGGGCTACGTGTAGTTCTTATCCCACTTCTGATGTCGGAGAATAGACCAGAGGCCTGAACAGGAATCCGAGCACATAGCGTAAGAACTGTCTTACCGATATTCACACCTCAGTCTATCATACTCTTGCACACTTATAAGGATAACTGGCCTCCACATCAACCCCTTATAGCCAGTGCCCAAGCCTCGCAACGAAGAATCATCACTACGTTCACACAATGAGGAATACATGTACGCGCAAACACGTACATGACGACTTTACACAATACACGTACACACGCGCACACAGATACCGACGCCTATAAGGACCAGCTCAATGCCGATACGTCGGAGATTGAGCAGCGCGACGACTCGTACAATACCAACTTCTACACACACACTAATACGCCGTGATGTATACAGCACGAATTCTCGAATAATACTGAACTTCAGCCACGTTCGCCTATCGTATTTAAAGCAACTTGCGAGTGGGGGTAGTGGGGGAGTTGCGACATAATACAATCTTATCATTACGGCCATGATAAGAGTTATGTAATCTTCAATATCTTTAGGGCATATTCTTAGTTAATATCTCGACATTAATCAGATACTAATCTAAATGAGATTTAACTAACTAATTGGGCATAAGTAAATCAAGAACTAATTTCGTATACCTACAAATTGGTTATAAACACTTTAATATTCTTTTAAAACCCATGTCCTTTACGCCTAGCCGACATATATATATCTAATTGTGAAAACTTTTAATTGGCCATATTTTTGTTATTACCAATTCTTATCAAATGTAATTTTAGCTGTAAGTTTTCCTTATAAAATAAAATAAAATAAAATAAAATAAAACTAATTTCAATATTATTGAAATATTCTCTATATAGATTTTTTAAAAAATACTTAAAGATATTGTTACGTTCAACCTGGGATTTATAATTTATTAGTTTTGTGGAAGCGTGACAATTCTTCAGGCCAAGACGAACGAACTTAAAATCTGCGTTTCACAGCGTTAACAAATTTATAATAGTACAAACTTACCCTGTTTTTGTTCTTCAACAATGTCTTCACCGTGTCACCCTAGCTATAGTTTAAATAACCAACCACACAAAATTTGGCCAAAAATTACGCAGGAAGATTAATTATACTGTACCAGCTTTTTCAGGGAGAAGACACAGGCTCGCTCGACTCAAGCGGTGAACTTTCATCAATCGTCCCAATAAAATTACGCTATCACAATTATCAATTTATCAAACAGTTCAATTCGTATTAAATAGCATTAAACATAGACACACAAATCAACTAGTTTTTATAATACTTTTATGTCCAACAATTTGGCGAAGATTACATTTCGCGGTGACATTTCAAGGTTTTGTTTTCAATTGCAATTATCGGTTCACACAACAAAGATAATTGGTTTTATCAACAATTAATTCTAGTGACAATTTTAACTCGCAAAAACAGTTGCAAGGAAAACGCTTCAACTCGCATTCAAATCGCGACGTAATTTGCAAACAAGATGTGTTTTACAACTGACAACGCGCGCTCGGTAACCGCGTCGCGCGCGCGGGCAACGAGCCACCAGGACAGATGCACCGGTCAGTTCTCAACGTCATCGATAGTGACGTTATCAATAGTTAGAGATGCCCGTGCGCAGACTTGATACGATAAGTTAAGTTTGGTACATAACATCTACCCGCCTCGGCCAGGACTACCTGGCCGCTAATTCACTGGCAGTCGCGACAAGGTTGATACAGCTCTCTTCAAAATTGAACCGTCCACCCGGACCTCAGCAAAACGGGGCACTCCATCTGCTCCAAAGACGAGGTTGAGAATGCGCCCCCTGCGCCAACACAGTGGCGGTGAGTTAGCGTCCTTAACCAGAACGAGGTCACCAACATGAGGTGGATCAGTCTTGTCAGTCCACTTAACGCGCTGCTGGAGAATGTGCAAATATTCTAAATTCCAACGTTTCCAAAAGCTCTGAGTGAGTTGTTGGACCAATTCAAACCGCGAGAGACGATTAGGTCTCACATCAACAAAGGGATATTCCGGCAGGGCGTTCAGTGGCTGCCCAATCAAAAAATGGCCCGGCGTGAGGGCTTCCAAGTCGTTAGGATCTGAAGAGATCGGGCACAACGGGCGTGAATTCAAAACGGCCTCGATTTTGCAAAACACAGTTGCGAGCTCTTCAAAGGTCAATACAGACTCGCCAATTACCCGTCGCAAATGTGTCTTAGCAACCTTTACTACGCTTTCAAATATTCCTCCCCAGTGGGGACATGACACGGGACTGAACCTCCAAGTTATTCTACGTGTAGCTAGTCTAGACGCAATTTCAGTCTCGTTAGCCGACAAAAAATCATACATCGCTTTTAAATAGTTGTTTGTGCCTTTGAAGTTGGTACCGCAATCCGACCGAATCAAGGACGGTAGTCCTCGTCGTGACACGAATCTATCTAACGTCGCAACAAATGCCTCTGTCGAGAGGGCTGAGACGAGTTCCAAATGTACCGCCTTGGTGGACAGACAGACAAAGACGCACAAATAAGCCTTGACAGTTTTACTGTTCCTGAGGGTCGAGGTCTTAACAAAAAAAGGGCCTGCAAAGTCCGTACCAACTCCAGCAAAGGGCCTTATCTCAGTGACCCGATCCGAAGGAAGGTCACCCATGATAGGCTGCATGGTAGGGGCCTTGAGCCTATAGCAAGGCATACAACGAAAGACCACACTACGGATCGTCCGACGGGCCGATAAAATCCAAAATTCCCGTTGCAAAATGGCCAATAAGGCATTACAGCCGGCGTGGGAGTTCTTGATGTGACGATCAGTCACCAACAGGTTCACCAAGTGGCCACTCTTTGGCAATAAGAGGGGGTGACGAGATCCATAAGGGAGGTTTGCGTTCCTAAGACGCCCTCCGACACGCAAAAGACCCTCACCATCCAAAAAAGGGTTCAGCTTACAAATGGCTCCAGACAGCTTGGATTTGCCTTTCCTCAAGATGTCAATCTCGTCTTCAAAATGTGCCTCTTGCACAGAACGAACCCAGTGAAGAAGAGCATCTTGGAGCTCTTGTGGCGATAAGAAGGCCTCCAAACATTTGTTCTGTGGATGTCTACAATTTCTCATGAAGCGCTTGATCCAAGCGGTGACACTCAACAATTTGTCCAATGAACTGTAACGATTAAGTAAGAAATCGGGGTCGAACGGACGGTCCTGCCGCTCGAGCGCAAGCGTTCGCAACCCAGGCAGTGCGACAATGTCTAAGGCCGGAGTTCGCGGCCAATTAGATTCTGATCTGGTCAACCACTCAGGTCCCCACCACAGAGAGTGCTCAACTAAAAGGGGGGCCATACATCCCCGTGACGCACAATCAGCAGGGTTGATCTCGCCAGGCACATGCCTCCAAACCAACGGGGTCTACGATTTCTGTATCTGAGAGACACGATTTGCTACAAACACCTCTAAGGTGTGAACTGACGTCTTCAGCCAACATAGCACAATTTGACTGTCAGTCCATGCATATATCGTGGAAATGTCAATTGACGTGCACAAGGTAGACATGACGTGATTCAAAAGGCGAACAAGAAGGGCCGCCCCTGACAACTCTAACTTAGGGATTGTCAAGGCAGTTCGAAGAGGCGCGACCTTGCTCTTCGCCATGACCAACAACACTTTCACCTGACCATCTGTGGTCACGGTGCGCAAGTATACGGCTGCTGCGTACCCACGTTCCGAAGCGTCCGAGAAACCATGAAGGGACGCGGTGTGCTTCCCTGGCGGAAGCAGAGCACGGGGCAACGATATCCTATTGATGGCAGGCAATGAGGAAGCAAATAGGAGCCAGTCCTTCAAAACAGCTTCGCGAAGTGGCTCGTCCCATCCAAGACCTGCAGTCCAAAGTTTCTGCAGGAAGCATTTGGCCCAGAATATGACCGGGCATATCCAGCCATTGGGATCAAAGGTTCTCGCGACAGTCGACAGAACCAGTCGTTTCGTCCAAGTGTGATGCGAATCCAAATCGACATTAAATGTAAAGATGTCCTGGACTGGTCTGTACTGGATTCCAAGCACTGACATCATGGTAGGGTTGTCACGGTTCTCAAATAGGTGAGGATCCTGCTGGTGGTCGTCCGGTAGCCCTTCCAAGAGCGCAGGTAAGTTGGAGATCCATTTACGCAACTCATATCCTGCGGAGGCTAGAATGCCAATCAACTCGTCACGCAAGAGCAGGGCCTCTCTCTCCGTGGCCGCGCCAGTGCACACATCGTCAACATATAGGTCCTCCTTCAAAATGGCGGCTGCGCGAGGAAACGACATACGCTCTCGATCCGCGAGCTCCCAAAGCGAACGTATAGCCAAAAAGGGGCTAGACCGCAGCCCGTAGGTGTTCGTGTTGAGCTCGTAGACAAGCATGGGATCTTGCTGGTTTTCTCGCCACAATATCAGCTGGTATCGGCGATCATCCGGGTGAATTACCGTTTGCCTGAACATCATCTTGATGTCAGCCACAAAAACAAATTGATGACGTCGAAACCGCGTGATGACGTCACAAAGGTCCTTCAGCAATTTGGGACCAGGATGCAGACACTGGTTCAATGACACTCCTGAAGTAGTCTGCGCAGAACCATCAAATACTGTGCGTAACTTACCACTGGATGGTTTTATTACAGCATGATGCGGGAGAAAGAAGTGCTCCGTCGAACGCCAATCCAATTTTGACACAGACATGTGTCCCAAATCCTCATACTCCCGCATGAAGTCAATATACTTTTCCTTGAGTAGTGGGTCCCTGCTCATACGGCGCTCCATCGCCAACAAACGCTTCTCTGCCATAGGCCGCGAGACGCCAAGTGGCGGACGTACGGCGAGAAATGGCAATCTTGTCATGATCCGGCCAGAACGGAGATAACTGGTGTTGGTCTTGTAGAACTGCTCACACTCTTCATGCTCCGGATCAGAGCGGGGAGCTTGTGGTGGCTCCTCCACTTCCCAGAATCTCTGCACGGCGTCAGAAAGGGCGGACCCCACCATCAAGGCCGTTCCAAGTTCGGCAGGGGGGGGAGTCCTCAATACAGGCCCCATCAGTGCGAACCCAAATATGGTCCGGAGGGCTACCAAGCCACCTGGCTGCAAAACACGATCCTTGCCGAGTAATATTTTACCCAAAACATCGGCACCAAGCAACAAATCGACCGTGCCAGGCAGGTCAAATTTAGGGTCGGCCAAATTCAAATCCGCGGTCAATTTTACCGCATCCGCAGACAAACGAACTTGCGGGTGATTGCCCAAGATATTCTCCATCACAATGGCCGACGATTCCAACGTCGGACGTGGAGAATTTGAGGGGGAGAACTCAAACAAAACGCGGCCCTCTACCGTGGCCACGGGGGCGTTCCCGACACCCCTTATTACATCTGAATATTTTTCAATAGTCTGGCCAGTCTGCCCTACCAACCAAGACGAGGCTATGCACCCCTGTGAGCCTGTGTCCAATATAGCTCGGACTACAACCGAGGCGCCCGTCCGTCCCCAGACCCTGACATGGGCCGTGGGCAAGAGGACGGTCTCAAAGGGGGGCGGTGCATAGCGGGGGCAGACGCCAACATCCTAATGCTGGCGTGGCGGCGACTGAGCGCCGTTGTCCCGAGACGGCAAATCAAAGTGCGGGTAGTGCCTAAACTCGGCCTCCTCTCGGTGACGACTGCCACGAGCCATAGACGGCGGTTCGTAGCGCCTGGAGCGTCCGTACCGAGGGTTGCGCGTCTCCAAACGGGGACGTTCCGCCAGAGGGGGGGACGGTAGTGGTACAGGACGTGCGTCACGGTAATCGTGGTACACTACCGGAGGTGATCTCGCTTGATCACGTGGAAGCGGGGAGGGCGAGCGGGACACAAAGGTGCGGGATTGAACCCGGGGCCCGCTTTCATACCCGCCCGTGGGGCTGCGCGCCGAACCAACTCGGCGATCAACGGCAGCGCAGTTTGCGCGGCGTGGGGGTGATGAGCCGGACTCCAAATTGCGGGACTGGTCCCGGTGTCCGCTGACATACCCGCCCGAAGGCGACCCCGCGTGGTCGCGACGGCCATTCGCGTTGGCGCACAGGATTTTCAAATGGTGCCCTCCGCAAATAGGACACGGGTGAGTGTCGGGGCAGGCGCGCTGGTAGTGGTCCCCTAGGCAAGAGAAACACCAGCCGCGGGCCTGGGCAATCCGCCTACGAGCGGCCACATGCAGGACCGCGAAGTCTGGGCACCGCACCGTTTGGTGTCCCTGCGACTTGCAAAACCGGCAGTCCGGTGGCGCAGCTTGAGCGACAGCGAAGCGGGCGGCCGTACCTCCTCTTGGTGCAGGTTGGGCATTGCGCCGTTGGTTGGTGGGTCTGGGACGTGATGCTTCCACCGGCGTGTCGGCGACCATGACGTCACCTATGCGACACTCGTCCTCCAGGAACGTCAGGAGCTGGTCAAAGGTAGGGAGAGCAGATGCCTCATCCCTAGTGTGCCCCTGTTCAAAACGTGCCCTCAAAGACACCGGCAATCGCTTGAGTACGATACGCACCAGTAGGTAAGACCACTTGGCAACCGGCAGTCCTAAGCGGTTGAGCGAATTGGTGGCTATTAGGAGGGGGTTCAGCAGCTCGGTCCTCAACTGGGCAGCATTGCTCACGACGGGAAGGTTCAAAATCTGGTCAACGTGGGTATCTGCCAGACAGCGCTGGTTGTGATAGCGCTTGGTGAGCAACGCCCGCGCGATCCCATAGCTCCCGTCACATATTGGGAGGTGCTGTACTAAGCCCCTCGCCTCTCCATCAAGCACGGAGAGTAAATAGGCCAGTTTCTGAGACGGACCCAAATCGTCCCTCGAGTCCACAAGGCTCTCAAACAAACCAATGAATCCCATCCACATGTCTAGTCGACCATCAAAACGTGGAAGATCCAAGTTGGGTAACCTGGTCAAAAGGCCCACGGGAGTCTTCAAGGGGGCCCGGTGAGCCGGTACTCCGGCGCGCGAGGCTAAAATCTCCCGCGCGCTCTGGGCGATGTCGTCGGCAAGGTCCATAATTTGGACGTAGTCCTCGTGGACTTGGTCCCGTCGCTCCTGGGGGAATGACTCCAGGGGCACATCATCCAGATGCAAGATGAAGCGCCGGTAAAGCGCCTCCACCTCCTGAAGTCGTGTAGGGCATTTCTCATGCCTGTCCAACAATGCCTCGATTCGGTTCTCCCTTTTCACCAAGGCGGCAGCTGACGTGAACCATCTCAAATGAGTCGCAATCCCGGAATATGTCTCGCGGACAACATTATACGCGGCGGTAGACATCTTCAAAGCACAAACGGCACGAAACAAACAATCTTATAATAACAAAAAAAAACAAATATCTTTCACAAACAAACAATATTACAATAGCGAAAAAACAAAATATCTTTCAATGAGACAAGCCGCTATTACTCCAAACAAATATCAAATCTTAAATATTTTAAATCAAACAAACAAACAATTCCTTGCCAATGTGCAATTAATTTAATACTTAAATTATTTATTTTTAAGGTAACCAACAAAACAAACAAACGTATAAAATAAATGTTGTATTATACAAACGCACAACGCCACAATTTAACTATAACGTTGTTCAATATTAGACAATAATTAAATAATAATTTATATTAAATAATAACCTGAGCAACAAATACGATTAGCAATAGCACAAATAATTATCAAACCCTTTAAAATCTAATTGCCAATTCAAGTACTCAAATTAATTATTTAAAACTATACCAACAATTTAGATTAAACAAACAAACAACTAAATTAATCAAATTAAATTAATTAAATTAATTAAATCAATTTTCACAATAATGAGGGTATAGTTTGTTCAACATGGAAAATTCGAGAAACGGAGTTTAAACCACGCTCTGGGTACCAAAAATATGTTACGTTCAACCTGGGATTTATAATTTATTAGTTTTGTGGAAGCGTGACAATTCTTCAGGCCAAGACGAACGAACTTAAAATCTGCGTTTCACAGCGTTAACAAATTTATAATAGTACAAACTTACCCTGTTTTTGTTCTTCAACAATGTCTTCACCGTGTCACCCTAGCTATAGTTTAAATAACCAACCACACAAAATTTGGCCAAAAATTACGCAGGAAGATTAATTATACTGTACCAGCTTTTTCAGGGAGAAGACACAGGCTCGCTCGACTCAAGCGGTGAACTTTCATCAATCGTCCCAATAAAATTACGCTATCACAATTATCAATTTATCAAACAGTTCAATTCGTATTAAATAGCATTAAACATAGACACACAAATCAACTAGTTTTTATAATACTTTTATGTCCAACAATTTGGCGAAGATTACATTTCGCGGTGACATTTCAAGGTTTTGTTTTCAATTGCAATTATCGGTTCACACAACAAAGATAATTGGTTTTATCAACAATTAATTCTAGTGACAATTTTAACTCGCAAAAACAGTTGCAAGGAAAACGCTTCAACTCGCATTCAAATCGCGACGTAATTTGCAAACAAGATGTGTTTTACAACTGACAACGCGCGCTCGGTAACCGCGTCGCGCGCGCGGGCAACGAGCCACCAGGACAGATGCACCGGTCAGTTCTCAACGTCATCGATAGTGACGTTATCAATAGTTAGAGATGCCCGTGCGCAGACTTGATACGATAAGTTAAGTTTGGTACATAACAGATATTATTTTAAATGTTGTGACGTCATCGTTGTACGCAATCTGTGTATTGACTTTTCCTGATAGACTTAAGACAGATTGCAATACATCTTTTCAAAGTTGCCAAGTTTATATAATAGACCAATTTCAACTCCACCACAGAGTAATATATCCATAAGAACGCCTTAATATTTTAAGTCCTTCATTTCAAGGGCAGATAGAGATCATTTGCTTTTTTGGAAAAATAATCGTTAATTTAGCAAATTTTCCGAAAAAAAAACGAATGGATCATGATCAGAAACTCTATTCCCCGAAATGGTTTTTGAATTAAAAGTTTAAAAAAAATATGAACAATGCCAATTCGCAGAATGATGACATGCATATTTATTGTGTCCCTACATGTTAACTGCTTATAAAATCCCTTAACTGGCTCTTACAGCTCCCTGGGGCGGAAATAGGGTGGTGACATTTATATTCTTAATCCGTCACCACATGGATAAATTTAGATTAATCACAATATTTTTTTTAGTCTTTTGACCTCGACATTAAGTTAAGTTGGATTATATTGGCATAATGTACGTTCTTACAGATTTTTTGTCATGATTTAACTCCATTAAGCGGCTCTAATATATAACAATGGCTGTACATCAATACCTCAGTCTACTTAACCCACATTAAGTATCCAGAACTAATTATCGGTAGAAATTTACGAGCACATCCTTCCTGGCATGCCACCTCACTGAGAACAGTTAAGGGTTTGCTTTATAGCCCTACCGCCCTTACCTTACCTCCTTAAGAAGTGTTTACATTACACTACAGTAGAATATTTATGTTATAAATTGTTACTGTATTAATTTTGTTACTAAAAATCTAAGCTAACATTAGGTGAATATAGCGATATATTTAAAAGACCAAGACTTGTAATTAACTTTTTTTTAAGAAAACTTAATTACTAGTACTACTTAATTTCAATTGTTTATTTTAGACCAGCCTGCTATTATTTATACTTTACTCTTTGACACACACACACACTCACGGGGCACGGCTCACAGCGCAGCGCAGTGTAATTTGGGGTCACAGACTAGACACTAATGTAGTGACTATACTGTTTAGAGCACGTTCACTTTAAGTTTAAGTTTAATATGTCACATAAGTTTCTTTTTTTGTGTTTTATATTTTCGATCTGTTCCATCAAAATGTATTTAGTTTTATTCAATGTTCTGTTGCTTTTGGCCTCACTATCTTTCTTTTGTTGTCCTTCCTTTTTAGGGTTCCGTACCCAAAGGGTAAAAACGGGACCCTATTACTGAGACTTCGCTGTCCGTCCGTCCGTCCGTCCGTCCGTCTGTCACCAGGCTGTATCTCAAGAACGGTGATAGCTAGACAGTTGAAATTTTCACAGATGATGTATTTCTATTGCCGCTATAACAACAAATACTAAAAATAAAATAAAATAAATATTTAAGGGGGGCTCCCATACAACAAACATGATTTTTTTACCGTTTCTTGCTCGATACTAATAACGTTGCCTTATGTTGCATAGATATTGGTACGGAACCCTTCGTGCGCGAGTCCAACTCGCACTTGACCAATTTTTTAAATACTGGGTGACTCCATCGATCGTCGAACATAAACAAGGGCATCACTGAAAATCAGCGTTGTGACGATAAGCTATTCTAGCAAGTCGTCGCAACACTATGCTGAGGGATGTACCTATTGCGGTTAAGGGCCTACGTCAATATTATCGTCGACATGTACCTATTAACACAGCTAGTAAGTATAGAAAATAAGAATTAGGGATATTTTTTTTGTTTACTCAAAATCTACTAAATATACGTTTACGTGTTTCTATATTTAATAGTTACTTATGTTTTTAAAGTTATTTCATTAGTTAAAACGCGATAATAGACCGACAAATAAAAAAAAATAAAAAAATGAGAGAGGTTGTTTCACTAAGATTTTCTATCGAGAAAACCTTTTTAAATCGCGTTTCTGAGTTTATGCGATCCTAGATTATATATTGAAAAAACATTATACTTAAAAATTAGAGCTCTAGCTATTCAATCTAAAGAAAAAATGAAAACTTCGTACATAGAAAAATGCACGAAGCTATTTTGGTATCCTCTTAAGGTGGACACTATTAATTTAAGTGACTATTTATAACTAATTTTTTTTAATTTTTTTTTTTGTATTTGTTTAAAATTATTTTGTCTTTATGTTTCGTGTCTGCTCCTCGATTGTAAATAAATATATATTTCTTTCTTTCTTCTTTCTTTCTATTATTTATCAATATTTTCAAAACTAGGGTTGAAAAAATAAACAATGCGGAAAGGCCAAAACTGCATTGCTGGGAAATGACTTTTAAAGGATTTTTTTTTAATTTGTATACAATTTTATATTCAGTATAATATACGGAATACAAAATTCTATACGATATTTTTTCCGAAAAATAAAACTTTACAATTCATTTCCCAATAACGCAGTTATGGCGCTTAAGTAATTTTGCCTTTCCACTAACGAATCATGAACTCAAAAAATGGAATCTCTACGGCAATATAAGATAAAGTAATGTAAGACTCGTCTGCTCTTCATAATTTTAATTTCTAATCGTGAAAATTATTTACCTATTATCATAAAAATATTGTTGTATAATGCAATGGAATAATGTGTACAAAAACGGAGCGATGTTTTTACAAAAAGTATTAAACCCTTAACGTACTAAATACATCACGTACATTAACCTTAATGCGGGTCTCAAGGACGTCGTATCAACAAAAACTAACTAAACCATTGTGAACAGACCCTAACAAGCATTTTCAAGAGAAATAAACCAGCTGAGGCCAGCTATAACCGGATTAATCCGGTTTGAACAAGATATAGCACAGAGCGGCCCTTTCATAAATCTGTTGCTCTTTACTTATTATATTATGTAATTTATTATTTCATTTCACGTCACATATAGTCTATTATAATAATTTAATTATATTTTTAGGATATTATTATTTACTATCGATATTTTCAAAGATTTATGCTTCGTGGTGTAAAATGACGATCTGATGAACGTTGCGGAAGAAAGGTCTTTGAGCGGCGACCACGCACCGGACGATGCAGCGTACGGTGGCTGGGGATGAAGGGACGGTACAGCCCCTAACAAGGTAAACTGACGATATTGTCACGTGCCGCTGGATGAGGAATGAGTATAGCGCAGAACCGCGCGTTGTTGCGTTCCCTAGGGGAGGTCTATATTCAGCAGTGGACACTGAAAGGCTGATGGGTAGATAGATCGATGGATGGTGTAAAATAAAATACCTAATTTGGTTTCAATATTTTGTTACCCCACGAGCAGAAGGCGTAATGATGATGATAAAGATTTCACTGACTTGAGTAATTATTTACTTTCAATAATTGTCTTTCAAAATACTTTATCCTGTCTAGTATTATAGATCTGAAAGAAACTCTGATTGTCTGTCGTCCTTCCGGTCGAAAAGCACGAATCTTTGATACGAAAAAATGAGTGTTTCGATTTCAACTTCCATGCGTGCGAAGTCGCGAGCTATGGCTAGTTTAAGTACAAGTTCACAATCAGCCAAGTTTTCGATTAATTTAAAAGTTTCCATAATTTCAAACGATCTAGCTCGATATATTGAAACAAAACCTCAATATTGCAAAAATATAAAACGTTCTATAAGATGCTACAAATCTTAAGTAAAAATCCTTTGCAGAGTGGTTCATGGAACCGCTTTTGTAATCAGAAATGAGATATCTGCTCTGAAATGGATCATCTACAATTTAGCGTTCCGCAGATATTACTGTTAAATAAACATTAAAATGTCAAACATTTTATATTCATTCATCCGTATTTTCAACTAGAATTGGACATAAGGTTTACGTGCTCCAGATCGCCACAGTACGTAATTTCGCATTCCTTGCATTTAACGAATTAATGTCTTAGTTAAACCTCAGATTTCTCTATTTTCACGGATATTTTTAATGATACAAAAGCTTTTATTATACAACGTGTTTCAGAAAGGTGTACTCATATTTGACCATCGTTACACGTGGCCGGTGACTAGGCACTAGGCATGGATGAAATTACAAATACTAGTTATATTATGAGTTTTATGTGTTCATAAAAGTTTAATTAATTTATTAAATTAATCGATCTTGTTTAATTACAACACTGCTATGAGGTCATATTTTATCGTAACGTTCAATCGCATTCAATAAACCGTAAACATCTCATAATTGATGCGTTTCAGGTAGTTATTTAATAGTAGACAATAAACAAAATAAACTTACCAACTGTATTTTTCTATGCGTAACTGTAATATTTATAATATTGAAGGCCTATCTAATGTAACTTTAAATTATGACTATACCTTTCTGCAACACGTTGTATAAAAGTATTGTGTCGCAGTGTTAGTCATTGAACTTGTCTGAAACACCTCGTATTATTTAAATTGTGAGCAGATTGGTTAGGTCTGAGCAAAGGTCACTATCTATTTTTATACCTCTAGTTTGAAATAGTAGTTCGCAAGTAAAACAACGGGACACAGCTGGTACGCCTAATATATTATTTTACCAATTGAATAGTAATTTTCACACAAAAATAACAAAGTTAACTTTAGATATTTTTACTCAATGTATGCGGAACTCGTAATAAATTCCCGTCAACTTATATTTTTTCTTAAACATTGTCGAGTGGTAGGGTGTCTGAGAGATAAATCTGAGCGATCGTCGACAAACAATGTTTGTGAAGGATATTAATGTTACGACAGTTCTGCACCATTATCTGCTATCTTTATTACATTTTTTACGCGTCACAAAATAATTGAGCAAGTTTTTGTTACTCATACGTGGCGTGTTTATATGGGAAATTACGTTGAGGTTATGTTGTATGGTAGGTAACTTAAATAAACCTCTTATTCTCTATCAACTGCACAGCTCATTTATATTATTTTAAACTAGCTGATGCCCGCTACTCCGTACGCGTGGATTTTTAGATACCTATATATTTTGTTTAAACCTTTTAAACCTTCCCTGGACTTTTACGAATATTTCAAGACCGAAACCACTAAAATCGGCCCAGCCTTTCTCGAGTTTTAGCGAGACTAACGAACAGCAATTGATTTTTATTTATAAGATTAGTTTCAATACCCTTCTAATTTATTTTAAAAGTTGGAGTCCAAAAAAATGTAAAAGACTTATTGGTCATGGCTAGTATTGAGCTGTAACGTGTCCTATGCAATCACGATGACTATAAAATTACACTTTAACATTGCTGCATTCAAAAAGTAGCATTATTATAACCAAACTTTTACGTCATAATAGTCTGGATTCTTCAATGTCGAGCAATCAATTCAAAATCGAATCGTATATTCTCAATATTCTCTTCGCCTTTGTGCGTCGGCAAGTCGTTAGGGGTCGACTTTATCCGCACCTATTATTATCCGGCCTGCTTCAGCGTGTGAAGATAACTCTGTTTTTGATTGACACTAAACCTTACAATAATGCTGAATAGATCGCTGCGGAATCTATTGTGTGACTGTTCTTTATGGTCACAGATGGATTTGGAACAATAAACCAAGTGGTAATTGCCTATAATAGCTATGTTATGCAATAGCTCATCGTTTCTTTTTTACTAATTAATATTTATTGTGTATAAGATCAATATAGATATATCGACCAATTATACCATTCTAATGGGTTATATTGATTATCAGTTCTGGTGTTTTCTAAATATGTATTTACAAAAGAAATGTATGCACCGAAAAGAAAAGTAGTATAAGTAGTATATCCGTATTCTGGTACCCATAACATAATAAGCTTAGCTTGAATATTAATATATTCAAAGTTAGGCTATCTCCTAGATTTCCTATTCAAATTCTCATTTCATCATTTTTTAAACAATTCACCAGCTAATTGTATTTGGAGAGCTCACCGACGATATTTTATAGGCAATTTGAAAAAGATTCGACAGTAACAAACTTTTAAATTGATTCAGGGGCTGATCAAGGGGGACTTTTAACTTTTTTTAATTAAATCAACGTAGCAAATGTTTTAGAAAGTTTTCCAACAGCATATTTTATAGGAATGTAATCCATGGATTTGTTATATTTAATTTTAAATGATTTTGTATTATGCAAACTTTTACATTTTTGTATATATTTCTTCACGTAGTGATGGATTGAGCTGAAGAGATATACTTTGATTGTTGGTGTGGCGTCGTATTAATAATGCAAGTGTCGCTACCCCATTACTTACCGTGGAGCTTTTAAGAATTCAGCTACGGAATAATTTCAGCAAATAACGTCTACTGAAAAAGCAATAAAATTTTAAACTAAGCACTGCAGCAACAAGCTTAGCATGGGCAAGCGAGTATGTGGATCAAATTATAAAATTAAAATGATTAAATGAAAATATTAAATTAAGCGATAATGGTTGTGACTGTAAATTCCACACATTACATTGTATATACAGTCACGGTCAAAGTTTTACAAACTCACTAAATGATCTGAATATCAACACGACTACTTCACCAATATAGTTGTGACTCCCTCTCACAATGTAGGTTATGTTTGAGTTTGTCCTCACATAAAGTTAGCTTCATATTTCTAGAGTCGAAAGTTCACAAACTCACAGGGTAGGACTTAGGTGCTAATTAAATTATTTATAATTGTGTAGTATTGATAAATATTTAATAAAACAACATCATTACATTTATTTAGCATAAAGGCGATGACTAAATGACTGCCCCAATCATGTTACAAAATAATGATTTTTATGATAATAAAATAATGACTCATATTTTGAAAAATACGAGAATCGACTACAAAACCACACTAATATATATTTTGAATTATCCTATAAAGTAGTTGTTCTAAAATCGCTTTTTCACATGATGTAAGTAAGATAAGCCTAATGTCTGTCTTTAATTCATCACGTGAAACTTAATAGAGATGTATAATATAGCTAAGATTTATTTATAGATTTTATATTGTAACTAGGTACTTGCTTGATTACCATACTGTAATGACCAAACCAATAGTTAGCTTCTTAAGCCGGTTCTTCTCAATTAATTGCATGTCTTAAACCGGTGAGGGAGAAAAAAATACTCAGATATTATCAGCAATTGGTACAAAAACTACATTAGAAATCACTCTAACGAAAACTAATCAAATCTAACGAAAAAATGCTATTTAGTTACAGACAACACGAGTCAATTTTAATTTTATTTAAAAATTTCTAATACAATCCGTCCCTGATACCACCATGTTCAAATTTCACGGTCGGCTAGTTAGTTATAGTTAGTTGAAGTTAGTGGTTGTGGTCACAGAGTACAGGTGTTCGATGCCGGGTGAAACTTGGTAACAACTTGAACAAACTTCTTTTGTATAACCTAATAGTTTAACTATGTAGTTCTATATCATTATATGTTAATGTTAGTACTAATTATATTGGATTGGCTATATTTGTGTTTATTCGATAGGTGTGCTTATCTTAACCCTATTCGACTACTGGCATCTTAGAGTTTTAAACCAACTGGAGTTTTTACACATGTCGCTTTCTTTGTCACGTAAGCGATGTGCCTAAGTAACGGAAAACTAAATTTTTTGTCATCACAATCAGTTTATCTTAGTATAGTAGACTCAATGTTCATATCACCTTATAATGTCAATTCCTGTTTGATTGATGCTCTAAGACTGACATAGATCTTAAATTATGAGGAGCCTGCAATCCTAAATTAAACTGATGGCAAAAAGTTTAGTTTTGATATTTCTATCTTCCGCTAAACATGCTATCTGACGATATCTAAAGAAGATAAAATCAGTTATTCACATTATACAAATATAAATAATTTGATAATTATTATTTTACTTATTTTACTTCAAAATGTAAATATTTCATAAAAAATCATCACAACAACATTAAAATTACTTCACTTTGAATATTATTAAAATATATTGGCAAACAAAATAAGTTTTGATTGCCAACACAGAGCAGAGTTGCCTCAAAGGGCCTATAAATTGCTCGGCACTCGTTAGGGTGGTCCGCAAGCTGGGTCTTTGATCGTAATCATTAAATTCGCATCACCCGTCGCGTTGAGACAAAGCACCACCAATAATATATCGTGTATTTACTAACGACGCGGACGCCTGTAAACGAGAAAGAAATAGCTGAGAAAATTGCCGGGTCACGGACACTACTAGTGGAAATACTCGAAAGTACTTTCTAAATGAAAGATGAGTTTTATTCGGCTCATTTTTTCAGAAATTTAAAAGATATCACTGTAAATATTGACATAGGTGTCTAAAATTCATATCCAATTCCAAGTTTCTGGTCATATCGCTGTCTCCTAGACCATAGATGTACATACAGAAGTACCAAAAGGTAGGTTGGCGTTTAAAATTGAAGACAAGTCAAGTTAGCCTGGGCAAACTTGAATTCATGGTCTAAAATGATATGGAACTCTACTATAAGTGACATACCGTGATGACAGTATTTTTGCCTAATTTTGCAATCTGCAAACGTCACTTCTGAATACACTGATACAATTATAGCATTTAAAATCAAGACCTGTTTTAATACACCATATTTAATTGACACTATTGTCAGTTTGTAGTGTGAACGCCGCCACGAACAAAAAAATAAAAATAACGAAATGCGCAATCTTTGGGTGTCCTAGTGTATCAGAATAATTAAAAAATGCCACAACATAGGACTTCACAAGTAATTTTAACTCAAATAATTCATTTTCACATAAAAACACAATTTATTAATTTAATGACAATCATGTTTTGACGGACGTCAATAATGTTGCCCCTGGCAACCGAGCAACTTCACGTTGCACTTCACACACACATAAATATATTTTTGACCTCAAGCCGTGTCATTGATTTAGCCGTAGACGCATTGTATTGTATGTCTATGGATGTACATATAAGAATGGATTCAAGACATTCACCTCTTGCTGTATAACGCGTAACTGTAATTATACAACTGATTAGAGATTATATTAAAACTATAATTATGTTAAAGAGACTTAAGAGAATATAGAAACTATTTTGAGAAAAGCTCAATGAGACAATCTACGAAGCATTCATAACCCAAAATATCTATGAAACCTCTTGCAATGCTCTCAAATGGATGCATTATCTTTTGCACTATACACACTGTGTTACAATCAGTTTTGGTAAATTAGTTGCTAAAGGACAAAGTTTAGTCTTTTTCTGAAAAAAAAAAATGAGAATTGTGAATAGTTAGCGAGTTTTCATGGTAATTATCTTAACAAAGAATAGCCGCGGCGTAATCACCCTGGTTGACGACAAATGCAAACTTTATTCAAATCGGCACAAATTTATTTTAGCGAAATGACAGCTGGACGCCATTTTGTTTTTGTTTTTCCACATTGCGCGTCAGACTCGAAGTTATTAATTTTCTTTGGAACGTGATTAATTGTGATCCAGAAATTTGTTATTATTTATACAGCCGAAATACAATGGCTTTTAGAAATAGCTCTAAATATAAACCATCATAAATATTGTTGTAATAATAATTTTAATAACGTTTGTTTGACCTTCGATTTTATTAAATCTTAAGTTCATTCTTTTAACACGCTTTAATTAGGTTGGTATATCTATCTATCAATCTATGTACGTGTGTAATAATTTAGGTAACGGAACCCATAAACACAGTTTTAAACCCCTCTAAATGAAAATAAATATTAAGACATTTTTCATAAATACATAAATATATTAATATAAATCAGTAAAAACTAGTAGGTACTAAAATATTACTTAAAAAAATGTAAAAGCCAGTTTTTTACACCTGTCGCCATCTATTGTGTACTAAGAGCAACTGAACAACATCTAATAACAATTGTAAAACGCAAAGCTGCAACATAATAATATTATTATTATTATGAGAAGGCTCGTAAAGAAAGTGGCGCTAACCTACTTATATGCTCCTAAAAGTTTTGTAGCGACATCTGTTTGTATTCTTGGGACCATAATAGACCTTTTATAAAAACCGGGTAAGCTTACGTTCTGACGATTTCCACAAGATGGCGCTTTGTTACTTTCGTCACATACCCTTAAATATTCATTGCTGCCATCTATTGAGATTCTAAGGTCTGAAGAATCTATTTTGAGAGTATGAAGGAAAGCAGAGGGTATGAAAGAAAGTTTGCGCTCTGGTCGCTAGATGGCGTATGGTTTAACTTTTATGCGTTACATTATTGGCATTGCTGCCATCTAGCAGAACATAACTGAGCTTAAAATAAAACAGGAGCTATTGTGCTACAAGTATCATTTGTTACAAACTTGGCCACTAGATGGCATTGATCAATTCCAAAAACCTCAAACTACAGAGCCAGCAGTTCCTTTTCGTTAATTACGTACATACGTTTTTGCTTCGACGCTATAGAGGGCGTTAAATTAGTAACAGTTTATTTTTGCCGAAAACAATGATCAGTAAGCAAAATTTGGCTATTGATAAAAGATACAAAAAATTAACAGATTTTATTTTATGACTTTATAACTTATGGCGGCCACCATTAAAATAATAGTAAAAAATACACAGTTTAATTTGGAACCTTTGACTTCGACTTTGTGTGACTGCCAAAAAAACTGTTATATACGTACCACAGGAACACAGATTTTTATTACGAAAGTTGATTTAATACTCTATGATCGCAAGGATAGAAGAAACTCCGTCTCGCCAGCTATTCAGTCGAGGGTAACTGAGTAGTTACGAGTGCCTCATTACTAGTGGAGCTCTCTTGTGTTATACCAAGCGGTGTGTTATATCGTTTTAAATAGTATTTAGTGGTTATAACTGTTCAATGTAGTATAACTAATTTGAGAGCATAGGGAATAATTCAGACTTACAGACTTAATACGCAACGATCAAACAGGATATCTATCATTTTTATATATTTTTTACACGAGTTTGGATGAGGAACTGCTTTTTTAAAAAGTAAAATATGTGTCTGTTCTAGATACGAACAATGCATTCACTGCCATTTATGTCTATATTCATGTCACAAAATAATTATTTACTTGAATGGGAATCGAACTTATGACCAATTACCCTATCAATCCAACCCTACAGCTGACCGACAAGTTTCGTGAAACACTAAAATAGTTCAAAGCATAAATAAATTAAAATACAACATATAAATATTATAAATTATGTTTTCCATAAAAGTACCTATTCTATACATTGTTTACATATCTTTCCTTTGACAGCCAAAGACGTTGAAAATTACCTGCAAAGAAAGAGAAAAGACGATTAATTATAAAGAATCACCAAGAAGATTAACTTAATACAAAGTAACAGTCACTTTGTTATAATATTTCACATAATATGTAACTTTGTTATTTAAAAATGTTTTATGTGTTTTGGTATAAGTTTCTCTTTTTTTTAGATAGATCAATACAAATATTTGAAATTTATATTATTTATAGCAGGAGTGTGTATTCATAATAAAATGTTATTACACTATTTGTGAATTAAAACATGCTTGTTGTGTATTTTTATTTAAGTATATTACAAAAAATATACTTTCCGTTATCTGTACTTAATATTATACCTGAAGCGTTTGTTAGAACGCGCTTATCTTAGGAAAAACTCGTAGGAATGAAAAAATTCTTTCAGTGTTGGATAGTCCATTTATCGAGGAAGGCTATACGCTATATAACATCACGCTGCGACCAATAGCGAAGCATCAGTAACTAACATTATTAAAAACAGGATTTTTTTTCTAAATTCCACGCGTACAAAGTCGCGGGTAACAGCTAGTATCTAATATTCATCGAACGAATATCCAATATACAGAATTTTTTGGATGTGAATATTTTTGTCTGAACCCCTTACTTATGCTGGCATTTACATTATTATGTCCGGACGAAAAGTGACACGTCATAGTATAAACTCAACTAAGAGATATTTCTGAATCAATACACAATAATAATATAGGTACATTCTACTCAATTTCGTTCAACATTAAACAGAAAACTTAAAACACTTTTCGAACAATTCTTACACATGACGAAGTTTCGTAAAGTTTCCGAAACTAACCCCAACACTTCGTTATACCAAAAAAAATGTTCGCAAACACTTCACAATGTGGAGGGAAGCCGTCAGGAATCGATTGTTAAAGTTATGGAGACGCGGTGAAATATGAATACATATATTTTTGCAATTTATGCCGAAGAAAAATAAGAAAAGTCGTGAATTGTGTAGGAATAGCATTGATTGATTTGGTTTTAAAATGCCGTATATGTAGTGACGAATTTCATCCCAGTTTATGTGTATGTGTGATGATGTGATGAATAAAAGTATTTTCAACGTAAATAACCAGCAATGAAATTTATTTATTGATACTGATTAAACTCAAACTTTTGTACATTATATATGTAATTGTGTTTTTAATAAATTGTGTAGGTAGCTAATGAATATATTATTTACAGATTCTAGAAACAATATAACGTTTTCGGTGAACATTATAATGATGAAATTGTTTTTCCTTGACATTTTTCTTTCCTTTCCATATTAAAAGGTAATATTTCGTGTAAGGTTACACCTAAGCCAAGGCCAAGGTCAATGTACTAAGATCCAAAAGTAAAGAAATGAGGGTAGGAACATCTCATTTGTCAAGGAAAATCAGTTGAATATTTTGTTTCAATGAAATATAAAAACTCTTTTTCCTTTTTGTATTATTTATTATTGAGTCACCTTTACAATTTTGATGTATTGTGTGAAATGAGCTTTTTAAGGGTTAATTAAATTTTTTATACATATTATGTTAATTTTAGTTAATATGAACCCCAATTTTGTCTTCGAATCCTGAAAAAGATCGACGGATTTTTTAAGTCAAGAATATTTTTTTGAGAGACAAACTCTACATTAAACACTTTATAAATAACACCTTTTAAATCCACCTAGGCCATATCAATGTGATCTAGGAGAGTTTAAAATATAAAAACCTAGGGACAAACTTAGCCTTTTATATTACCTTTCTAAAAACACTTAGGTATAACCTAACTATAGCCAAATAGTAGTGACGCTAGGGAGCACACCTAGTTCAACATAAAATTGCAATTTCTACTGTTTCTAAAGTGCATATTGCATATTGTAAACAAGCTATTCCTATATTTCCCAACAGTGTTCGTCCAATCTGTTCACAATCTGTCGTAAACTGTGTCAGGTTGTGTTTCAATCTGAGCTCTCAGGGGACGTGAATTCGATGCCGCGTTGGGGACCATTCGTCTCGATACTGATATTATATGACGCATGATATTGGAGCACTCTACGCTTAAAAACTAGGTTCTATAATATAATGCTTTCAGTGAAAACTTTGTATCAGTTTTTTATGAAAAAAGCTTGAACAGAATTATGTGAAATTTAAAAAAAAATTATAATATTATGAAAAGACGGGGACTGGTAAGCGAAAACTATTATTTTGTTATAGTGATCCTTAAAAATACATAAGTTTTGCTTTAAAAATAGTAATTCATTTCTGAAATAGAAATAATGTGTTATCGAAATTGTCGTTGATCAGTCCAATCAAACTCTAATTAAACACTCAAAAACTAGGTGTAAGCGAATCTTATGAAGAAAACAGACAACGTGTGATTCTGTCTCTTATTGAATACATTACTTCTACGTATTTTAATTAATAATCAATATAACATAAAGATACGCAGCAGCCCCATGAAATACAATACATAATAGAAATATTAAAAAAACCAATGATTATCCAACGAAAGAAATGTAAACTTTATATTAAATTTCATTGAGTTCCCCTCAACATTTCATAATTGAATAATAAACGCGATCAAAAAACTTTCTTTCATTTTCTAGAACGATGGCTGTCGTCTAGTTGACTTTTTTTAAGTTATCAGACAAAGTAGTGAGTCAACTTTGGTTTTATTAATAAAGTTGGTCGCATCAAAAGTTTAATGCACCTACACAGATAGAGCAAGGGTGTGCGAAATGATCTCGCAACGACGTGCAATGTTTCTTTATGTAATAAAATAGTTACAAAAGAAGACAGATCATCATCAAATTGTACTATTTATGTGTCTACGTAACAACAACATCTGTTCGCAATAATCATGATTCGATTTTTATTGCAGACATTTTTAAATAGTTATTTTTAGGAAATTACGTAAAAGAAAAAAGTAATTATATCGAGTGTGGTTTAAATCCAAGAGTTGCAAGTGTGTCTATAGAATTGATATAACATGAGTGCGACAAACTCCCGATAGATGGCGTGAATATACATTACATGAATGTCGAAAGTAAGATTTCATTATGGTAGAGAAATTTATTAGTTTGAGTAGAACTACGATCCTACGATAACTCCGGTGGTTGACTAACGGAAAGATATTACAAGATCATAGATTAATACTCGTTATAATCACTTAAACAACCGCATAAGAAATAAGGTTGTATATACAATGTTTGTACTGCGTCTGAGTGATTTCTAGGTATAGGTTCTTACAAAAAATACGTTACTAATATTTATTTTCTGCTGTAGCAAAAGTAGTCGACTAAAAGTTCTACATTAGGATAACTTATCACGTTTAAAATGGGATGAAATTACTTCAATCTGAATGTCTATGTTCTAAAAGATACTTTAACCGCTGCATTCCTACGCAACTCGGTACAAATGGTCTGTACACTTATATACCGTGTGTATTTCCCAATAGTAAACCGTTTTATACTATACCGCTATGTATAATACTGTCAATCAATCCAACATGGTGGTATGGCTGTCGAATTAATAATTCAGTGGCAATACAAGAGGGTTAGTACTGGACAGGATTGCCAAATGTTGCTACTATACAGAGCCTTGCATGTATTAATGAAATACGTAATCGTCTAATACCTTTGAACGAGCAATTATTATATCTCTGACTGTTGTCTATGACGTATACGACGTCGCAGACAACAGTCAGTGATGATTGCGTGGGATTTAGACACCATAACTTAACAATTGATACACATAAACCATCTTCTTGAATCTATTAAAAAAGCCGTATCAAATCAGTTGCCAGTTTAAAAGATTTAAGCTCACATAGGGACATACCGAAATAATAATTTGGTTTTATAATCATTGTTACTTGAAGTCATACATACTATGTATTCTTTTTTGAGGGGCTTTTGATTTTATTCTTATTTGGGGTTAGTAGGAATAAGTACATTGTTACATGATCACTTCGGTGTCTGTCAGCCTGTCTGTCTGTGGATATTGTTTTCATTTAGTTTAGAAAAGAAAGTAGAAGAGTAAATATAAAATAGTAAATACGTAAAGTGAATACTAATAAAGAATGATGTCTGACAGAATCTGAAGAGCATGGAAAAAAGGCATGTTGCAGCGACACCAAATTAACAGAAAAGGGCAGGACAATGATGATAATGGTGAAAATATAAAATATTTTTATTAAAATAATACCTTTCTGAAAACTGCGTTAGGTATTTAATTGTTTCAGATAACATTCGCTCTAGTCGCTAATTATTGTACCAACAGTGTCTCTTTTTCAGCCAAGAGTGTACCTTCTAATGTTGAATTTGACAGCTGACACCTGTAAATGTTCCCAGGCTCACGTTTTAAATTATAATTAAGGGCTCCGCTGCCTACTGCGATGTTTGAACAGACTCATTTGAATTTCAAGCACATGGTGTCGTTTTAAATGTAATTAGTATACTTTAAGGCTTACTGTCAAAAAATTGTACAATATATATGCATCTGGGCTTATACTTATTCGTCTATTACATAATTTATCATATTTTAGTACATAACTAAGAAGTGCCTGCGACATCGTACGCGAGGAATCAAGAAACGAAAGAAACGACCGAATTAAAATCCGTTGAACGATTCCTCGGTCTTCTATCCAAACTCTATTTTTTGATTGTTGGATTGTATGAATATAAGGATGTTTGTTGTTCTTTCACGTAAAGACTACTGGATGGATTTTCATGAAACTTTCCCTAATTCCGCGCGTAAGGAGTCGCGGGCAACAGCTAGTAGTTTTATAAATAAGTAATGTGCTATTGTCAATTTATAATTCATGAAAATCAATCAATTACCAAAACAAACTGAAGGAATTTAAACTGCTGAGTAGAATGTAAGCATTCACCCGAATAGGAACACAAAATTGCTACAACAAAAAATCCAACTTTTTAAATTACAGACGATGACAATCAACAAACTTTTATACTCTCAAAAAAATAGAAAGAAAAGACAATATTCACCAAAAAAATCAGCCAAGTGCGAGTTGTAGACCTACTCAAAGAGTTCCGTACTTTTATCATATTATTATCATATCATAATATTTTTGTCAAAAACGTTTATTGAATAAGTTTACACTTAAATAATTCAATTATCATCTTATATATTTATTTATTTATTATAAAACATTTACAATATCTTTACAGGAGATCCCAATACAATATTATAAGTAATAAATTTATATAATAAAATCATTTACAATGCACCATTTCGCGATTTCTGTGAATTTTGGCATGCTACATTGATAAATATCTAATTGCGAAGAAATTAAATTAACTAATTGTATCGCACGCGAGAAGGGCGAGTACTTAATTAAATTTGTTCGGGCTACGGGCACGCTGAGCGCGGGCGGCAAGCGGAGGCACCCACGTACTGGTCGGGGGCACACAGCCGCAGCTCCTGTAGCACTGAGGGGTGATGCAGAAGGCCGCGAAGTACTTGCCACACGTAACGTACCAACGCCACGTCCCGCCGCACGCTCAGCCGCACGTACCCGACCATACCGAGCACGAACAGACTGGGGTACATCAGTGGGTACTTGGGGTAAACACCGTATTGTTTATGGTATAGAAACCGGGTGAACTTGTTTTGGATTTTCTCCAACATCAATTTATATTTAGCCTCATGCGGGTTCCAGACGATCGATGCTGTTTCCAGGTGACTCCAGACGAGGACATTATATAGAGATTTTATTGCAGACATACTCTCAAAATCTTTACAGGTTCTTATATATAAATCTCCTGTCACGATGTTTGTCCGCGATGGATTCCTAAACTACTTAACCGATTTTAAATTAAATTGGCACACCGTGAGCAGTCTGGTCCAACTTGAGAGATACGATAGCTTACATTTCAATTTATGGTCGCAATATTATTTTATTGCAAATTATTTGTTTGTATTGTATAGCAAAACAACGTTTGCCGGGTCAGCTAGTACAATAATATAATTATCATCAAAATTCAACTCTCTAGCTATCGCCGTCCCAGAGATACAGCCTGGTGACAGACTATCAGATGGATGGACGGACTGACAGCAGTCTCAGTAATCGGGTCCCGTTTTAGCTTCGAGTAAGGAATTCTAAAAATCATAAAGTTAATGATAAATTACCGAAAACAATATTGTAAAAGGATTTTTTAAGTTAACAGAACAAGCTTTGTGAAAAGGTTCAAATTAGTCCTTTGTAAGCTTGTATCAACAATTTGTTATCTCGTAAAAGTGTGGGAGAATGTATTTTCCTTTTTCTGATTTGTCTATAGGCAGCAATCTTTAAAAGTTAATTTTATTTTGAAAAAAAAAACCTCTGGTTTATAATGTGTAACATTTTCGCACGATCGACAATCGTCGTAGAGGGTAAAGTTTTTGACGTGTTTCTGTTTGTATGTATGTATTTATGTTTGTAACTCAAGCTAATAAATAAAATACATAAATAAATATTCATGGACGTTTCACACAACATCCTCTGGTCCCAAGCTAAGCTTATATGCTTGTGTTATGGGTACCAGAAGATAATATATAACTAGGACACCCATTAAACGATTCATCTAAATGTCTTTAATTTTAAATAACAAAAAGCAACATGGATATATGGAGCGAAATAATGATATTGATAGTAAAAAAAAAGATGTGTGGCACTCGGGGACTGCCGCGGTAAAGGTATTAATTGTATAATATAGTAAGTATATGGTAGTAATTGCATAGCATTTTTCATTTCATTTTCATTATCAACTTATGTATTTATAATTATTTAAGTATTTATTTTATTTATGCAAGAATCTACATACCATAAACTAAAATAAAATTAATAATCCTTATTTACTGATACTTACATCTGTCCATTGTTTATGGTAATTATGATAAAATAGCGAGTCAATCTGTTGGTATACAATTTTAGTTTTGACATTATTTTACATTATTAAAATCTAAAATATGCTGTTACCTGAAAATTTAGGATATATGTTGTCGATTCAAAATCCTTATTTTAATTTGAGGAAGGCGTTTACCCTTGGTATCAATAGTATTAAATAAATTGCGGGGCGAAGAGGGGATTACGCATGCGCAGTAACGCCGATAATGTAAGGTTTTTTCGTTACCTACGGAATTTAAATTTCGAATTTTGTAGATTTAGTCTCCACGCTCAAGGCCCGCGATAGAAGCTATGCAATAGCTTAAAAAATACCAGTCTGATTGATTATTAATTATTGGGAATAATGAAAATCATAACGGGATCACATTAATATAAATAAGTTACAGGATTAAGTTCATTTTTAAAAATTTTAGGCCATTATTTTGTGCTGTCGGGCGTCGGTATAAAATATATAGGTAAAGGTACTGCTATTTGTTCCAGCTTGAAAATACCTTAAGATTCTGAGCTATTTTTAAAACATGATTTCATCAAAAGCTTTAATGAAAGGAAATGTCATATCTTGACAAGCACCATTCAAAGATCGTCACATCGTCGTCGTCTCATCCGCCGTGGTGACGTAACAAAAGATAAAAATATATCATATTTTAACTTGTTTTCAAAAGATTTCAGCATGTTATCTGTTACACTTTGAGGGATGTTAGCACAAATATATTTTTCTTGGAAGATAAATAGTTATTTTTTTTAAACTATCTTTTATAATAGGCGCCAACGTACTGGAATACACTACTCCATATCTTCCGTGGGTACCGCAGAAATCGATATGGGAGAAAAATTATGGACCCGTTGTAACTTTTTAATATCAAATAGTAACATCTATCTGTCCGTGTGGTGACAGACAAAAAATAATACAAATGAAACCTCCTCACTTTATCCCCGAGGATATCGAAGAACCGATCGAGAGAATCAAGACGTATGACACCTATAACACCCGAGGAGAGTAAGTTGACGAAAAAAATAAGCCAAAACCCACTGCCCTTATTATAGGTATATGACAATTTATAGGTATAATAGCTAAACAAATTGAAAGTTAATCGCTTAAAATTTATTTTACTTTAGCTTTTGCAAGTGTCAATCCGTAAAAAGTGGTTTTATTTGAACAAATGAGTCACGCAAGTGTTACTTTAGTTATTTTTATAGTATACCATGGTAGTTGCAGTTGACATTAATAAAAGACGAATTCCACAACTGGCGAGCGCACCCACCGCACAGATGATCACCACTTCGAGCGTACAAGAAGACATACACCCGCCTACATTTAACGAGAACCGCACGAAACCGTTAGTATTCAAAAATTTGTGTGAAGAACCTACGGCATATAACTACCCGCTTATCATGGTTGCCGTACAAAAACCAGGACTACAAGTGCCGCCAGAATTATTCACCGAAGATGTAAAAAAATCTAATATTAGTGCCGTTATGTTTCAATGTCGTAACTGTGAAAACTTAAAACATAAAAGTAATAACGCGGTAAATAACGTCCAAGTGCTAAATCAAAAACGAAGTCATAAGTGTCGGTATTGTTACAAGGTTGTTAAAATTTTAACGGAGTGTAATAAATCTAAAAAATCGCTTGACCGTTACAAATGTTTTAAAATAGATAAAAACAGTGTTTATATTATGTGTGCTTTAATGTGCCGTAGGAAAACATGCCTCACACCAAACTGCATCATGATGATTAAAGTTAAAACTCCGTCGACAAGTGTTCCTTACGGAATCGTACGCGCGACCGTAGCCGACACGTCCTCTGTGCCATCGCGATCGGTAATTTTGTCGTTTGTTACACACGTAGGGCTGCGCGGTCGGCGCGGTCGCCGACAATGTATAAACATGCGCGGCACGTCGTCGATTAAATTAATCTTTTATGACGTTGATTATAATAATTTGTTTAAACGCAATACTAGCATAACGAGGAACCGGAGTGGCAGATTTGTCCGTGTGGTGACGGACTAAGAATACAATTGTCACCACCCCATTTCGTCCCGCGGGAGCTGTAAAAGGCAGCTGAGGGATTACGCAAGCTGATAACATCATTTGCAAGAGACGGAAAACTCGAAACTAAACCAAAACAACAATAGTCGTGCTAACCCTATCGGTATCCGGACATTTAAAAACGTGTGTAAATTCCTGCTAAATATTTTATTCTAAATTTTTAATGTAACTTCAAATGCTTCAATAGATAAAATTGGAAGCGTGACGTCATGTGCGCTTGTCCAGGTACTATCCGTGCGAGACAACAACATACGCGATACGCGAGTGCAAGAGAGAAAGCGCTACTCATCGGTGCACTCGGTGCAAAGGTCGTTCCATAGGCTCAAGCCTACGTTATCAGCTGTTTGTATGAATCTAAACATAGGTACAATTTTACGATGCTATTTTATAGCGACGTATTTGTTGCATATTTGCGGTGCGGTTGCTACGTCGCGCGCGTTTATATTTTTACGTTTCCTATTAAATTGTTATCGCGTTTAGTATATAGTAATAAATTAAATATGAAGTCTTTAAATTATTTATAAATATTAATATGCTCGTGTAAAACAATTCATAATGTAGTTATCGAAATTAAATTAAAAAAAATATAGAATCTGAGACCCATAACGAAAGTGACGTCAATCCACTCATCGTGCGGTGGAACTATTGGTTCTAGGGTGGTCGCCTTAGGAAGACGTTTTATCGTCACTTCACTCACGGTGCAGTGGAACTATTGGTTCTAGGGTTGTCGCCTTAGGAAGACGTATTATCGTCACTTCACTCACGGTGCGGTGGAACTATTGGTTCTGGGGTTGTCGCCTTAGGAAGACGTTTTATCGTTACTTCACTCACGGTGCAGTGGAACTATTGGTTCAAGGGTTATCACCTTAGGAAGGCGTTTCGTCACTCCACTCATCGTGCGGTGGAACTATTGGTTCAAGGGTTGTCACCTTAGGAAGATGTGGGAGTGTTAGTTTCTAGTCAAAACGGTTACGTTTCGGACGTTTTTACAAAAAATAGGGAATCCGGGTATTGGTTAGGGCATTGGTACGCGTCGCTTATATTCCTCCGATTGTGATTGAGTACTGCTGGCGCAGCACTGGGGTGGGGCATGTTGGCGACGCAATCGCACATTGTTGTTATTAGTTTGTAAGTCTAGTTATAAGTATAAAAAAAAAAACACTTTTGTAGACGTCCAGATGATCCACCAAAGAAAAAACGTGATTTTGCACAAAACTTTTATTTATCAAGTAAGTACAACAAGTAGGTAGTTGAAATGTACTTATGAATGCGCGACGTGCGGTTAGGTATGGAGTGCGAATATCGACTAAAATGTCATTTTTACAATATTATAATAAAGAATGTTCGTTACCTACTCCGCGCGCCCCGCACCCATAACTCATACAGTTACAAACGCAACTACAATATACATATATATAGGTACTTATCTATAATCTATACTTACGAACTAGCTTATGATTACTCAACTACAAATAACAATAGTTTTATGTTTGCGTCGCCAACATGCCCCACCCCAGTGCTGCGTCAGCAGTACTTACTCACCTTCGGTGGAAATATGAGCGACGCGTGCCGCGGCCCTAACCAAATAGCCAGATTTTGTTTTAATTTTAACCATCCTAACGCGGTTATCTTTACCAGTAAATACTTCCTCCACTATACCCTTGGGCCACAGGTTGCGAGGACCGTCAGGGTCCACGACAAGTACCAGATCGCCTACTTGTAACGATCGTTGCTCCTTTTGCCATTTAGTGCGTGGTATCATATCTGGTAATATTTCCTTAAGCCATCTCCGCCAATACATGTCTGCTAACCTCTGCGAAACACGCCATTGTTTCCGTAGGTACAAATCTGAGTCATCAAATACTCCAATAATAGGTAAGCTGGACGATGATCCTACCAGAAAATGATTGGGGGTTAAAGTTTCCAGGCTTGTTGGGTCCACTGAGACATGGGTAAGAGGTCTACTATTAATTATGTTCTCCACCTCAGCTAGAAAGGTATTAAGGGTCTCATCTTTAGGTGCTCGTTCTCGTAGCACCACTTTTAGGCATGTCTTGACGCTTCGAATGAGTCGCTCCCAAGCCCCACCCCAGTGTGGGCTGACAGGTGGAATAAACGACCATTTTGTGCCATAATTTAAAGCCTCTCTTTTTAATAAATCATTGTTTAAGTCCAAAACTGATTTCTTTAATTCAGAATTAGCTCCTCTTAAGTTCGTTCCATTGTCAGAGTATAAGTACTGAGGCCAACATCGTCGCGCAGCCATCCTCCGTAACGCCATTATCAGGGAATCGGTTGTGAGAGTGGCAACGACTTCAAGATGGATAGCGCGTACGGTCATACATGTAAATAAAACACCATATCTTTTCTCTCTGCGCCTTCCTACAGTAACTTCCATAGGTCCAAACAAATCTAACCCACAATGAGTGAATGGACGCTGGTTATGAGCCATCCGAGCACCAGGTAAGTCTCCCATTCTTGGTATCTTAGGCTTACATCCCTTTATTCTGCAGAGCATGCATTGTGACGTAACGGTCTTCGTTAAAGGTCGCAGTCTGGTTATCCAGTATTTTTGTTTGACTTCATTAACTACAGTCTCTTGGTTTCCATGAGCGAAGACTTGATGATAATGTCTCACGATTAATTTAGCGACTTGATTTCGGCCATCCAGGATAATAGGATTCTTTACTTGTGAAGAGACTTCAGTTGCTGCACCGATGCGTCCACCAGCACGTAGGAGACCCTGTTCGTCAAGGTAAGGTGACAAGGTAAGTATTTTACTATTTCTTTGTATATATCCATTAGTTTTTATTTCATAAATTTCCTTCTTGAATGATTGTGCTTGTGAATACCTTAGTAGCAATGTTTCTGCTTGGTCCATAGTATCATCAAATTCCTTATTTAACTTTCGACATTTATTAATAAATTTCAGAATTACAGACGTAGCTCGTCGTAAGCGGAGCCAAGAAGAAAATCGATTAGCGTCAGGTACAGGTAAGTCTAATGTATAATCTTCTGTTTGTATATAATTAATGTACTCTAAATCTAATTGTTTATCTTCTATTACAGGTACAAAATTTCGAGGCCACTGATCTTCCACATTGTGTAAAAAGGCGGGACCGTACATCCATTCTTTTTGCAGTAAAGAACAGTCAAAAGATTCCTTGGTAGCAATATCCGCGATGTTCAACTTCGTAGGTACGTATCGCCATTCATTTATATTAGATAACTCGTCAATCTCGCCGAGTCGGTGTGCTACGTATTGTTTATAATTACGAGCATCATTTCTAATCCATGTAAGTACAGTACTGGAATCGCACCAGAAGAATCTCTTTTCAGGTTTCATTTTGTGTTCTTTTAATATGGTTTCAGCCAATCTAGCAGCTAGCAAAGCAGCTTGAAGTTCCAAACGCGGCACTGATACAGGTTTTACAGGCGCGACGCGGCTACGACTTGTTATGAATGCGACGCGCACTATATTGTTTTCCAGCCAACGCCAATATGCGACCGTACACATCGCTTTTACGCTAGCATCGCAAAATATATGTAGCTGTAAGTTTATATAACCGGCTGATAACACAGGCTCGAGTCGGTTGAATGAACTTTGCACCCTGTGTTCAACGTTGAGTAAAGCCTTCTCGCTTGCACTTGTTTGTTGCAGATGTGCTGTCGCGCTTGGATAGTATCTGGGCAGGCGCACGTGACGTAATGTTTCTAACAACCTTATCCATTTATGCCACTTTGTAAATATTATATCGGTCACCGTCTCATCCCAGCTGATTTTTTGTAACCACGTTTCTTGCATTATTATTTTTCCGATTATTGTAAACGGTGATAAGAACCCATAAACATCGAAAATAGACATAATTACACGTAATATATCTCTCTTTGTAGGTCTTTGTGTCCCGTTTAAAATATTAGGTGGAATTTGTTTAAACGTCACGTCGAACCTGAGACTGTCATCGGTCGGGTCCCAAAATAAGCCGAGTGTACGTTCGCCCTCGTATTGATGGCCGATTTTAAAGTTGACAGAAGTGTCCGATAAAGTTTCTTTAGGTAGACTATTTAACACTTCTTTACAGTTGCTCGCCCAATTACGTATTTCGAAGCCACCTCGCCTATGTATCCACATGACGTCACGGACTACCTTTACGGCGGTTGTAACATCAGGTAAACTATCGATATAATCATCCATATAGTGCTGCGTATGTATAGCGTCGACTGCGGCGGGCATCGAACCTGCATACAGCGACGCATTTCTGTTTTTAACGTATTGCGCTATAAACGGCGAACAGTTAGCACCGAAAATTAAAGAAGACATAACGTAGGTGTCCACAGGTTCGTCTGGCTCCTCCCTGTACAGAAATCGAACGGCATTCTGGTCTTCTGGTCGTATCTTTACTCTTAAGAACATATCCTTGATATCACCGGTCACGGCTATAGGATTTTCTCTAAATCTTAACATAATACCGAACAAAGACATCAATAGGTCTGGCCCCTTTATTAGGTAATCGTTAAGACATACACCTTGTGTCTTCGAAGCAGCATCAAAAACCAATCTCAACTTCTTTTTATTCGGATTATCGACAGCAAAATGTGGTAAGTACCATGTCTTTGGTGTTATTTCTAATTCATTTGTACTTAATTTACGCGCGTAATTATTTTCGAGTAAATGGTTTACTCGGTCCTTGTATCTTTTTGCGTATTCTGTATTTTTCTTCATTTTTTGTTCCACACTCCTTAGCCTATATAACGCGGAACGATACGAGTCCGGCATAGTACACCTTTCATCCTTCCAGGGTAAGGCAACCTGCCATTGTAAATCGACTAGTGTGGCAGTTTGTGATAGAATCTTCTCTGCACGTAAGTCCTCAGAATTCTGTCTTGGTTTAGCCGAAATACCCAAAGATTCCATGGTGAATGATTTCTTTACATTCTCATTAATTTCTTGTAATATGTGTTGAGATTCCAGTTCATCATAGAAAACGCACAGTGAAGAGTTACATGAAATAACAGATGGAGTGGCGCACCCCATTCTTCCATGCAAGCACCAACCCAGAGGCGTCCGGGTAGCGTACGGTTCATCAGGTCCTCCCGACCTGGTTTCCAATGGCAAGAGGAGGTGATAATTGTCCTGGCCTATTAAAATTTGCGGTTCTACTGATTGCGTATGTAAATAACGATCTAAATTATTTAAATGCTCAAAGTTTTGAAAATTAAAGTTACTTAAATTTTGTCCCGGTAAATTTAAATTGTTTACTACGCTAGCGTTAATTTTAAAAACATTACTGTTCTCAATATCGCTTAAAGTTAAATCAATCAGCTGAGTGTCACATACCATTTCTGTATTGTCCCACGCGCCGCGCACACGTAGACACTGCCGGCGGCCGCGCAGCCCTAACTGTGTGACTAGCGACGAACTTATTAATGACACAGTGGAGCCGTCGTCTAACAAAGCAGTCGCGCGTATGGTTCCGTTAGACCCGTGTATATTTATCGGCACAACTTTTAATAATACGCGACTATTACGATTAATGTTGTTTACAATATCCGACGGAGAGTTAGTTTCAGTCTGCGAAGACACAGATATTTTGATGTTTTGTCGCGGTACATAATGTAATAACCGATGGTGAGCTTGACCGCAGTTGTTTATATCACAGCTAGGCGCAGGGCATGTCTCTTTATTATGACACGTTAGTAAACATTTATAACAAACACCGCATCGCTTTACGTGTAACCATCTGTCCTTACGAAGCGACTTTTTAAACTTATTACACTCCGGTAATGTATGCGTATCCCTACGGCAATACGAACACTTAATATCACTTTGGTTAAACATTTGCACGTTATTTACTATATTATAATGCTTACGTTTATAACTGTCTATGTTGCTGGGTTGTAATAACATGGCACTACAACTGGATATCTTCACTGCTTCCTCGGTGAGAAAGTCCGATAGTACCTCCAATCTTGGTTTTTGATGGCCGGCGGAGATAAGTGGATAACTGTAATCAGCCCACTTCGACAGCAGGGTAGTAGGTAGCTTGGATAGAAGAAAAGTTACTACCTCCATTCCTTGCAGGTATTCTTCACGGCGTAGGGCTCGTACTGCCGCCACATAATTTTTTACCTTTATTGAAAATGGTACTATATCACGATAGTAATCATTTGATAAGTTACACATTTTTTTTATATCTGCCATAATGCGGCACAGAATGACGTCCGCGTTGCCGAACTGTAGCTCCAGGGTGGACATGACTACCGCGGGTGACGTCCCGCTTACCAAAAGCGATGCTACTGCTTCTTGAGCGGCGCCGCAAAGACATTTTCTGAGCCGCCACAGGTTCTCCTTTTCAGTGAAGGTACATACTTCTGTAGATTCTTCATAAGCCTGTTTAAATGAAAGCCATTTCATGGGGTTCCCGTCAAACGTAGGTAGATCTCTTGGCGTGCTCAGGCGACTGATCAGGTGAGTATTCTGTTGAACACTCGTGGAGGTGACTAACTGCTGGAGTGCATTCGCCAACTGCTGAATTGGCCCGTCCGTATCAGTGTTACCTGATGTTTGCGGCTTGCCGTTGTTGTTGCTTTCTATCATAGTGGCTTGCTGCAAAACCAATTCTTGTTGACTTCGTTCAACCCACTGCTCAATGTCAATTGCGCGGTTTGCCTCCGATTTATTCGATGGTGGACTGTATTCATCTTCTAGGTTTGCCAGATCTGCTGCTAGCTGTTTATCGATAAGCTCCATTTCTATGCGCGCCTTGGCCTTTGCGGCTTGTAATTCCAGGTCTTTCCTTTGGGCCTGTACAGAACGAGTTGATGACGGTGGTTGTGATTTGACAGAATGACGTGAAGTTAGTGAAGCC
This sequence comes from Orgyia antiqua, assembly GCA_916999025.1. Taxonomy (NCBI): domain Eukaryota; kingdom Metazoa; phylum Arthropoda; class Insecta; order Lepidoptera; family Erebidae; genus Orgyia; species Orgyia antiqua. The sequence goes on along the minus strand of OU779867.1, from coordinate 33,844,229 downwards.
GGTTTAGGTAATCCAGTTCGTTCCGACTTCACCAGGCTGCCAGCACAAGACTTTAGTAACTCGTTCTCATCGCTACTCTTTGGTGCAGACGTAGGCGCTGGAAATCCTTGCGCCGCAGCAGGCTTCGACTGAGCTTCTAAGAGTTTCTTCGCTACACTGCGTGTGCTAACCATTGTCTTTCCTGGTGGTGGAGTTTTAAACATTGATCCGGCTCGAAGGACCACTTTTGTAGACGTCCAGATGATCCACCAAAGAAAAAACGTGATTTTGCACAAAACTTTTATTTATCAAGTAAGTACAACAAGTAGGTAGTTGAAATGTACTTATGAATGCGCGACGTGCGGTTAGGTATGGAGTGCGAATATCGACTAAAATGTCATTTTTACAATATTATAATAAAGAATGTTCGTTACCTACTCCGCGCGCCCCGCACCCATAACTCATACAGTTACAAACGCAACTACAATATACATATATATAGGTACTTATCTATAATCTATACTTACGAACTAGCTTATGATTACTCAACTACAAATAACAATAGTTTTATGTTTGCGTCGCCAACACATGTCTTAGAAATACAATCAAAATTACCATAAACATAGCGTTTCGATGGTTTTATACAAACCATGGTAATAAATGTAGGAGAAAGTGGCAGACAATTGTATCGATCATAACTAATGAAGGTATAATACAAACGAGTTACAGATAAAAATTATATGTATAACAAAAGCAAAAACATTTTTTCCCCAAATGTCATATAAGCCACAGACTGCTATCCAACAAGATTTTTCAATTAAACGCGGTAGAATCATCAATTTTATTGGCAGTAACGAAAACGTGCGGCCTATGAGCTACAAGCTAAATTGGTTTTATTAAATTTTACCGAGGATCAACGTAACAAGACCGCACCTATAGCTTAACCACTCAAAGAGACTTAAGTGTGTTATGTTTTGGGCATATCTAAATGTCACAGAGTATCATGTACGAAACGGTTCAATGAATATACGTAAAATCGGTACATTGTAAATATATCTATTTATTTTTTCCTTTTTTTTTGCTTTGTCTATACTGAATATCAAGCCACAATATAGAAGGTTATAAAAATGATAGCAAACAAACTCTCAAGTAAGAAGGGTTGAAAATATAATCTTTCTGTATAAATCAGAGGGCGACAGCAGCAAAGTAGGGCAAGGGAACATAAATTGTAGTACCTACTCCAACATTTCAAAGTTTTATTGTAAACTTAGGCCCTTCGTCAAAGTCACTCAGAGCGGTAAATAAAAAAAGTTAAAAATAAGCAAGTAATGCATAAAATAGGAAATGTGCTGGATTTTCTTTAAGATGAGTTTTAATTCAGAATTTCGTATATTCAAATTAAATACATACGTAATCACTGTTGCCAGTGTAGGCAGAGAACATAGCATAACCTACTGTAATCTTAAAATACTTTTTTGGCTTCATTCATACTCATAAACATGCATTAACCTATCAACCTTTTTCCCTTTACTGATGGACATATTATATCTTACACAGACTTAACGGCACAACGCGCAATCCTGTGCCTCTTACATCCAGTGCTCTCTTAGCCATATGAGCTATCGCGGTGCCTACGAGTGTTAACAACTCAACGGTATTCCGATGTTACGGATTCAACCCCAGTTAGTGATGATTAATTCAAGCGATATAATTAAAATAAATATTAATTCTAAAGTATGCAATGTCCCGTAAACAACAAATATCGAATCTTCAGAAAAATTGTTAAAAAAAAGCGTGTTAAGAAAAAATAAAGGTCTAACAAAACATTTAAAAATAAGTATATTATTTACAATTGGTCTGAATCGCTTTGTCTTACAGTAACAAGCGTGAAATTTGTGTTTTCAGTTCAACGGTTTATTTTCCCTCAATTCTGAAAATGATTCATTATAACCAATTTCCTTATTACAATTTACAGCGTTTTTATCTCGTTTTAATTTCAGTTTTTACTTTTCTCAAATTCTTTTTTTCCTGTGGCGTTAAATAGCTGTAATCGAATTATATTTTTTTTTATTATTTTTAGAAATGAAATGGTTTTGTGTTGTTTTTGTGAATAAATATTTCAGGCATCCAAGTATAAATGGTAGGTACAGAATTAAAATTGTATAACGGCCCACTTTTATATGTAACTAGCTGTTCCCCGACACTTCGTACACGTGCTCCTTAAAAATTTTCATTGGGCACCAGCCTCCTCTAATTTTGAAGGGATTATAGTCTACTAGGCTTGTTGATACAAGGGTCATTTTCGAGATTTCCATCTTTCACAGCAGATGGTATCTGGGTAATATCTACTTTTTACAGATTTAGACGCGTATATTTGTTTTAAATTTTGGCCCGACGTTTCGGAGACTTTGCAGTCACCATGGTCACGGGTGAGTCTGAGCTGTAATGTGTCTTCTACGATCAGTTATTACAGGGTTAACCCACATTCGATTTTAATTTTACATTGACCATAAAGAAAGACTTTTACCATAAACTATATTATATTACATTGTGCTCCGACTACATAAAATCAATAACATTATTTTAGTTTCTAAATATTCCATTAATTTCTTCCAAATATTATGGGTAATATCTTTTAGCTGGCTTTCACAGCACCTTGGGAAGGAAAACTAGTGGTGACACTTGTATTCTTAATCCACCACTAGACGCACCACACGTCATCTACATTATTGACATACAATTAAATTAGCATTACATTATAATTACGTAGCAAAATGTAATTACATTTTGACGTAAGATTATTATTTGAATCCACCATTTTGCTGCCAAAATGAACACAATATTAATTAGATGTTAGTACAATTGTCTTCATAATGGTGTACTCAAGGATATGGTGGAATTAATGTGTACTTTAATTGTTGGTATATAAATGAAGACACTAAGTTATGAATAAGTACGTACCTACATACTTGAACTAAACGGTTAGATTTTCGCGCAGCCATAAAATTTAAACTCCATTATCGTCATCATCATAACACCACGCCATTTTCCTATAGGGGTAGGTAGAGACTATAAAGCGCAACCTGCTGCGATACAAACACACTCTCTTGGCTTTATGTATACTCATATACATGGTGATTATGAAAATTAAAACCTTATCTTTCTATTGTTAGTTAAAAATAAAACGGTTTAGTAATTAAAATTTTTGTAATTCAAATTGTTAAATTAGAAAAAACCTGGTCAAGTACGAGATAGACACACGCGCGAAGGATTTCGTATAATTATTATAGATTTATGTTATCGTATTAAAAAAAATATTGTTGTGTGTGCGAGCCCTTAAGTATTAATATTATTCTAACTTTTGGTTAATTTTGTTATTATAACGAGAACAAAAATACAGCATCTACGAAAGTTTCAACCTTCTAGAAATCACCATTTGCGAGATACATACAATCTTCGTGACAGTCGGACAGATAGACTATAGAATCTCAGGAAAAATGTTCCGTTTTACCCTTTCGCATGGAACCCTGATACACTAGCATTGTATTACAATAAAAACAATTAATCTTATAATCACATAAGAGTACCAGGCGCACATAAGTTTAGAAGAGGCTAGCCAATATAAACCCCTTACAAGTGCGGTCTCGCTACGTCAATCACAGTTTATATTAAACTCTCCCGAAGTGGCATTAATGAGTATTTGTGTTGAACTTTGTTGAATGTTGGGGTTCTCAAGTATCAGACAGAAGTTGACGGCACTATTGTATAAGATGGAAACTAACATTCACGTTGAATTGTTTTGTGGTTGTTTTAACCATAAAGTTTATACTAAGGACATTAACATTAGGGGATCATATGTAGTAAAAACAAAACTATAAACCCTACTCGGTTATAGATAGAATAAAAACGACCTGATTCATGAATTACGTCACTGGATCCAAGAGGCAAACAATCGTTTTCCTTGAAAAAGCATTCTTCTTACTCGTTTATTCTTGGCAGAATGGTCGTGGTTGATAATGCTTCATTGTCATTAGCGTGACCGCTTGCCTTCCACTTGTCCGGACAATTAGCCGCTCCATGGAGTGTTCGTTCCGGACGACGACAACGTGTCCGAAATATTTCAGGATTCGTGTTTGCACAGTCGACGAACATGACGTCAACGACGACATTGTTTGATGTTTAGCTCTTCCAGGATTGAGATGTTTGTCCTGAAAGCTTTCCAAGGAATTCATAGTCGACGTCAGCACCACATCTTGAGAGCATCGATCGTCGCTCTTTGAGGCAAACCGTCCACTTTTCTGCACTATACAGAAATATTGGGAAGACTAAGCTTCTCATCAGGCGGACTTTTGTGGCTTTTGTGATATTACGGTTGCGTCAGATTGTTTTAAGCCTGTCAACAGCTGATCGTGTGATAGCACAGCTCCTTCGAATTTCGTCTTCATATCCGCCATTGTTTGTGATAGTAGAACCAAGGTACGAGTATACATAAGATTGCACAACCTCACAGTTACTAATCTCAGAGATATCCAGATGGTTTAGTTCAGCTCGGTCCACTATCATCATCTTGGTCTTATTTCTATTAACTGTAAGTCCGGAGGAAAGACTTGTTGACTCCAGACGTGCCAGCAGGTGTTCCATATCTTCCTTTGTTTGAGTAAGAAGAGTAGTGTCATCGGCATATCTCAAGTTAGATATCCTACGACCTCCCACTGATGTTCCTTTGTCCCATTGATCCAAAACTATTCTCATAATACACTCAGTGTAGATATTGAACAGAAGTGGACAAAGTATGCACCCTTGTGGAACACCTGAAAAAACATTATGGTGATGTTTATTTATGCCGTGATATATTTCTTCTATCATTGTACTGATAGTTTCAGAAAATATTACGAGCATCATTAAGTAAAAAAGGTTAATTACAAGCTCATAAAGAAAAAAGCCAGTTATTTTTTAATAATAAAATGTCAAATTGGTGGCATTCTTAGGACTAGGTACATTAAAATGATGGTTAATTTTAATACTTCACCTTTGTTAGTAAAGGGGGTTGATTTAAATTACACATTGGAATATCTAATCGGAGGTTTTAACTTTATATAGTCTAAGCATAATGTAATATAATAGTTTATGGTAAAAGTCTATCTTTATGGTCACCCCTGACCATGGTGACTGCAAAGTCTCCGAAATAAAATTTAAAACAAATACACGCGTCTAAATCCGTAAAAAGTGGTTTTATAAAAATTGAATCGCGCAAGTGTTAGAAAATATTAATTCCAGGGTACTCTCCACAATAATAATCTTCTTAACAGGTTTCCCAACAAATAATTCAACACGGAGCGAGCGGCGTCACGGAAAACTTTCCAATATTTTTGAACTCGCGCCATCTGTGAGATCAACGTTTTAATTTAGTTAAGTGACGAACAAGATAAGTTATAAATTATGTAGAAGTTTTGTGGTATAATGACCCGGTTACTTGATTGAGTTGTGTTCTAAACAACTTTAGCTGTGGATGGATTATGTTGGCAAATTTTCACGTTGCCTTTTTATCAAGTTGTTTTTGCAGCAGTTTTTTTAAAGTAAGATTAGTTATTAAGCTGCGTAGTCAAAACTTTTAAAGAGTACATGCAAAGAACTGATTTTTTTCAAATAAAAATCCCTTCTTCACATGTTACTCTGTCTGTTCGGGATAAACTCAAGGAACTACTGAACGATTTTCCATAGCATCGCTAATAAACAGAGTGCTTCTCATAGTAAGGTTAAAGGGTATCACAAAAGGCATATTAATATATTGAGAAAGAGAGATGTATATAGAAAAAAGAAGAGGCGAGAAAGAGACATATCTGTCCCGTTCTTCTGTGTTAAACGGGACCTCAATACTCACCAGTATCTTAGGTTCAGTATCTTACATGAAATTACGACGATAGCAAGTGCAAAAACTGTAACTTTCCTTAATAAACCAGTATTTTAATACATACCTAATAGCTATTAAGTAAATTGCAACAAAGAAAAGAAATACCATTTCATTTTCGTCTAAAAATACCTATAATATTCTATAAACAACCATAAATATTTTGCCCCATACATCAAACCTATCTAATAAATGGCGTCTCTAAGTCTAGACTTTTCAGTATTAAAACGCCAATTTTTAAAAAAATGTTATCATAAACTTTAAGATATTGGATCAAGTATTATAATTGAGTAAATGAAATGCATATAAAGTTGTTTTTAATGGTTGGAACATCGTCTCATGCATTTTACATCGCATTTGTGATGATTCGATGGACCCAGTATTTATGAGTTATTTTCATTCATAGCTTGCTTTTATTAAGAGTAAGTATGTTTGATATATCGTCTTATATATTTATAATGTCTGTTACTTAAAGTATACAGAATATATAGTAAAATATTGTATTTAAACTTAAGGAAATTAGAGAACGTTATGTGTAAAATATCCATGGATTTTGTAAAGTTCTATTTCGTACAGTACATTGCATCGATAGGTGTCAGTCATGGATAAAGTAAGTCAAGACTTACTTTATCGAAGTTGGTTAAAAAATCTTGAAAGAATGCTAACACAAATAGAACCTTACTACTAATTACATACGTTAATATTTGTAAGATTATAAGGATGTTTGTTGCTCTTTTGTGCAAAAACTACTTACCGAATTTTAAAGAAACTTAACAGCTGTATGGTTTATAAATCAGAAAGACATATAGGCTATCACATCACGCTGAAACATAGGAATAGGCAGTAACTTTATACCTACTACAGTATAGATACAACACAATCCCAGCATGAGTATAATAAATAGTTATAAAGAGAGTTTAAAACTACGTAGTACGCCCGGCGCCACTTAGACGAGACTTGTACTATTGTCTTAGCGGGAGACCCATATAGTTTTACTGTACTTCATACTTGTATCAAGAGCTTGTAATGTCTGTCTGTGAAAGTACTACATAATGTAAAGTTACTTTTAATCGACCTTATCACAAAGAAAATTTTAGTTTCTTTGTTTGTAATGTTTTTATTATGGTTCCGTAGCACAAGATAAAACAAGACAGTATTAATGAGACTGCTGTCCGTCCGTCTATCTGCCACTAAGTTGAATATTAATAAAATTGGTCAAGTGCGAGTGGGACTCGCGCACGAAGGGTTCCGTACCATTATCTATGCAACATAAGGCAACGTTATTAGTATCGAGCAAGAAACGGTAAAAAAAATCAGTTTTTTGTATGGGAGCCCCCCATAAGAGGATACCAAAATAGCTTCGTGCATTTTTCTATGCACGAAGTTTTCATTGTTTCTTTAGATTGAATGGCTAGAGCTCTAATTTTTAAGTATATGTTTTTTCAATATATGATCTAGGATCGCATAAACTCAGAAACGCGATTGAAAAAAGTTTTCTCGATAGAAAATCTTAGCGAAACAACCTCTCTAATTTTTTATTTTTTTCATTTGTCGGTCTATTACGCGTATTAACTAATGAAATAACTTTAAAAACATAAGTAACTATTATATATAGAAACACGTAAATCGGAATTAAAATATATTTAGTAGATTTTGAGTAAATAGGAAAAGTATCCCTAATTCTTCATTTTCTGTGCCTACTGGCTGTGTTAATATGTACGTGTCGGCGATGATATACGATAATATTGATGTAGGCCCTTAAATATTTATTTTATTTTATTTTTAGTTTTTGCTGTTATAGCGGCAATAGAAATACATCATCTGTGAAAATTTCAACTCTCTAGCTATGACCGTTCTTGAGATACAGCCTGGTGACAGATGGACGGACGGACGGACGGACGGACGGACAGCGAAGTCTCAGTAATAGGGTTTCCGTTTTTACCCTTTGGGTACGGAACCCTAAAAACGTTAGTTTTTAAGCTAAAATCTTTACAGTTTTTGCATATTAGTTTATGCTATAACCACAAAATATATACTCATCACACATCACACATCATGGTGTGGGAAACACCTACTCATATTTGTAATACTACTCATAATTGAAAAAATGTCTGGCAAACTTAGCTCTGCGGCATATGCGGTGAAAACAATTAGACGACTTACGGATGTAGATACGGCTAGAATGGTTTACTTTAGTTATTTTCACAGTGTAATGTGCTATGGAATTCTTCTTTGGGGAAGCTGTGCGGACATTAATCGGATATTTGTGCTCCAGAAACGCGCTGTTAGAGCTATATATAACCTAGGTCCGCGGGATTCTCTAAGGGAGAAATTCAAAGACATAAATATTTTAACGGTCGCTTCGCAATATATATATGAAAATTTATTGTATGTTCATAAAAATATTCATAATTTTACAAAAAAAAGCGACCACCATAATGTTAATACAAGGCATAAACACAATCTTGTGATGCATGTAACCCGTCTCCACAAAATATGTAACTCTTTCATGGGTCATTGTATACGATTTTATAATAAACTCCCTATTGATGTAAGAGAATTAAATAATTCTAAATTTAAAAAATTCATTAAAACTAAATTATGTAAAAAGGCGTATTATAAAATTTCTGATTATATTAAAGATGATAAAGCTTGGGAGTAGGTTGCTCTGGAGCAATATATATTCTATATTGTAAAGTTATTAGCATTGTAAGTATAATTGACATTTAATTTAAAAATATTGATTTGATTAAAAGCTCTGCTGAGTTTCTTACGCCGGTTCTTCTCAGCAGATTGCGTCCTGAACCGGTGGTAGGGAAAAAAATTGGACATGTCATAAGCACATAATTTTTCTAAAAAATTGTGTCTACGTGATTAAATGATTTTTCATTTCATTTCATTTCATTTCATTTCATTTCATTTCATTTCATAATGCTGGTATCTGTTTTTAAGATTGTGCTTACTGTGTGTAGAAGTCGTAGGTATATCTTTCACTTTTTTCTTATTTTTTATACTATTTTCTATATATATATATATATACTATTTTCTTTTCCTTAATATTATTTTATTGAGGAAAAATATTCAACACACTACATATGACAAGGGTTTCTCTTAACAGCATCCTAAAACATATTCAAGTTAAAACCTAAACAGCTGTGTTTGGTTGTAAAGCTGTATAGATCGCTATGAATTAAATTGTAAGGAACCCTCCCCCACCTGTCAAGTGTTCAGTGATGCTTAAAGATACGTGTATCAACCGACATCATAGCCCCTTGAATGTTAAGCGTGATGTTTGCTATCATTTTGACGTGTTTATACAACGTTACAAGATTTTATCAACAAGGACGATGTGTAGGAAACAGGGGAAATGAAATGATGTTCAAATTTTTAAATTGAATTTAAAATGTGAGATAACACATAGTCACTTTTTTATCTTATAATCACAAAAATTTTTTTTTTTTTGCTTTTGTCATACACTCGCAATAACTCGAATATATTTAGAGGACGATAACTTTTTATGGTGATGGATTAATTTGGTAATTATTAGTATGGGCGCGTAATGAGGAGGGATGAAGGGTATTTTTAAGCAAAAGGGTGATGAATCTGAATTTTGGAAAAGGAGAGGAAGACCAAACAAAAGATAACTGTGTGAGAGACGATATGAAAGAAAAAGGAGTTGATGAGAATATGACGGCTGATAGGAGAGGCTGGAAGGAAAAAACACGCCGACTCAAAGTAGCTTGATATAAGGGCAGGAAGAAGACGGGTTAGTTAATAAACGTTTCTTTCTTAATAAAATTTAATTAGCAATAAGTCCGTATGGTGGCGGATTAAGAATATAAGTTTCACCATCCCTTTTCCTTTCTAGGGTTCTTTAAAAGCTAGGCAATGAATTTTGTAAACAGATAATATCCTTTGTCAGAGACATAAGTGATTAAAAAAATTGGTCAAGTGCGAGTCGGACTCGCGCACGAAGGGTTCCGTACCATTATCTATGCAACTTAAGGCAACGTTATTAGTATCGAGCAAGAAACAGTAAAAAAATAATCATGTTTGTTGTATGGGAGCCCCCCTTAAATATTAATTTTATTTTATTTTTAGTATTTGTTGTTATAGCGGCAATAGAAATACATCATCTGTGAAAATTTCAACTCTCTAGCTATCACCGTTCTTGAGATACAGCCTGGTGACAGACGGACGGACGGACGAACGGACAGCGAAGTCTCAGTAATAGGGTCCCGTTTTTACCCTTTGGGTACGGAACCCTAAAAAAGTCATTGTTTATACCTTCATCCATACTTATATTTATTTATTTTTTAACACAGCTTGAATTAACTTTGAATATTTCCAAAAAACTCCGACGAAAAGAAATTCTTAAATTTTTTTTTTAACAATAAATAATATTACTAACGATAATATATAAATAAAATTTCAATCAATGCCAATTTAAAGAAAAAATACTTGTTAATTTTCTGTCGCTGAAGTTGGTATGGATTGCACGCATAACTTTTGAGAGTGCTCGATTGTGCGATGCGATGCTGTAATTGGAACACTCAACGTTGAGCATTGTGCCGCATAATGCGCTATTGTGCTATGATTGGAAAACGGGGATAGAAGCTAGGTACTTCAAAGTACTCTGTGCTTTACTCTACTCTGATTCGTGTTTTGACGTTTTAGTCCGACAGAACATGGAGACTAAAAGAAATAAAAAAATCATGTTTGTTGTATGGGAGCCCCCCTTAAATATTTATTTTATTTTATTTTTAGTATTTGTTGTTATAGCGGCAATAGAAATACATCATCTGTGAAAATTTCAACTCTCTAGCTATCACCGTTCTTGAGATACAGCCTGGTGACAGACGGACGGACGGACGGACGGACGGACGGACAGCGAAGTCTCAGTAATAGGGTTCCGTTTTTACCCTTTGGGTACGAAACCCTAAAAAAGTAAGTGATTCAGACTTTACAGACAGGTTTTTACTGGTTAGGTAGAGTAGAGAGAAAGTACAGCCGCCTGAAGTTTGTTTTTAATATAATACATCTACCCTTGCATCAGTCTTTCTCCCTCCACTGCTGGGCATAAGCCTCCCCGATAAAACGCCATATCGCGTGGTCTAGTGCCGCTTGCACCCAATGGCTCCCTGCGGCCTTAACGATATCGTCGCGCTCGACCTTGTCAATATAATACATAAAATTGGATAAATATTTGCACAAAATACACTATGTAATGGAAGTCCGAGATCAATATCTATTCTCTAGGCCTATCAAGTACCTAGACACCTAAATACGAAATCACACAACTCCCAATTTATAAAATTTGGGTCCAATAAATTCTGCACAAAAATATCTTTATAACACAAACAGGAAGCGTCAAAGCGTGTTGTACGCAACATTTGACGCGACAAATGTTTGTCGTCCGACAATTTGTTTTGTCGACGCGACGTGGTCACTCGAACGAACGTTATAGCAATATTTATATTGTTGTGCTGTTGGTATTAAATATGATGGATGAGGATACAGGTATTCATTTGATTTTTTTTGTGTGTGTTAGTGGATTGATTTTGTGATGTATGTTTAGGAGCATTTTTGTTGTTATTGATGAATTGTTCGTTTGATCGTTAGTTATTTAATATTTATGATAGGAACTAGAACAATTAAATTCTTGAAAGTATTGATATCTAAAAACATAATAAACTGGGCCCTGAGTCGGGTATTTCAACGGTGTCACAACTGTACCATTATTGTACCATTATGGTGCAATAGTAAAGTTTTTGGTAGTCTACTATTAATGTGTCGTCATAACGACTTCATCATTGTCTTACAATTGTCAAAGTGACATAAATTGCTAGTCTCGTACACAACTGCTTCACAATTGCAATTCAATGACAGAAATGTTTCGGTAGTCTGCTATTTTGAATTTGACAGTAATATTTTTAAATTGTCCTGTGTCGACAGATTGCCATAAATAAAAAATAGATAGATAGAAATATTAGAAATTGTTCTTTGTAATTTATTGCAATTTACTAATCTCCTAAACTTCACATTGCTTTTTATACTAATAAATAGTATGTACAAATATATTTAAACGAAATCTAGCATGATTAAATGTTTAAATTTATTAGTAGTTTTTCGAAAATCACTTCAACTAACGCATTTTTTAAAAACGGCAACACATACATACCATTCTAACACAATCCATAGATAAAAGAGACCGAAAATTCAATGCATAGATAAAAGAGATCGACAATTCTATTACCATTGAAAGACCGTTATGACGGCATATAGCAGACTACGGATATTTGACTTCAATTGCAACGGTATCGTGCCGGTATTGTGCCGGTATGACAATTGTTCCAAAATAGTGGACTTGAGCACCTGATCACTCACTATGCTAATCCTTAGGTCGTGAGTTCAAGTCCCATTCCTTCTCTCCAGCCCATCAACGTTCCACTATTGGGCACGGGCCTACTACTTTGGGCGGGATTATGGTCTACTGTGCCGCGCTGACCAGGCGTGTTGGCACAACACATTTACTTTCGAGTTTTCCGTCTCCCACAGAGGATGTCATCTGTGTAAAATATCCCTTAGCTGGCTTTTACCGCACCCTGGGGAGGAGATGGGGTGGTGACACTTGTATTCTTAGTCCGTCACAACACGGAAACGGACCTTTTTACCTTAATTTGATTTATTAAAAATTCTATTTTATTATTTTTATAAATATTGTCATTTACCAAATTCATGACTATTTCCACTCTCTTAGATATAAACAACTATCTAGCAGTTGGAGTAAAATACTCAAAATTTAAATTTTTATCTTTATACAATTGGCATTATTCATATTTTTTTAAAACTCTTAATTCGAAAACCATTTCGGGGAATAGAGTTTCTGATCATGATCCATTAGTTATTTTCGGAAAATTTGCTATATTAACGATTATTTTTCCAAAATGCTCTCTATTTGCCCTTGAAATGAAGGACTTAAAATATTAAGGCGTTCTTAACGATATACTACTCTGTGGTGAGTCAAAATTGGTCTATTAAATCAACTCGGCAACTTTGAAAAGATGTATTGCAATCTGTCTTAAGTCTATCAGAAACAGGCAATACACAGACTGCGTACAACGATGACGTCACAACATTTAAAATAATATATTTAAGTATTTTTTAAAAATTCTTTATAGTGAATATTTTAAAAATATTGAAATTAGTTGCTTAAAATAGGCTATATTTTCTAAAAAAAATATCAAAACAAAAATATCAAAAATTATGAACAATCCCAATTAAATTATTTATTACAAAATCACTGATACCACAACACTTTTATATATTTGTTTAGATTCAATACATTATTAAAGATAATACCCGTATAGAGGATGTTACATAAAATATTTATTTACTTTTATGCTTCATTTTGTACATTGTTTTTTCCTTATACGTGTAACCATCCATCCATACATGGAATATTAGGAATCGCACCATGACATGCTAACTCGTCATTTTCTGGTATTTTTGGGTTGTATATATTATTCATACAGGTTGTGATAATAGTTTTTGATTTACTAACTCAAAAATGTTTGTAATTTTAAACTGTTGTATTATTTGACGTTAAAGTTTCATTAATATAGTAAATTGTTTACAAAAGGTCCCCGGTTCGATCCCATCGATCTGGAAAAATATTACTATTTAATAATTTGGGGCGATATACAATAATAATGTTTTGTGAAAAATCCGTGAATGCTTAACATTATTTATTTGAATTATATGTTTCTTGCTTTAAACGTGAAATACTTTCTATATTATTCAATAGTAAATATTTTTTCTTTGAACTCTAATAGTTTGCAAATGCAATTTTTTATCTTCGATATCCGTTTTCCATTGTTTACAAGTAGCCGGTATGAATAAAACGTAAAACTTTGGTATGTAGGCCTACAACGTAGCGCGTAATATGCTACGTGACGAAATTACTCAGTGCTACAAGTGCTACGATATGTAGTTACATGCTTTATTTACGATGTTTTAGATAATATAAACTACAAATACTTTATGTAATGAATAGTTCGATAGTGGTTTTCTTTAGGAAGGCATTAGTCTATGATATGGACATAGGTCCAGCAGTGAACAGAGAAAGACTAACAGTGCATTCTTCATAGTCTGTTACCATTTGATTAATTAGGCAAATACTTAAACGAAAAGTATTTGGTAGTCTGCCAAGGTGCCAAGATGACCAGCTATATTAATATAATGTTTATTTTCTAGTGTCCTTACAGATCTAGCTGTATATCTTTTTTTACTTATACTTATAACACCTAACATCAAAGAGGTGGTGACCTATACATATTCATATAGTCACTACAATACAACGTTAATCGATTTAAAAACTTTTATAAATAATTCAAAAATTACGAAAAAGCATGAAAGATAAAGCTAACATAGTGAATAGGACAATTTAAAATAATACTTTAAAGCTAAAACGTATTTTAAAGTCACGTATTCGTTGTGCAACTTGTTTTATTAACAAGTTAACCTAAATTGATATACGCGAACCCGCTTCTATGTAGTGGTAAAATTCACTACATACATTTTAATAAGACACTCATTGAAATATATGGGAAAGGCTGCGAAAAGGCAAGATATGAGAAAAACAAATATATGTGGTAGGATAATCTAGTTGTAAACATAACCAAGCTGCTTAAAGGTTTCTTTATTGCTCGAAAAACGGAAGTATTCATAAGTTAAAATGGAACCAATTTTATAAGTTAGACAAGCCTCGTGGTTGAGTGGTTTATGTAACGTACTGCCGATCAAGAGGTCGCGAGTTTGATTCCCGCACGGGACAAACATTTGTGTGATTTTTCTAATTGTCATACTAATGTTTGTACGGCGTCTGGGTGTTTCTATGTATTATATGTATGTATTTACAAAAGAAAAGTAGTTTATGTATTATATCCGTATTCTGGTACCCATAACACAAGCATATAAGCTTAGCTTGGGACCAGAGGACGTTGTGTGAAATGACCATGAATATTTATTTATTTATTTATATAAGAACTACGTAAATTTTTGTCTCTCTCGAGTCCATTAACGTCCCACTGCTAGGAACGGGCGTTCTCCACTTTCAAAGGGATTACGGTCTACTGTGCCCCCCTGTCCTTGCGTGGCGGTACGAATAGTCTCAATTTTTACTCTTATCGTATTTTATTGACCGTTCGCGTCTACATATGCGTGAAATTTGGAAATACTACACCCCCTTTATAGGTTTGTCCATTCCATTCCATTCCATTCCATTCCATGCCATTCCATCCCATCCCATCCCATCCCATCCCATCCCATCCCATCCCATCCCATCCCATCCCATCTCATCTCATCTCATCTCATCTCATCTCATCTCATTTCATTTCATTTCATTTCATTTCAGTTCATTTCATTTCATTTCATTTCCCCTTTTTCGCAAAAATAATAGCCGTTGTCATGATCTCAAAATCTATCCTACCTGTATACCAAACTTTACTTTATTTGATTCAGTAGTTTTTCTGAAATAATGATCGGATAATCAGTAAGGATTTGAAACATACGATTTGAAAGTCAACTAGTTGAAATCCGAATATTGATCCACTAGTGGTTGCCCATGACTTCGTACGCGTGGATTTCAGATATTTTTTCCGTTTTTGCAACATTTTTCAGTAATGCTTTGCTCCTATTAGTAGCAGCGTGATGTTCTACTGCCTTCCTCGGTAAATGTACAATACAACACTGAAAAAAATTTAAATCACACCATTATGATGATGATGACAGCGTAATTGATAATTTTTCAAATTGATCTATCAAATACAGTAAGATTAATATGCCCAGTACTATTATCTGTAAAATCCATTGTCAAACATTTTATCTAAAACAAGGTACGATCAATTAAGGAGACGTTACAATTGTACTTGAGTTACAGAATCCATTTGTCTGTTTGCGAATATTCTAATCGACTCGGTGAAGACACCACAAGCCCATTAGATAACATTCAGATAAGAAATAAACGTTTCTTAAGGTAATATATTAACTATACTTATAAACTAACATTAGAAAGAGGAAATATTTGATTGTTTGATTTTATTATCTTGTCAATACATTATTTTATGTAAAAGAATCATTGTAAGTGATTTTCAGCACTTACAGTAGTCAGATTGGTTTGAAATTTTGCTCACATATTAAAGATTAACGACGATGCAATAATGTGAAATTATATTTTGGTTATTCAAGCGTGTTTTTAGTTTTTGAACTAAACAAATTATATCTTTAACATTTCGCTATGGGGTACTAAATAACTTTTTTATTTATTATATACTAATGATATAAAGCTGAATTGTTTATGTGTTTGTTTGAACGCGCTAATCTCAGGAACCGCTAGTCCGATTTGAAAAGCTCTTTTAGTGTTGGATAGAACGAGGAAGGCTATAGACTAAATAACATCACACAGCGACCAATGGAAGCGAAACTTTAGTGAGAAATATTGAGAAAAAGAGGAAAATTTTCTTAATGTCCACGCGTACGGAGTCGCGCGCAAAAGCTATTAATTATATTAGTTGTTACTAATATAATTAATAGCTATTGCGCGCTAGATCAATGAAAGATTGAAAAATGTTTTGAAATCGTACTACTAAATAAAGATATATTTTGTAAGAATCACGTATTGTGAGCGCAGGTGACTCGTCAAGTGATACTTTCACACTAAATGGCAATAACGCACCGCGTCGGGACTTGTCGCTGTCACACGCACGTAATATACATATGTCTACCTATTTATAAAATAGATAACTTCATCTATGAAAATATAAAGCGATTTTTAAATTTGATAAGAGATGTAGTAATATCCTGCTATAGTAATTTATTAATATTTGCCATTGACTTGCTATTCTTTCATTTAACAAATTACCTACACAGCAGTGGAAAAAGTGATCAACATAAGCGGGACTAAATAAATAAAAGCTGCATGATAATGTCTACCATATTTATTATTTATTATTTGTTAGAAAAAGTAAGCAAAAATGAAAAATCTAATACTTGTACTACTTAATAACGTCTTCTTAATTTGTCGTAGTATTTATAATAATAACTGCAAATATACAAAGATTGCTTACACGTTATTTACAATTTAACTTTTTGTAAATTTCTTGACATTGACAGCTAGGGGAAGATCTCTTACTTCCGTAGATGTTTAACTTAAAAGTATTCTTCGCAAGTGCACACATCTTAGTAAATAAGTAAAAGGCACTCAATACTTCACTAACAGATTTCCTTCCCCAAAAATTCATTCAATATTAAAATACACTAGATATTAGCAGCTAATGCACTCAACGTAAATAGCTAAGTGCGTATCCGGATTCGTCGCAAGTGCATTCGTAGCAGCGCCCCGCGTGGCGAGCCCTATACTCGTGCTAGGGTTGTGCTAAACATTGAAACAATAAAATTGGATTAATAAATAGATGCATTCGTAATGTTATATGCGACAATCATAAAAACTAAGCTTATTATGCTGTGCTATGCGTACTTACTTTGCGACAATTTTTTGTACATACTTTTAATAGTTTTAAAACCTTTAGATACTGTATGTTTGAATTTAATAATAAAGTTATGACTTGCTTGCATTTATATTTAAACAAAGCAGAAAAGTAGACTAGTACGAGTAGGGATGCAATCCACTGCTTCGTCGGTTGATTTATCATGTGATTCACTAGTACTAAGTTAATTCCCAAACCCACACTATTTACCGGATACACGTACTTAACACATCGCGTAACCTTAACCTTTAAATGTTGATACGGCAGAGTAATGGTACATAAGTATAATAGTTTTTAGTATCACGTTTGACAACCCTATAGAGAATGTGAGGCGTGCATCCGGCGCAGACGGGGCGGCAATTGAGAGCATTTTTATTTACTACCCGCATCCACACGCCGCGCCAAAGTGCTACCCAATATGAAATTATCCTTTATTTTGTTTGATTTAACAAGCAATGCATAGTGAAATGGTAGGTTCTACTGAGACGTGAGTTGCATAGTAATATTTGGTAATCCTTATAATCAGCTTTCAACAGTTGATTTTTAGGGCTTTGTATCAAGTGGTAAAAATGAACCTCATTACTGAGACTACTGTCTGCTCGTGCGATCATTTAATGGTTTTTCACTAGACTGTGTTAATTAAGTTATTTATAGCTAGTCTGCTTATCTAGCTGCTATGGTACGTGTTTTTAAAATGAACGAACAAATTCAACCACTGATTTTAAATTTGGACGAAATCTCAACCAACAAATACACAAGATAACAGTCGCGGTAACTGCAAATATAATGGTAGCACTAGATTAATAATGGTCAAAATACTAAAAATTAGACTAAAATAAATAAGGGGTACATCAAACATTTTTATGTATTTTGTAGATATCCTTATCACGATGTCATTATTACGGCAGCTTGATTATAATGATAATGGTGATAATAATTATCAAATGATGATAAAAATGTATCCGTAGTGAGATGTTCAGCACCTAAACTTTACCCAACAAGTCCTTATTTAAGCCTACAAGTCCTTATTTAGTCCGTCTTCTTATCCATCCATCCGTGGGTTCATTCATCATCCTTTTGCCAGCAGGCTATACTACGTCTACGTCAACAGTATTCTTACATGATATTACAAAGTGACACTATATACCTATCTAAGCTTTTCTTTGATAGATTTTCTAGTTGTCAGAACAGAAAGTACTGTTCAAGTAATATGAAGACATTTATAAAACTTTTATAAAAATACCTTTGAAACCTTTCTGTGTTATTCTTTCAAAAGAATATGAGACACTATATTATATACCGTTTGAAACATTACATATATTCTTCGAATACTGAAACCTATATTAATAGCTATAAAATCATTATTTTTACTTTCCTTACAAATATTATAACATTGAAACTAATTCTGTATGTCTTTCTGCTTTTTTATGCCAAATCTATTAACCGATTCAAAAGAAATTTGGTACACTAGCCCAGAGCGCGAAACAGAACATAGTTAAGCTTGCTGCTTGCTTGCTTGTAAAACATGCTAAATTGACTTAGGTTTTATTGTAAAAAAAAGATGACTATGAATTCCATAGGTACAAAGCCGCGGGGAGACCGTAGTGTTAACAATATTTGTATTATCTTCGGAAAGGGTGTGAATCTCCGTCGATATTTAATTTCCTGTCAAACTGACCTCTAAGGCAAGTTCAATGTACCTACTTCTCCAATAACTTATACTAGTTGTCCAGAAAGGGTATCGGGTATTTGTAAGTTCAATGAAACAAAAATTATTTGTATGCAATAAAAAAGTTTTTTGTTTATTATTAGCATATGAATTGGAGAATTATTTGGAAAAGATGATGCTATCCAAATGATGACCGTTACGTTGCTGGCACTCTTCTAAACGGAAATGAAGATTGGATATACTGTTCAGTGACGAAGCAAATTTTCACCTGAATGGTCATGTTAATAAGCAGAATTGTCGGTACTGGGCAGTGGAGAATCCGAGACGAAAGCATGAACGACCCCTGCATAGCCCAAAGGTCGTTGTTTGGGCCGCTATGTCTGCTGAAGGCATAATTGGTCCTTATTTTCATGAAGGTCAACGAGGCCGAGCAATTAATGTGAATAGTGACCGTTATTGCGATATGATGCGAATTTTTTTGGTCCCAGAGTTGCAGAAGTTTGCAGGTTTCAACTCAAGAACGTGGTTCCAGCAAGATGGGGCCACTTGCCATACCTCAAATGACTCAATGGAAGTTGTTAACGAATTATTCCCTAATAAAGTCATTTCGCGAAGGGGTAACATCAACTGGCCTCCCAGAAGCCCCGACCTTAGCCCGCTTGACTATTTTGCATGGGGATACCTTAAAAGTAAGGTTTATCAAAACAATCCGACGAATCTAACCCAGTTAAAGCAAAACATCAGGTCAGAAATGGCAGCAATATCGATAGCTATGTGTCAACGTATTATCGCCAATCTTCGTTTCCGTTTAGAAGAGTGCCAGCAACGTAACGGTCATCATTTGGATAGCATCATCTTTTCCAAATAATTCTCCAATTCATATGCTAATAATAAACAAAAAACCTTTTTATTGCATACAAATAATTTTTGTTTCATTGAACTTACAAATACCCGATACCCTTTCTGGACAACTTGTATATGACAAAGAAAAACACGTATTTTTTAATATAATAATACTTCTGGTTCTTGGCAGATATTATAAACTTATATTTTTATATTACTAGATGTTCTTCTGCGGTTTTATTATCATCATCATCATAACATCACGCCTTTTCCCCATGGGGGCAGGCAGAGACTATAGAGCCCCATCTGCTAAGACGCTTACGATTATTGATAAAATATTTTTTATTTTGCCCAAAACCAATGGTCGAAACGTCTAAAATATCTGTGTCATATTCTGCAGTTTGAAACTAATTGAAGGCTGAATTTATTATGATGCATTTACAGTAACAACCTAAACTCTTTGTATTGTAAAATCATCAATCCTACATTTATCTACTGCAGTAGACAGTTGCTATAACAAAGTTTCACGTAACAAAAGCGCGCTGTATGCAGTACGCTCGTGTACACATCGATTGGTGAATCAAACGCATTGCTTAGCTGTGGTCACCTACCGCTACCAACTTTGCTGACCAAACTCGTAAACTTCCTACACAAAATACAGGTGAGCACACAAGTGGCAAAACATTAATATGTTTGAAATAAAAACTTGCTAAGATGAAAACCAAGTAATGAATTTCCAACACTATTATTAAATCAAATGCTGTAACGTAACATTACAACATTTTTTTTTAAGTTTCCATACAAAAACATAAAATGGGAGTCATTTATTTATTGTTTCCGCTGTCCATCCATCCGTAGAGAACAATTCATTCCGTTGCTCTAAGCTCTGCATCGCGAGGTCAATTATCAATCAAAGCATATTATTATCACTTGTGCCGTTAACTTACTGAATAAAAGAATAAAAGCAATACTATTTCAAAGTTTATTACAAATTCTACATCAATTTTAATTTACTAAGATACTTGTTAAGTTAGAAGTCAAAGTACAAAATAGAACAAAACGAAGGATATTCATATCATAAAGGTGTTGTGTCCGAGTGTATATAAAGCTATATGCGTCACGATAATAGTCGTACGCGTAAGCCAATATTTACGTGTGTCTAACGACGATATGTACCGGATACGATTTACTGTTTGCTTTCATTACTATGGGACTAACTGAATTTCAGTGGACCATCTTTACTTACTATGTGAGCTTATATCGTCTAAATATGCAATGGATTTTGATTTTCTTTACTGATGTAGTAGTTTGGGGATGGCTTCGTTACCTATTATAAAACAAAGTCGTTATTTTGTATGTATGTCTCTATTTGAACTTATATCTTCAAAACTACGCAAGAGAATTTGATGCTATTTGTTTAAATGATAAAGTAGTACAGTTAGTTTTCAATATTACTATCGTAGGTAACTTAATAAGAAAGGTTATACCTAGAGCTTATTGATACAATTTTCGCGCTTTTAATGTAAGCACAATGCGACTCTGTACTACTTTATCATATAGAATTATATATATCTGTTGGGCAATTATGAAAAATTTTCACATTTTTGCAACATTTTTCGCGGCGTGAAATAATATAGCATATAGCCATCCACGATAAATGTACTATCAAATACTGAAAGAAATTTTTAAAGCGGACCAGTAGTTCCTGAGATTAGTACGTACAAACAAACAAACAAACTCTTCAGCTTTATTATATTAGTATAGATATATTCTTCTCTCTCCAGCCCATTTACGTGCCACTGTTGGGCACGGGCCTCCTCCACTTTGGGAGTGATTATGGTCTACTGCGCCGCGCTGACCAGGCGTATTGGCACAGGGTTTATTTTCCAGTTTTCCGTCTCTCACAGAGGATGTTATCTGTTTGCAATGCCCCTTAGCTGACTTTTACAGCACTCTTGGAAGGAGATGGGGTGGTGACACTTGTATTCTTACTCCGTCACCACACGGAGAATAGATATATTATATTAAAGATATGTTATTGTAAATCTTTCAATAAAATGAAGTGTACTTGAAGTGACAGGTTGTATCGGCTCTGTGCCGTCTGTGACTTTAATATCACTAGTGTCACTCACTGTACCACTTGACTGGATCCAATAAGATTTGCAACACCACTTACTTTCTAGCTTTCATTTACTTAATCTTATTTTAAACTAGTAATCCGTCCTGGTTTCACATAGGTCTAGGTATAGTTTTTGCAAAATAGTAAATTTTGCTTCTTTTTGTTGAGCTACATTAATCATTAGGAAAACCTATTATTTTTTTATATTTAGTACATTCTGTTGTCACAGGCTATTGTGTATCTATCCGAAGGTGTTGTAGTAGAAGGAAAACTCGATACTAAACCCTATGCCAACACGCCTGGTCAGCATGGCATAGTCGAAAAATACTTTCTCAATGAGGAGGAGACTTTTGCCTCTCACTTAACTCACCTAACCTCTCAAAGTAGAGAATGTTTGTGTCCAACATTGGGACCTTAATGGGCTAAAAAGGTGAGAGGAAGATAAAAGTGTTTGGAAACAGAAGATGAAATCTTCTTTACTACTTATTATAAAACAAAATCGTTATTTTTGTACGTATGTCCGTAAGTGTGTTTAAATTTTCAAAAGTACGCAAGGGATTGTGAAACGGTATTTTTAATAGATAAAGTGGTTCAGAGAAATGCTTTTTTGTATGTATGTTAGGGTTTGGTCTCTACATTCCATGCTTACGAGGTTGCGGATAACAGTTAGTCCTAACTAATTGATAAATGTGAAAACGAACGAGCTGATCACACAATAAAAATTTTGACGAGCTTATGTGTTAGTTTGTGGAACGAAACTATAGCGCGATTTAAAAAATTTTACAACGCTATCTATCGAGTGGTATAGTAAACTTCTGTTTGTTAAGGTTTGATTTCTAAATTTCACGAGTACGAAGTCGCAGGCAACAGCTAGTTATTCATAAATTTAACAAACACATTTGCACAAGAAAAAATAATAATTATAATTATCGAGCAGACTTAATACCTACCCTATATAGGAGAGGCATTTGCTTAAATAGATATAGTCTAAAAGTAATATGATATCGCTTTATTAAACCACATATATAGCATCTATAACATTTTAATATACATACATTTAACATGCCTTTATGTGAAGGTATTAAACGAGTTATCGAAATTACCGCACGCGTGAAGGTATTGCGTTCATTATCTTGATCATACCTGCTGTGTTACGAAAACGGATTATATATGTCCATAACTTGCTTCAGTAATCTATCGGTTCATTTGTGGATTTTACGGTACAAATGTACCGAATCAGTGGTTTGGAACTTGTTTGATGATTACCTACTACCGCAAATGAGGGTGTACACAATTATTGCTGAAATACAGATTATTTTGTAGAGAAAAAGGTAATTGATTTTCTATTTAGTTTCGTGATAGCATGGATAGGAAAGTTAATGCCTTAAAGTTTATGGTTTAGTTTCTTGATATGATGTAGTTTTTCAAATAAAATTTCTTTTAAAGACGATTTAAGAGCACCCTCGATAGTCAGCATAGCGCTACTGTAACAGAGTAACTAATAATTCTATGTGAATAGGTTAATAATTAAATTATTAATTTATTAATATTTGCAATTAACTTGCTATGATTTTACTAAATATACTAAATTATAGTGGAAAAAATGATATGCGGGAACCATGATAGCTCACATGGGAGAGCAACGGAACAGTATTCCGAGGTCGTGGGTTCAAGTCCCGCTCATGGTTATCATTTTTTCCACTATAATTTTGTTTATTTAATAATTAAAGTCTTGAAAAACAAAAAGATTTATAAAATACTAGCTATTGCCTGCAACTTCGAACGCATCGAATTCAGAAACGAAATCTTAACAAATTATACAAAAAATCAATCCACTTTACGCTATCATTTAAAAAAAGCATCAAATCTAATGCGTAGTTGTGAAGATATAAGCTCACATAGCGACATACATAGCAAAAAAAAAAGCTTTTTTAAGTCTTATGGACACATAGGTATTGTCTAAGAATTTATTTCCCAATAGGAATAAAAACAATTCACTTATAAGTGAGGAATGTAATGCAAATTAAGATTAGATTGATTGATCTAACTTATTTGTTTATAGTTCTAAGAAAGACAATCCTAATACCGAAACGAGAGATTTAGCTAAAACAAATATATATTACAGGTCAATTATCTGTAATTTTTGTAAAAACTATGTAACGCTTATATTTGTAACAAAAACAAAGTAAATAATTTAACGTGTTTACAAAAATAATATATATGTACGAGGGCACAGGTGACGAAGAGAAAAAAAAAAGTAATTCGCACATCCCCCAAGGCCATTTTTCAAGGCCTACGGACGAACGAGATTGGACTCTGGACTAAAGATGTAATCCAGTAAAAGAATTGCTATAAAAATTTATAGCTACATTTTGTACTAAACAATAGTGAAATAATTTGATTGTTTTAATTGTGTTCCAATTGACAAATGTAAGTTAATAATAATAATAAATATTCACAGACATTTCACACAACGTCCTCTGGTCCCAAGCTAAGCTTATTATGCTTGTGTTATGGGTACCAGAATACGGATAGAATACATAAACTACTTTTCTTTTGTAAATACATACTTATAATACATAGAAACACCCAGACGCAGGACAAACATTTGTATGACATTTATAAACATCACACAAATGATTGTCCGAGGCGGAAATCGAACCCGCGACCTCGTGATCGGCAGTCCGCAATATAAACCACTACACCACGAAGCCCGTCAAAGTTGTAATATTATTTACATTTACATTAGTCAAATGCCAAAAATAAGATAATTAATTTGTCGATTTGCTTGGTAACCTTGACTGTATGGTCATTGTATATTTAAAAAGTGTATATTGTTTTAATTTTTAATTAAATATGGTTAAGTAATTTATTTCTCAAAAAGTTTAATAATGTTATTGATTGTATGTCACATTTAAACGCCATTGGAATAAAGCCACCACTCTTGTCTATCAAGATTCCAGATGCCTACTTTGTAATAATTTATTTTATTTCTATTAAAACAGCAGAGCTTTCATACTCACTCACACTTGACTGATTACAGAAGTAACGTCCACAAATAACTTTGTAACGTACCTGAAAAATAGAAAAACATTTGTAAATAATTTGCGAGCAACAATCAAGCAAGCAATCACAAGCCATAATCAAGCGACGCCTTAATATATTTCGTATAAATTAGATTATATTAGGATTTTTTTTAGATTAGACTAGATTAATAAGATAAAATATCTTAAAAGTATATCTTGTAGTGTGTTAAGTGCATAAGTTTATTTTATATGACAAAAAGAGCGTATCTAACATTTTGTAAACCTGTAAGCGAGCCCAATGTTTTTTAAACTTTTATTTTTGCCTTATCTCTACAATTGTTATAACAGAAATGGGTTTGAGGTAATCTCCACAAATGTGGTTTTTCCTTATTTTAAGGGCAGCTTTCCTTTAGTTCATACTTTGACGCAAAGGGAGTTCTTTAGTTTGTAAGTGTGAATAAGGCCCTTGGCTATTAAATAAACAACATTATCACAGAAATGAGGGATGATTCGTCTCAGTATCTAAATGTGCCCCAGTTGGGTATGCGTCTTCTTTAAAAAGGGATGGTATTTTGTCTATGCTATAAAATACCTAGTTTCAAAATCTAATCTAATATATAAAATTCCCGTGTCACAGTGTTAGTTACCGTACTCCTCCGAAACGCCTCGACCGATTTTCCTGAAATTTTGTGTACATATTCGTTAGGTCTGAGAATCGGACAACATCTATTTTTCAAAGCGGGGGGCTTTGAATAATAGATGTTGCCCCGCCCCCCCCTGACTTTTGAATGGCAAAACAACGTTTGCCGGGTCAGCTGGTATATAGATAGTTTTGAAAAAGCTTACCATATCCGCAAAAATGTATTATGTACGTGTTACGTAAAATGAAATTAAGGGTGTGCCCTTAGAGCTTATAGGAATCAAACTCTACATAAAACAACTATTATATTCTAACCAAACATTAAGTTTCACCACAAGCTCAAATAATATAATTTAAAAATTCTGTATCACCAAAAGTAAAGATCAAGTGAAGTGTCTACTTAAAGCATAAAATTAACATCATGGCTTATAATGTCCTATAATATTACAAATAAATTTTATATTATACATTACATTCAAACTTAGGTACGTGAAGGGTGCGCAGGGAGAGATAAATGTCATAAATTAAACAGCTATAACGTTTGACGTCCGAAGTTTAGACGTTAGCGCTTGTTGCTGATGCGAAATTATACGAGAATGTTCCAGTTTATCGGGTTAGATGATAGTGACAAGCGGTAGCGGATACCAATGTGATATATATGGCGTGACTATATATGGCGACCACGTACCGGACGACGTAACTTTGGACGGCCCCGACAAGGTGGAGTGACGATATCGTTAAGGTCGCGGCCCGCTCAACACTGCGTCGTCTGGTGCGTGGTAGCCACTCTAGGACTTTGTGACTAAATAGGCTATGAAATAAAAATAACTGGAAGCTCATATTTCCTTCGTAACTCTAATGCATCATGACTTTATTGGGCATGAAATTCTTCATCGATCGATTCATTTTTATTATTTTGTTTTACATCCTTTACGGTTTAACGTATAACCTAAGTATATAATTTTCTTAGATAACTGATATTTCATATAGGAAGTGAAAGTATTTACCTAATAAATAAGATGGCAATTTTCCTATTGGGAATGAAAGGGATTCAAGGCAAATTGGTCGTTTTATTCTAAGGGAAGAGTACAGTACTTCATCGTATGGGTATAACCGATTTTGGTAACATCAATAATTTTGGAAGACCTTTGGTGACAACGTTGTCCGAAAAGCGGAGAACCATGCGTTGTTCGCCACAACTTCGACTTGCTGATATGCTTCTGATGGATACAAGACTAAAATAAAATAAAAAGACGTGTGGCACTCGGGGACTGCCGCGGTAAAGCTATTGCATAGCATATTTTATCAACTTATGCATTTATAATTATTTATTTATTTTAAGTATTTATGCAAAAATCTAAATACCATAAATTAAAATAAGATTAATAATATTTATTTACTGATGTTTACATCTGTCCATTGTTTATGGTAATTATGATAAAATAGCGATTGTCAATCAAATGTCAATAAAATAAACATTATTTTATATTATTAAAATCAAAAATACGATGTTATCTGAACATTTAGGATATATTATGTTGTCGATTCAAAATACTTATTTTAATACGCTGTTTAATTTGAGGAATGTGCTTACCCTTGGTATCAACAGGATGAAATAAATTGCGGGGCGAAGAGGGGATTACGCATGCGTAGTAACGCCGATAATGTCATGTTATTTTCATTACGCTATTTTCGTTACGGAATTTCTGGATTCGGTCTCCACGCTCAAGGCCCGCGATAGAAGCTATGCAATAGCTTAAAAATTATCACTATCGCTATTCTTGTGTCACCGTATCATCAACCTTACCACAATGTCTTTTACTGACGAGAACGTCTTCACTTTAAACAGGTGTCGAGTTTTACTTTTTAACTGCCCCATCTTGTTCCGCGAACAATTCCACTGGGAAGTTCGTTCGGAAGCTTTTTATTTGACAACTCTCGAAGTTGGATTAATTTAATACATTATGGTTGTGCGCCAATGTCGTGAGTATGATAATTTTTAAGTTCGAAACTGATATGATTTTTGTGATAAGGAAAGTGAGAGATCGTTGAGGGAATATTGTGGTACGTGGTGGATAATAAATGGTTTGAAAACACTTTGCAGGATCTTCCATGAATTTTCCTGAATCTGTTAAAGTATTGTGTTTAACTATTGCAAAATAAATAAAAATAAAGAATAATACTAAACAATAATCATTCTAATATGGGTAACGTAGATTATTCTATCAATATCTATATTCCCTTAACTTTCTTTTATATGATTATACGTTAGATATTTTTGGCAACAGTATTGCGAGCGCATCATAAATTATTGCCAACCACTTGTATCCACACATCCATAAAATATTGGCACATCGTTCGTTCAAGTATCAAGAATCGTGACAGTATAATATTGTGACGTCATTAGTATGCGGAACCCGTTCTGTCACGTGATTGGTTATTTCATATCATTCAGTGATGTGGCTATTCGTATTCTTTGAATAAGTTCTAAATGGTTATCAGGTTCGATTCAAAAAGATGAATATATTTGATGGTTTTTGTGTAGAAAAGAATAAAATATTCCGAGGACAGAAATGCTATGTTGAAT
Source organism: Orgyia antiqua (assembly GCA_916999025.1). Classification (NCBI taxonomy): domain Eukaryota; kingdom Metazoa; phylum Arthropoda; class Insecta; order Lepidoptera; family Erebidae; genus Orgyia; species Orgyia antiqua. Next base: position 33,815,912 of record OU779867.1, on the reverse strand, counting down.
TCTTACGTCATTCTTTGTTAGTAAATAGCTTATCCTGAACTGGTGATAGTGGAAAATATGCACTTTTGTTGGACTGAACCATATGGTTTAGTTTCCATCTAGTAAGCGTGGTAGATCAAATACTAAACTACCATTTTAATAGTAAATCATGTATAGCGTAAAAATACAGATACATTTAAACAGTATTTTTAATATTTTAATGACATGTCTGTCCATCACAAATAATATTTATTGCCGTCCGAACATTTTCAGTGTGAAATTTTAATTGACCTGTTTTCTTTTTCTGGATATAGGTTACTGCTACAGCTATAATCTATTTAGTATAAGTACTAAAATCTATGCTAATATTAAAAAGCTGAAGAGTTTGTTTATTTAAACGCATTAGTCTTTCCTCTCCTCTAGCCTCTCCTCCCAAGGGTGCTGTAAAAGTCAGCTAAGGGATATTGCGCACAGATAACAGTGTCTCTGTGAGAGACGGAAAACTCGAAAATAAGCCCTGTGCCAATATTCCTCGTCAGCGTGGCACAATAGACCATAATCCCTCCCAAAGTAGAGGAGGCCCGTGCCCAACAGTGGGACGTAAATGGGCTAGAGAAGAGAAGAGAGTGTGATTGCAATATTCAAAAACATATTAATATTATTTTCCAAAAATCCAAAAGCCAGTCAACAGTAAAGTTTAATTTCAGAATGTTAAGCCAAAAATCTTTACCATTCATATTTCATACAACAAAAGACATGTAACAGAATGATTTATTAATACCATTCACCCATTCACTCTATCCGTTCCGTTCCATTCGTTCTATTATCATTCGGTGACCGAACAGACGGGACAATGCATTGAATAACGGTGACATTATATTTTTGAAATATTTTATGAAGGTGGTAATATTTAAATGTTATAACAATTACTAATACAAACTTCTGTGAGGCGTGCTTTTGATTATTTATTGCATGTTCATTACGTAATTTAAAAAAATTGTTTGCAAAAACAATCTTAAAGGGATTACTAACCACGTTATCTCGAATCGATTTCTTTGTCTAGAATTAGGTATTACATGCTTGCTACAGGATACATAAATTAAAATATTTGTATACCTAACTACATATATAACATAAATTATGATACATAGAAAATACTCAAACAAAATATCTTTGTTTGTCTCACAAATTGTTTTTCTAATAAAGACGAATGGAAATCGCGACTCTACTCTTTAAGGGTTATTTCTATTAGATTACAGCCTTTATACAAATCCACAAGATAGTGACAATAACTTGCTAATCGCGAGAATTCCCTTCCAACTTCCCAACACCTATGCACAATCTAACACAATTGTTCGTTACACAGGATATATCTGAAACTTTTCATTTCTACAAAGTCCTATTTGTTGCGGCCACCCATTGTGCTGTCACACGACGCTCTGTAATGTTTTAATTTCATAATTTATGACATCACCCTACATACCGTCTGATTATATTATGTATTTCAATTCAATTTTGTGAGGATTTACGAGGATTGTTCGGGATAATTTAGTGATTTGGGTAACTGTGTCAGCCGTCTACCGAGTCGTGCGTTCTGGTCAATGCTGTTCAATGATTAAGAATAATTTTACTTTGATTATACGAGTTTATAGCAATCAAAGTATTTTATTTAATTAAACGATATTGTTTATAAAGTTTTAAATTGCTTAGATTAAAATCCAAAGTTTCGAATGAAATCAAGATTTAAAATTATGCAATTTTTGTACAATTTTTAATAGCCTTCAAAAGAAGGAGATAATCTATTCTTCTGTATGTCTTTTCTAAGTTAAACTTTTATCGTGCCTAATAAATAAATTGTAATTTACACTAAAGAGTGTTTTTTTAGGCTTACAATACAATTTGAGGTATAGCTATCACTGTTGTCCAGGGCCGCACTGAAATGGAAAACTAAGAAACAAAAAACTAAAAAAGAAATAGCTCAACACAACAATATTCTCTAACAATCTACTCCGTAATAAACTAATCCATAAAAAGTAGTTTTATTTAAACATCAAGAAAATTTTGACAAACACCGTCTTCCATTATTGTGACACATTTCCTAAGTAATCTAAACATATAATAAATCTGTAGAAAAAAAATTTTTGTACAAGGAATTTAATTAAAAAAAAAATAGTCCGCCGGTTAAAGGACAACACTTATAAATATAAATGTTATACGTAAAAATTGTACATAACTCAAGGTATTACTTAGCTTTTGTTTCATCGCAATCGGTCCACTCAATCAAGAGATATTTACATAATACGAAAATTCTCTTACTTGCAACGCCATCTAGCGGCTCAAAAAAGAATAAAAAATTGAATGGGTCGATTGAAAAAAAAGCCGATCCAAGCGGACGGAGTCGTGGGCACAGCTAGTTGATCATAAAATTGTAAAATAAATACATATTTTAAAGTAATATTACTCTCGTATATTCTTGTTACAACACAGACTATGTTAAACAACCCGTAAGTCCTTACATTTACATAGTTTTGTTGGCACATCCACTTGAACATGTTTAAGTAGGCATTATAGTCTTGTTTGAGAGTGAACAAGTTATTTTATATTTAAGGAGATAGTACAATAAAACGTATATGACAATTTTACGTAGTATGTTTGTTCTATGATAAACGAATTTTTGCCCGCAACTTGATACGTGTGCCATTTTAAAAACCATAGCCTAACAATTAATAAAAACCTGTCAAGAGCGAGGCAATCTCGCACATTTAGGGTTTCGTACATACTAGACATATAAACATAAGTAACTGCATTCAAATAATCAGTTAATTATACTCAAAACAACTCACCAACTTAATTTTGTAGTTGAAATATAGAGAATCGCCTACATTTCAGCAACTTCATAAGTTGGTATTAGTATAAACACTTTTTTCTTGTGATGTGATGACAAATTATAAGATTGGGATTTTTCCCTATATGAGCACTATACAGACAGATGATCTATGCCAAATTTCAAGGCTCTAGGACCACGGGAAGTAACCTGTGAATTTTGATTCCCTAGCATAAGTCGAAAATTCTTTAAAATGGTCGTAATTCGGTTATATCTTTTAAATGCGTAGAGGTGAAAGGTTGATTATATTTTTTGCAGTAAGGGACCGCGTAGATCTACATACATTTGGTATGAATTTCAAGTTGATACCTTCAGCCGTTGCTGAGTAAAAAAAGTTTGACAGACAGACCGTAGTGATCCTATACAACAACGCCCTAAAAACAAAACCCTAAAAAACCATTATCTTGGTTTGTACAAAACCCTAAAAAAATATTACCTTGAATTACTCTATCGATTACAAGGACCGTATTAGTTAAGCCGTTGCGTAGTTTAGCAGATATAAGTTCACATAGGGACAGACATACAAAAATAACGACCGGGATGTTAATGAGCTGGAGAGAGAGAGAGAGAGAGAAAAATGATACTGTTCATAATTCAATATAAAATTATTCGCCAATGTACGTCCCCGATCCATCCCAAGTAAATAAAACCTTGTTTAAACAATAAACAAGTGAGTTGATCCTCAAACTTGGACATTATACACCGACACGTGTTAAGAACTCGCTCTGAACCTGAACATAAAGATTAACATACATCAGAACAATGACATCACTTCTGAATGTACGAGTATTACTAGTTCAAGAATATCTTTGTTTAAACTTCAAATTGTTTAAGAGTTAATGTAAAGTATTTCAGGTAGCTTCTTTACTTTTTATTAAAACAAAGTCGTTATTTTTGTATGTATGTCCCTATGTGAGCTTATATCTTCAAAATTACGCAACTGATTTTGATGCGGTTTTTTTAGTACATAGATTGGTTTATGAGGATGGTTTTTTTTGGATAATTTATTAAGGTTTGGTGTATATTGGGGGTTTAATAACTATAAAGTTCTTTGAGGTGAAATGCGAGTCAAAACCTAACGTACGAAGCAAATATAAATATAATTTAAATTTCCCTATTATAAATAATAATATGTATTTTTATAAAAATATGTACGTAACTGCAATTAGAGTATAATAACCAATTGCCAATAGATATAAAAAAAACTAGCTGGGAAGAAGTTCAAAACTAGATTGAGAAATTGGTTTATTGATAATGTTTTTTACAATTTGAAAGAATTCTTTAATAATAATAGCAGTTAGTAGTTCATAAGTAAATAAATAATAATAATGTATAATGTATAAGTTTGTATATTGCTACGCCCGAACGGGTAATGCTGTTGATACCAATGTTTCTTTTATCTCATCTTTGTACACAGTTTTGGCAATAAAAATCGTTGACTTTGACTTTGACTAAACGCGGGCATTAACTACTTTCTTAATAACACACAAATAATTGTACTGTGCGGGAATCGAACTCGTGAACTTGTGAATGGCAGTTCAATACACGAACCACAAGACCACGATGCCAAAATACAAGCATAGAAATATGGCTTACATTGGGACTAATATAAAAAAAAAGTTTATATTGACTCGACTAAGTCAGCTAAAGTCAAGAAGAAACTGACTCTTGTATTTTCCTGATTGACTAATAAAAATTAATTGTCTAATGAATATTTCATTCTCTTACTCGATCACTATAAAGAAGAATGTTTCTATTAAAAGAATTGAAATACTAAAGTTTAACGGAGCTGTTTTCTTAATTACTTGTCTTTTATTGATGTTTTCCCTCTTTATTTCTGCAACTTTATATTTAGCTATTAAAAGCTTTTTGGTGGTAATTTAAACAATGAAATAAAGCTACTATTACGTAATAATAATATTTAGAAAGTATTGATTCAACAACAGTTGAATATGCGAGAAAATAGATACTTAGATAAAATTGGGAAAAATTAAATTGTGAGAAATGTGTTTAACAATACATTTGAATAACTTCAATGTACCTACTGTAACTTCAAACTATCATTATTGTATTACTTATTATAAAATAAAGTAGTTATTTTTGTATGTGTGTCATCGGGACATACATACATAAATAACTACTTTGTTTTATAATAAGTAATTAATTGACAATACATCTGGATTTTGATGATATTTTTTTTAATGATAGAGTGGTTAAAGAGAATGGATTTTTTGTATAATTTGTAAAAGTTTGGTTCCAAAATTTTACGCAAACGAAGTTGCGGGCAACAGTTAGAATCTACTAAACAAAAACAAATTGAACTTTCATAAAAATATTGTACAAACCATTGTCTATCCGATATACCTCATAATAATTCAATTTTATGGAGATTTAGACTTTATATTTAGATCAATTGAGTGGAATACTATTTGAGATATTTTATCCAGTGTTTACCTCTGTTTGTGTGTATATAATACATTGAAAAGTTAATCTTGTATGTTTGTTTGCGTAACAAATGGATTTTTTTTGGATTATATGGGTGTTTTGTTTAAAGATTAATCTGTGTTCGACATTGGATTTGTATTGTTGGGTAGAATATCGGGGTGTCCAATTTTGATGTTTAATTATATCACGGATATTCTTATCTTATTGATTTTGTTAACTGGTATCTGGATTATATTTAAATTGAAACCAAATATAAGGTAACAAAATAAATATTTTGTAAAGACTAAAATTATCATTTAGAGAGATATATTGTACACTATAAATATTGCAGAAATTACAGTGTACCTTGTGTACAATATGATTTTTGTAATAACTTGCTTAGTTTAGAAACTATAAAACACGCTTGAAAATCCCGGATTATTTTTTGTAATTATTACGTTGTTATCAGTCCTGAATAAGTGTGCAAAATTTTTATTTATTTTCAGAACAATCTGATTACTGTAAATGGGCAAATTCACTTTCAAAGATTCCGTTACATACATAGATACGTTCAAAGCTAATAAAAACGTGTTAATAATAATGACCCATCGCACAGCGCTACGTCTTGTCGCGTTGTCGACGCAACGCGCCGCGTGAGTGGGACCTAAGGAAACCTAGTGGTACCTAGTGGAAACCTAGGTGTAACCTTACCACTAAGTAAAATTCGATAACGATTCGCGAATTTTCTCCAATATTATTCAATTAATTATTTATTAAATTGGTACAATATTTTAACAACCTCATCACATATCTGTCGCATTCCAAATCTGTATCAATTTTCACATGCAATATAATTCACATGGTATGTCGCGCGTCGCGTCGCCTCAAAATGAGCGTGCTATTGTTATTTTCCGGTCGAAGGCTGTTCTGAACGAAAGCCTTACGGGCCACTGGCTCCCGCCTCTAGGGCACCCTGTAATGTATGTATTTTAAGGCCTTTTTGTTTTAAATAGAACTAAGTGGTGACATTACCATGTTAATCTAGCGGCGGAATTTACAAAATAGCTGACAGTTCTTATGTAAGATATAAAAGAACATTTTAATTGCGACAACATTGAACGAGCAATTAATAAGCAAGCATGAATAAAATTAAAAAGACTGTATTTATAAGTCATATGAGTTCGACAACGCGCGTTTAAATATACCAAAGTGTCATTAACCCATTTCTCCCCAGGGTAAGAGCCTGTTAAGGGACATATTAATCAATAAACATTTACAGGGAGAGACGAAAATCTCGAAACAAACCCTCCCGAAGTGGAGGAGTCAAGTGCCCAACAGTGGCAACAGTGTGTTAATGGGCTGGATAAAGAGAGAGAGCGAAAGAGATAGAGAGAGATCTCCTACATGTCGTCTTCTACCGGAAGTTGGCGATCATCATTACAATCTCCACTTTGTCTACAGCGGTTCTTAACAAAGATTTGGTGCTAATGCCAATAGTCTTAAATTTTTCAGCCAGGATGTGGAGCCTCAGCTTGTTCTAATTTTATTACAGTACTATTACATTCAAAAGATTTCAATCGCATTAGTACTTAGAAAGCTTTCAAACAATCCTTTCTTATAATTCCTGATTCCGTTATTGTCCAGTCGGGTATAAAGAGCCCATAGCTAGTCATTACATAGAAACTCACTTACAGTACCACCGCTAAGACGTAGTTACCGAGTTCAGAAGAATATAATTATAAGACACGATACGATACCGACACGATTAAATTTGAAAATTAAATTAATCATCCGATATATCTTGACGTGTATTTATTCGCTGACAAGTCACAGTAGATAATGTTGACGAATGTATTATCTAATAATAAAAATATTGTTTAAGTTATTACTTATAGAATTTCTTCGCCAACAATTTTGTCGTTACCTAATTATTTAACATAGGTATTACTATAAGATATATCATTAAAATCGTAATTAAAAGAAGCAACCACCATGTCATAATAGTCAAAACATCAGACGGAGAAGAAAAAAGTAATTAAGAAACGTTAGATTTAACCGTTTATATATTTAACCGTCAATAATAAAAATAATGTATTATTTGAAGGACACAATACAACTACGATAAAACGGGACCAGTTTTACGTTAATTTTATTGTGTAAATATCTCCAGCAACCCTTCAACATTGTCATCAGTCATTCTTATGACTAAAATAGTCTTTTGTGTTAGGATTAGCTGCCACCATTATTGTATTAAAGTAAGGCAATACAATAGTTATACTATGTCATTCGTATCTCTATGTAATACTTATAACGGCAGTGTAACATGGTATATGGCCTTCAAAACTAATCCTACTTCTACTAATATCATAAAAGTGAAGAGATTGTTGGTTTGAACGTTCTAATCTCAGGAACTATTGGTTCAAATTGGATTTTTTTTTGTTGGATTGTCCATTTATTGAGGAGTGCAGCTGGCGTATTATGAGCTTTTTAAAATCATTCAAGTTACAGGCAGGCCATAAACTGCATGGCTAAATTAGATATTATGGCAGAAATAAAACTTTTAGTTGAACATTTTTAGTTAGTACTTTAACTTTTAGTTGTACCTTCTCCTTAAACATATTAATGTATGACTGGTTTAGCGAACTGACTGACTAAGAATTTTATTCATAACACGAATTTGCCAGACAGTTCAATTCACGGCGTAAACTGCCTGTAAATAAAAGCTCATAATACGGCCGCTGTAGGGTGTATAAAATCACGCTGTGACCAATGGGAGCAAAGAATTGGTGTAAAATGTTGCAAGAGCGAGGAAAATGATTAAAATCCCACTCGCACGGTGTCGCGGGTAGCAGCTAGTATATTATAAAGACGGAAGTTGGTAAGAACGTCTGTATGTAGAGAAACTACTACGTAACAATATTTTAGTGTTAATTCCTACATACGTATCAAGTATAATTCCGAAGTTAAATGGCAGCAAGAGAACTTGTAAAATCTGTGTACTTTTTGGAGGGTATTTTTAGCGTTGCTGCATTTAGCAATATTAATTTCTATTTTTTAGTTACGGATATGATATCTATCACCTACGAATCTATCGTCTCTATCATCTACGGATTATCCAAATTTGGTTAGTTAGCATAAAAATCACGGTTTAGGAATACTGAACTACGATTTCAGAATTCAAAATTGGGAGATTTTGCTACGCTGGCAACAATTGCAAGTAAAAATCACATCACATAATGGAGATCGACCAACATATACGAGTACATACGAATTAAAACTTTACATGTCTATGATAATTGATGGATATACCGAAATCCTTGCTTCATAACCCTTTACCAATATTTCTTATCATAAATCACATACATAAATCAATATATATGTACTTGTATAATAAGGAACTTGGTCTCGTATCATTCTCAACTTCCACTTATATGAAAATCCCTAATTCCCTGAAGGTATCCACGATTGCTACGTAAAAAGAAAGCGAATGCAAATCCGACTAGGGACTGGATGTAGGGTAACCAAACAAGATATTTAATAAAGACAAATTTAAAAATGTTTAAGCTTCGTTTTGAGTTTATTTTCTGTATCACACAATAAAATAATTACGGCAATTAAAACCTATGTGACGTACATTATTGACGTACATTAGTGACAATGCAATAATTTAAGAATAATCCCAATTCCTTGATCAGAATTACTAGAACAGCATGTTGAAGTATCACTATGACCACACTTGTATTTTTAAATATACAGGTAATAGTTTAATTGTATATGAGTAGACTCACCAAGATTATTGTGTTTCTACGTATGCCTTTCATATAAAATTAGATAATTTCACATAAAAACGCTTTGTTTATAGAATCAGGTAAAAATATCATAATTGTTTAGTTGTGTTTACTATGATTGTGACAACATGTGACAACAGAAACTTATGTCTCTGACAACATAAACTGTCAACGTTTTGTAAGTAGGTAGTAGCATAAAATTGAGTATTGATGACAATGCAATCATTTAAAAAATATTCAGGATATTTAAGCGTGTTTTTTAGTTTTCAAACTAAGGAGATTATTTTTTACATGCGTTATCTTTGCTTAATGTAAAAACGTTATTATTTTTGTGTATATGTCCCTATGTGAGTTTATATCTTCCAAACTACACAACGGATTTTGATACTGTTTTTTTTTCGTTAGATAGAATGGTTCCAGAGGATAGCGTTTTGTATAATTGCTGTATATTTCATAGCCCACGCGGATGAAGTGGCGAGAAACATCCAGTAAATTATAAATCTTTATCGTCATACAAGAGTTACTTCAAAAACTAAACAAACTAAAATTAACTCGAAAATCATAATAAAAAAAAGTTTGTAATTAACTGCAACAATAATTGATGCAATCAAACGACTCCATAGTGTAGGTGTCTGAGATGTTTAATATAACTAGTTAAAATATCGCAAGAGAAATAGACTTGATTAACAATTCTAGTAACATGTGTGCATTGTGCGCTAATCATGCCAACTTTGCAATCCAAGAAATTAGAAAAAATATTGTTACAAATGGTTATAGATGCTGGTTATATTATAATAAAGCACTTGTAAAAAGTTATAAAACGTGTTTGATATTCATTGCATGTCACAGGCTACATCAATACTATAATTCAGTTTTGTCTTACGGTTTTCATAGAAGATTGTCACCCTAACATAAGCCTTTGGATGTGCCTCTTATTTATTGCAGTGTCGATGAAAAATCTACGCGATATGTTTTTTGGCCTCCAAACTTGCTTGTTGTTTACAAGAGTTTGAATATCATTATAGCTGTTTCCAAAGTTATCGTCACTTTAGTTTTTGTCTACACTATGAAAGACTCATTATTTTTGTGTTTTTATCCCAATTTATGTAAATACGATAGGCAAAAGTAACTTTTCAAGCAAAATTCTGAATTAAACTTTTAGGGCTACCAAGTAAATGACAATAAACGCTGAAGTCCACGTGAATTGATGATTTAATTTAGATCGCAATAAATGATGGGGATACTGTCCGTGTGGTGACGGATTAAGAATACAAATGTCACCACCCCACTTCTTTCCCAGGGTGCTTTACTTTCTTAACGTCAACTGTGAGAAACGGAAAACTCGAAACTAAAACGCTACACAGTATATCACCTAGCTTTATCTAGTTTGTAATTCACATGAAAAAATCCAATAGCGATATTTTGTTAATAGATATATTATGATACTGGCTGTGTCCCACGGGTTCGCACTCATGGACTTGAAAAAAATTACCCGTTTTTGCAACATTTTTAATTGATGCTTTACTCCTAATAGTCACAGCATGATATTATATAGCCTTCCTCGATAATTGTACCATCCAAAATTTAAAGTATTTCTAAAATTGGACCGGTGATTACTGAGATTTGCGCGTTCAAACAAACAAACGCTTTATACTATTAGTATAGAAGTATAGATTCAGCTCAAAGTTAAGCATTTCTTTTAAAATATTTATGTAAGTATTCCATGTAGCTTCTAACTAAAACATACGTATGTAAGCAACCAATATTACATACATCTTTTTTTTTCGAATTTACTAAGTGAAATACTTTAAGTAATGGGTTAGAAAAAAGGGCAAACGAACTCATGTCTTGGTACAAAGGCTGATTGGATAGCCAATCAGGAGATCTTGGAGTCTATCGTTTACAAAGAACAACATTATTGCATTATTTATATAAACTTTGTTTATGGTGTTTCCATCTAGAATAATAAGTTCAAGATGTCTGGAAGTAATCGCTTAGCAGTAATATCGATTTGTACAATAGTATGTATGTAACATTTTAACCATTTTGCATGTTAATTATTTTGTAGCCTATGCTCATTTTTTATGTTCTCATGGCAAAAATCAAACTTGCGTTCTCATTAACACAACATCTTTCAATATTTTAGAATTACTTGTCTTTCAGGATTTTCCTGTTGACAAATACAAATCGATTTTAAATTTTCCAAAAGCTTTTGATAACTACCAACTTTATCTCAATTATATATGACATTTTTTAAGCGTTAGATAGAAAAATTATATTTGTATGTTAACATCAACAAGTAAACTTATTACTGCCAGAAAAAAAGTAATTAATTCCAACTAATTTGCCTACAAACGAGAAGTGGGAGGGTTATTTATATTATTTTAAAGAATTTTAAGAATTTACGAAATATATCTTAAAAAGGCAGTCGCCAACGTCTACGTTTAAGTTGATCAAAACATCACGTTTTCATTAGCTAATTGAGTTGCGAGCGACGCTCATCATCCTGTATACGAACCACAGAAAGTCTCCTGTAGATACCGCGTTACTAGATTTTTAATTGACTTAAAAAAAGGAAGAGGTTCTCAATTCATCTGTATGATTTTTTTTTTTAAGTTTGTTACCTAATAACTTTTAACTGGGCGAACCGATTTCGATGATTCAATTTTTATTCGAATGCTGGTGGTTCTCGTGTGATTGGCCCTTTGGCACCAGGTCAGAATCTGATGGTTATCTCCTAAGAAATCGAGGACAACCCTCAAATTTCAAAACCACATGAAGTCAGTTGAACATTTCTTAAAAAATACTTATATTTTTTAACGACTAGACGCACTAACATTGGAAGAAGGCGCGGATAGCGGGGTGTAAAATAATACATTTTTATTGGTTGTAAATTGCACGCCGTGTTTTCATACAACCAGTTCATTAGTTATACTCGGCGGTAGGTCGGTGTGAGTTGATCGCCTGGTCTGAGGAATCTATTGGTTGTGATCTGTGATATAAACGATATTGCAACCGTCAAAATGGTCAGGGCTGTCATTCATTTCTATTGGCAGTAACTTTTTAATATGGGCATATTTTTGATCGCTTCACTGTGTACTAACATTTTATGTGCCTGTTTTATGTAAGGATCTGATCTTAAGATAGTAAATATGGTTGACAGAACAAACTTAATCAGTCATAAATTATAAATAATATATTTAAAAAAATGGTTAAAGGTCGGATAATTGAAAAGAATGTCTGTTGCTCTGTCATGCAAAAACTTTAGGTTGAGATATATATATACATATATCACGCTTTAGAAGACACGAATTGGAACAGTAATTAATAAACTATGCGCAGGAGTAAGGCAGCAACTAATTTTCTGCATTCCCGGCTCAACCCAATAACCAAACAGACATAAAAATGTATTCTGTGCAAGTTATAGCGCAGATAACTCGTAACTAGGTAACAAATCAAATTATGATGGAAAAAATGACTTCCGCAAGCGGTACTTGAACCCACGACCTCGGAATACCGTTCCGAAGCTCTTTCGGTATTCCGGTACGTGTACGGTATTCCGAGGTCGTGGGTTCAAGTCCCGCTTGTGGCAGTCATTTTTTCCACCATAATTTGATTTGTTAAGTAAAGCATAGCATGTCAATTGCAAAATCAATAAATTACTTTTCGTAACTAGGTACTTATTTAAGTAAGTAATCTCAACATTTTCTATAAAACCCAAAGGTGGCAACCCTACATTATTTACAGGATGTTCCAAACTGAGCTGTGTATACTTTTATCGCCCTCTGGGTTTATGTTAATTCAAATACGTTTCGGATGTGCTTTTAACTGCAACTGAATGTACAAAAGGCATTCACTTGTGATCCTCTACAATTTTAACATTTTATTTAGAAGCTTAAATAAGCTTTTAAAATATATTAGTGTTATGTTTTTGTTTTTTAAAGTCCCGTACCATGATACCGTACCGTACCATAAAAGGTAAAAGGATAAGTAAAGGTCTCATTTCACTCTCTCTCCAACCCATGAACGTCCCACTGTTGGGCACAGGTCTTCTCTATCTCGGAAGGTTTTGTGTTCTACTATGCTACGCTGACCAAGCGTGTTGTAGTAAAATCATGGAAAAAATGGAGTGGTGACACATGTATTCTTAACCTAATTCTGTCACCACACAGATGTCTTATTTCTGTCCTAAATCTCTAATAATGTAATACGTTTACCTAAATATTAGAGGTTTATCTAAACGAACGATATATTAGTCTGCAGACATAAATCTCTTCCACGTTGGTTATCGAAGCAATCACCTATGTTTTATTGTTAGATCTAACTAAGCTAATCTCTGTAACATACTACCTACCACGAAACTATTCATGTTTCTGGAATTAACGATAAATATTTTAAACCTTGCGCATTATTACCATCATTGTTTAATTAGGTTTCTGTACTAGAGGTAAAAAGGGGATACTATTAACTGAGGCTTCACTCCGTGACTGCCGTCTATCACCAGGCTGTATCTTAGGAACGGTGATAACTAGAGAGTTGAAATTTTCACAGATATTTCACGTTTTCAGTATATATTATATTGATGATGCCCTTAGACAAACATGACTACAATGATGATGAAACAACACGAATGATGCTATGATTATAATATTTTGATAATAATATTTTGCCGGTTTTTGTTAAACTTTGATAACCTCTCATTGTTGACGCCTATGTCTGTGAGATCAGCGTCAACAGAGATGTATATAAATAAATATTCATGGACATTCCACACAACGTCTTCTGGTTCCTAGCTAAGCATATTATATATGCTTGTGTTAAGCAAATTGAAGTCACTAATGGCAGATTAAAAACGCAATGTATTTTGTTGTAACAGCGATGCATTATAGATATACGATTTCCTTGATCAACGCAATCAATTTTTTGATTCTTTTTTTAACCGCTAGATGGCGTTGCAAGTAACCAAATTGAGAAATTTCTCTTGATTGAGTGGACCGATTGCAATGAAACAAAGACTAAGTATTTATTATTTTTTGTAAATACTAAATACTTAAGTAATAATAAATAAAATAAATAAAAATAAAATGATGATGTATAGATATGGATGTATAAATGACATCCTGTATTAAGTGTTTTTGTACTACGTCATAAAGAATGACTGTCTCATAACGTGTGTTTAAGTATGGTTATCAAATGGGGTTTAGAGATGATTCTTTATAATGGGGTAAAATTAAGTATTATGAGTTTATCACTTATTGATACAACATTGCAAGAGTTTTTATAGCTCATTCAGTTGATGTTACTTATGTCTTCATACTTTATATGACGATTTTCTAAAATGTTTCGAGAAAGAAAATTGTTAAGTAAATTTTCCTTTTTAGGTTTTAAAACGAGATCTACATCTAATTATTGAGGCAACGCTGCCAGTCCGTCTGTCACAATAACCTGACAACTTGTTTTTTAACCGACTTCAAAATAAGAAGGAGGTTCTCAATTCGTCATTATGTTTTTTATGTTTGATAACTCATAACTTTTAACAGCGCGAAGTTATTTTAACGATTGTTTTTGATTAAAAGCTGGTGGTTCCTGTTTGGTCCCATTGGCACCAGGTCAGAATCTGATGGTTATCTTCTGAGAAATCGAGGAAAATTCTCAAATTTTGAAGGCACACGAAGTAGGTTAAACTTTAAATTTTATGGACATTTTGCACAACGTTCCGCTGCTTCCAAAGTAAGCTAAATTTCTATGCTTCTATTACAGGTACAAGATATAGATTCTCTCTCCAGCCCATTTACGTCCCACTGTTGGGAACGGGCCTTCTCCACTTTGGGAGGGATTATGGTCTACTGCGCCGCGCTGACCAGGCGTGTTGGCACAGGGTTTATTGTCGAGTTTTCCGTCTCTCACAGAGGATGTTATCTGTGTACAATATCCCTTAGCTGACTTTTACAGCGCCCTTGGGAAGAGATGGGGTGGTGACACTTGTATTGTTAATCCGTCACCACACGGAGAGATATAGATTAGCTGCATAATAATAAATTAATTCTTCTTTGTAAATACATACTTATATAATAGATAGAAAGCATCCATTTACAACATTATTAGGGTAAAGTTTTAGTAAATGTTATTTAAAGTTGTTATATGGCAATACAGTGCATGTAACCTAATCTGCAGTTGGCACCGTAAGTTTGACAACGCATTCATCCACCTTGCGCTCCACGGAAATTAGATGACGCACACCTAGTGCTGGGACTCTGGGAATATATCGATATCCATATATCTTCTAGTTCTAACATTAACACGACTCATTTATTTATGCCTTATGATCTAGTTGTTCATGTAACGGACGAATGGCATTCACGAGGTCGTGGGTTCAAATCCCGCACGGGACAATCATTTGTGTGATATTTTTATCATACAAATGTTTGTACTGCGTCTGGGTGTTTCTAGTTATATAAAAAAGTAATATATGTAATATATCCGTATTCTGGTACCCATAATACAAGCATAATAAGCTTATCTTGGGACCAGAAGACGTTGCGTGAATTGTCCAAAAATATCTATTTATTTATTTAAAAGTGAGTTTTGTGAGGGCTCCATACATTTGTTGAATTAATAAGTCTTCTCTTCTTCTCCAGCCCATTTACGTCCCACTGTTGGGCACGGGCCTCCTCCGCTTTAGGAGGGATTATGGTCTACTGTGCCGCGCTGACCAGGCATGTTGGCACAGGGTTTTTTTTCCAGATTTCCGTCTCTTTCAGAAGATGTATGTACAATATCCCTCAGCTGACTTTTACAGCACCCTGGGGAGGAGATGGGTGGTGACACTTGTATTCTTAATCCATCACTATACGGACATTAATAAGTCAATGTACAATATTTATAGATAGTATATCATAAATGCATATCTTTAAATAACTAGCTGACCCGGCAAAGATTGTTTTGTCATATTAAAAAAAAAAAGGTTTGAAAAATAGATGTTGGCCGATTCTCAGACCTACTGAATATGCATGTAAAGTTTCATAAAAATCGGTCGAGCCGTTTCGGAGGAGTACGGTAACTAACACTGTGACACGTGAATTTTACATATAAGAAGAAGAAGATACTCGTATATGTCGTAGGAGACTTGATTAAAATAGTTTACATGGATTTTTAGTTTTAACTTAGGTTCCAAGATTGTGAAGTGGGTCCTCAAATGGTGTCAATGGTGAGTAATTCCTATAATTATCTGATGAGACTGAATGGTGACCCGTTGAATATTCATAAAAGGATCCTTCCAAACCAGTTACACGTGTCGTAAGCCACGGATCAATCTCATCGTAGTTAATAGAATGTAGAAGTTATTGTAGTTAGTTTATTCAGTATTACAGGATCTTTGGATTGGTGACTGCTCTAACTGTAATTACAGGTGGTGTCTACGATGTTTCTCCGATATATATTTTATATAGATATGCTTGTTTTATGGATACCAGAAAACGGAGATACTACATAAAGTACTTTATTTTGGTAAACACATCCTTGTAGTACGGTAGAATCTATGTCCGTATTCTGGTATGACCAGTTAACAAGTTAAGTTAACTATGGCTAACGCAAGAAATATAGCTTAATATGGGACCAGAGGACGATTTTTATAATATTTAAACATATTACAATAATTTATTCTCACTATCTAAATATTTTTTGTTAAAAGTGTTTTGAAAAACTTCACCATTGACTCGATAGATGGCGCTATACAAAAATTTAAATCGCACTAAGGTTTGATTACCGCGAGTAAGATAGGGTATCGAGCAAACATTGTAAAAGTTTGTCCGCTGTCACGTGAATAATTGTTCACGGTTCTAATTTTTCGTCGTCTCGCAAGCCCTTTTGGTTGGAGACTTGGAGCCCTTGGAGGAGACTTAAAATTAAAAGTAATGTTAGTAATGTAATAAGACTAGTCTTGTCTTGGGCTTAATAGGACACCACCACACCACCGAGAGCGCTCAATATTTAGTTCATATTTTCATAACCCAATCGATCGGGTTCGGGAACTAGTTCGCTCTACTAACTAGTAGAGCGATTATTATTAGCTATATTAGATGATAGATCCTTTTTTTGAAGTAATTTAGTAGAAAGAGAAACATTAAATAAAGAAAAAAATATATTTTTAATCATTGCATTGCATTGCAAGTTCTGTTTATTTTTATTTAATTAAATAGTACTTTATTACTAATTAATCAACAACTAGTCTCGTTTCTAGTATAATAGGTAATTATATTAGAATAATTTAAAAGGAACGAATTTTTACAATTAAAGTTGACTTTTTTTTATGGCACATAAAATAAATCTGTTTGACAAATAATAATGATAAAATAAAAAAACAAAATCGTTCATATTAATAATTAGATAAAAACCTGACTTGTTCATAGTATCAGATTAAAAATATCACGATAGTCATTACACGTTAGGAACTTTAAAGACTATTTTCTTTATTTTACTTTGTAAAAATAAGAGTGTCGAAACTTTATTCGGTTTCATTAATTTGCGGCGTTGAATTTGTCCTGCCCCTGAGAAAACTTGTTCACAAGGCACAGAATGATGTATGTAGACCTAGTAGGTAACCATACTACTCGGCACCTACTCGATTCTCACGAGAAATCGATTTAAGTTTGTATGAGAATTTAATCGATTTGATTACGTATTGTAGTGCTGACAAGAGAGTAAATAAACTAGGTTGTCACAGAGCGCCACTGTTTACATAGTAAATGGACGATAAAAAAAAAAAGAACTAAGACCGATATCATTGATGAATGATGAACTAGTTCGCATAGTTCACCTAAAGGAGCGCTCTTTCGAACTAGGTCGTTCACGAACTACCCAAGACTAAATAAAACTAATAAGCAATAATAATAAATAATACGGAACTGTTGCTGCCCGCGACTTATTTATTAGTAGTATTGGAACGTATGAAATTTAAAAAAAAAATCCCAGTTTTCGCAAGTTGCGCTTGCGATGCGACATTTTTCACTATTGCTTCGCTCCAGTCGGATACATTGTGATATTAAATAGCCTATACAACTATACATAACCTACAAGTACTAGAGCCTTGTTCGATAAATGGACCGAACCAGTAGTTCCTGGGATTAGTGCCTGTGAGTTTTATAATAGGTATGACTAGCTGCCGCCCATAACGTCGTACGCGTAATATTGAAATATACACCAACCTTTAGAAGTTTACGTCACTCTTGACAGGTTTTTTAAGTGGATAGATCTTAGATATAGCGGTACTACTGATGCGTAAAATGCTGTATTTATTTAAGCTAAAAGGAGTGATTATTATTATATCTAATCTATTCGATTTATTAGTTTTAGGTTATCTAAAGTTGGGTTGAATTAAATGCAAAGGTTTGGGACCAGGGGACGTTGTGCGAAATTTCCATGAATGTTTATTAATTCAGAAAAACTATCGATATAAAAATTTCCTATTTAGTACAGGACGAGTACAAGTCAGCAATTTCCCGCAACGAGACGTGATTTATTCCATATAACGGACTACCGTTCACGAGGTCGTGGGTACGATTATAATTGTCATACAAATGTTTGTATTGCGTCTAGGTGTTTACTATGTATAAAAAGTAATTTATGTAATATATCCGTATTCTGGTACTCATACCGCAAGCATAATAAGCTTATCTTGGGACCGAAGGACGTTGCGTGAATTGTCCAAAAATATCTAGGTATTTGTTTAAGTAAACATTTGAGCTTTGTGAGGGCTCGCTTATACATACATTATGTTAAATTAATAAGATAATATATGTACAATATTTATGGATATTTTATAACGTTCTCTAATCCCAAAATAAGCAGTATTCCTATGCTTATTTTATGGATACCAGAAAACGGAGATACTACATAAAGTACTTTATTTTAGTAAACACATCCTTGTGGTACGGTAGAATCTATGTCCGTATTCTGGTATGGCCAGGTACCAAGTTAGCTATGGCTAACGCAAGAAATAAAGCTTAATATGGAACCAGCGGACGTTTTTTTTTAATAATATTCAAATAAATATTTAATAATTTATTCTCAATCTAAATTTTTTTTTGTTACAATTGTTTTGAAAAATTTTACCCTTGACTCGATAGATGGCGTTATCGAAAAATTTTAATCGCACTATGGTTTGATTACCGCGAGTAACATAGGGTATCAAGCAAACCGTTACACCATTGGTCTACTATGCCGCGCTAAGGCGTGTTGATATAGGGTTATTTTTGACGTCTCGTAAGACCTTCTGGTTGGAGACCAAAGAGTATAATAATATAGATATAACAAGAGGGGCTGGTCTATGCCTAAACGTGCATGTATGGAAAGTATTGCCGCGCGGCGACGGTTCCGAAAAACTTTTTTGACATTTAGGGACGTACCTATAGCTATATTTATTTTTTATAGAGGTATCATTAGTTTACTTGCAAAACTCACTAAATATTTTTAGATAATTCCGAGCTGTTATAACAATACATAATAAAGGCAACAATTGTGAATATTATATTATATTTAAAATTTAATTCATGGAATAACATGTAAACTGAGATATTACATTTTATTCTATGGATTGAATTGTAAATTTAATATTTACAATTGTTGCCTTTATTATGTATTATTATGATAACAGCTCAGCATCATCTAAAAATATTTGGTGAGCTTTACAAGTAAACTAATGATACGTACCTTATGCCATGTATAGTTTCGAAAAATTAATGAGTCAACAACTCCACATAATCTGAAGAATGCTTTATTAATTTATATTATACAATACAAATAATTAATATCACATCTTTATCTGATGATTAGGAGTTTTCTTTTTCTGGTAAGGGAAAGTATTATCTGAAAATAAATAGTAAACAAGTTAATTTCATAAATAACAGACTTATAATGAAAGTGAAAGTGGGTGTTTCTTTGTGACATTTTCATAATAAGTGAAATTAAATGAAATTGCCTGATACTTGGTGATGAAATTGGGTAGTAACACTAGTATTCTTAATCAGACACCACACAATTCTTCTAAACATTAACAACATTTTTTTCAAATACTGGTACCAACTCCACATCCACAACTAAACTAAACTTAACTAAATAATTAAAATAATTTTTAGTTAAGTTTTGATTCATTGGCTGTTTCATACTATAAATTTGTATTAATTAAAATCGTTAGTCTGTATTACACAGTTTTCATTATAACAAAGATAAGATTGCATTGCCGAATTATGATAATGACGCTATCAATTTTCATTTTTAGTTAAGCTAAGTTTAGTTATGTGCATAGAATCGATACCATTGTCTAATTTGTAAAGATCCAATTAATGTTGTATTAATGCTGTAAATTGTTTACCTACATTATATGTCATCACTGATGTAGTTTTGTACTCTGATAAACCTGGCGATGGCTCTTTTTATGACATCATGTGAAGTTCTAACTTGTCCACAATCCCAGACAAGATCGCTAAACACCTGTAATACATTTCAATTTTAATATAAGTAAATACTGTAAATTTTGCAGTGCAGGTGAAGCTTAGTATTAACGTACTGCAACAATTTTCATGACATTTGATATGCAGGAAGTCTCAAGTTTTAAATCAATCTAGCTCAGTTTTAGATATTACAAATTTAAATATTTATAGTTTTAAATATTTATATACAAATGTTGTTTTTTCAGTGAAAATTAATAAAAATCAATTATAATCTCGTCTAAATATCCACCACTAATGAGACCATTATCCACCAATAACCCAGTAAATTCTAAGTAACTTTTTCTTATAGTACAATAAAATAGGCTGTCAGTAATACTAGAGATAATTTTGATAGACGAAATATTTTACCTTTCGAAAGAAAAGTTTCTACTTACAATTTAATAACCATCCACCTGCCCTTATCCCATTATTTATATACTCGTATACATATTATATCTTGAATACACACTCAAAATAGTGAACAAATACATAGGTAATCTTTTGCCGCTGTATATTTCCTTTTATCCTATTAGTCCTTTCTCCAACCAGCAAATAAGAAAGGATGTTTTGAGGATATGGAAACCCCCTGAATCGATATACGAATACAAACTGAAAATAAGACAAAACGTTAATAAGTATAAGAATAATCACAACTATATTGCTTGATTAGTTTATCCACTGCACATTTAAAGCATCACAAACAAAACTTACCTAAAGCATCACAAACTTTTGTTTCTACGATGTTCAACCATTGCGAAGATAAGCAAGTAAAGTTAATTTATTGGGTAACTAACGAAACTAATAAGGAAACAAATTTTAATTAGAGTAAATTTGACAAATTTAACTTAAGTTTTATATTTGATATGAATCAATAATTAATAAATAAAATAAAATCAGCAACGTTTCGAATTTGTAAACCGCCATAACTGTCAAACTTGAAGTTTAAATTGACTTAGAGATGTGAAAAAAAAATCGATTATTAAAAAAATCAATAAAAAATCGATTATTTTTTAGATAAATTCGATTTTTTACGCGTTTTTTTTTTATTTCAAATAATCGATTTTTTTTATAATCATGGCAAAATATAATGGCTATTGCTAGTCGTCCGGTTATACGGACGACTAATATTCAATATTTGTCCGGTTATCGGATGAATAAAATATATTAATCGTCCGGTTATCCGATTAATAAAATATTTTAATCGTTTACTTTATTATTTGTACTAATTACGTTTCATATAACTTTAGAAATTAAACAAAATGAAGGTTTTCGAAAAAAAAAAAAGAAAATCCCTAACCTAACCTTCACTCGGTTAGCTTCGAGATCTAATAACTCCGCATTTTTTTCTTTTTGCTCCTTAGTCCTCCTTAGTAGTGTAATCTTAAGCTCCGTGGACAGTGTCGAAAAAGATTTTCACTTTTTTCACGAAAAAAATTCTTAGTTATAAATTTAATAATAAAAAAATAATAATATCCGTATGAATATACTCATTCAAAAAAAAAAACCGTACAATTAGTCAAATCCACGATTGACGGACGATTTTTTACCGGACGACTAGACACATCGAAATATAATATCGATTTTTTATTTGCAACCCCCGGTATAAAGTCTGGTTTTCAGACCCGGTACCTAGGCCTGGAACGCGAACTTATCTTTTATTGATCTATACAAGTATACACATATCATTAATCTATGGCGAACTGCCACCCTCCATAAGTTTATATTAACGTCATCTCTGCGTCTATGACGGCATTAAGGCATTTCTTTTGTACTTTTGAATTATTATAGATGTTTTATTTAACAATATATTCACCAGATAGTAGCCGATTCTCAGACCTACTGAATATGCATACAAAATTTCCTAAGAATCGGTCAAGACGTTTCGGAAGAGTATGGGAATGACAAGAGAATTTTATATACATATTAGGTTATTTAAAAACTTTATTTTATGTTGGTTATATTATAAGATCCTACTATTTCTGTTGCTTGTTTTTAATTACTCGTAATAAACCAATTGATATATTTTTCTTATATTTCTTTATCATCACAGAAAGTTACATTGTTCACCCTCTATCCAGGACTTCTAGTTCCATTGTAGATTATTTGATTATGCCAAAGAAGTACATCAAGAGTGGCATAATCCAGCAATATTGATTAGAGTATTAATTTCTTTGCGCTTACAGGGTGCAAAAAATTCTAGGTCATCTTTTCAGCCCATTAAAGTTGGGCGCACTGTTGGGCACGGGGGGGGGCTCTTTCACTTGGGAGGGTTAATGGTCTAGTATATCCCTGAGCTGGCTCTTACAGGTACCCTGGAGAAAAATGGGGTGGTGACACTTGTATTCTTAGTCCATCACCACACGGACGATAGGTCTAAGCTCATTTATTGAAAAAATAATTATTAAGATTTTAAGTTGGCGTTTATATATAAATTAAATAGCAACTTTAAAAAAAATCGGTTAATAAAAAAAATCGATTATTTTTTAAGAAAAATCAATTTTTAGATTTTTGATTTATTTGGCCCTTAAAAATCGATTAAATAAAAATCGATTTTTTAGGTCCAATGTCACATCCCTAAAATTGACAACTGACAAATATGACAAGAAAGATGGCAGCGAATCATAGAGAAATGAATGAAAAACAGCTACAGAGTACTAAAAAAAAACCATACGTGAGCCTGGCAATAATCCGTTAGTCAGTGGGTTGCCACAAGGGATAAAAAAAAACCAACATGATGACGTCATCCAAAATGACGGGCAAAAATAGTACAGCAACAACGACAGATGGCACTACGGTGACGAAAATATAGGCTTGTTCTAAGCGAACCGCCCCTGTTGGAGACTTATTAAAATTAATGATATAATATAGACAATGTCTTTAGAGTTTAGAGACATCGATAAAGCAAAGTAGATAGATATTAGGGGTGGGTCGTTAACAGATTTTCCGTTAACGAAACGTTAACGTTAATTGGAGTTCGTCAACTAGTTGACGAACTAGTTAATTTCATAAACAAATATACGCGTAAAAAAAAAAAAAAAAAAAAAAAAAAAAATCTACTATGCCACGCTGACCAGACGTGTTGGCACCGGGTTTGTTTTTCCTTACCTGGTTTTTACAAAACCCTGGTAAAGAAATGGGGTGGTGACACCAGTATTTCGAGTTTTCCGTCTTTCACAGTTGATGTTATCTGTGTAGGTACAATATTCCTTAGCTGGTTTTTACAAAACCCTGGTAAGGAAATGGGGTGGTGTCACAGTATTCCAGTATTTCGAGTTTTCCGTCTTTCACAGTTGATGTTATCTGTGTAAGTACAATATTCCTTAGCTGGTTTTTACAAAACCCTGGTGAGGAAATGGGGTGGTGACACCAGTATTCCAGTATTTCGAGTTTTCCGTCTTTCACAGTTGATTTTATCTGTGTACAATATTCCTTAGCTGGTTTTTACAAAACCCTGGGAAGGAAATGGGGTGGTGA
Organism: Orgyia antiqua; assembly: GCA_916999025.1. Taxonomy (NCBI): domain Eukaryota; kingdom Metazoa; phylum Arthropoda; class Insecta; order Lepidoptera; family Erebidae; genus Orgyia; species Orgyia antiqua. Next base: position 33,791,877 of record OU779867.1, on the reverse strand, counting down.
CACCAGTATTTTGAGTTTTCCGTCTTTCACAGTTGATGTTATCTGTGTAGGTACAATATTCCTTAGCTGGTTTTTACAAAACCCTGATAAGGAAATGGGGTGGTGACACAGTATTCCAGTATTTCGAGTTTTCCGTCTTTCACAGTTGATGTTATCTGTGTAGGTACAATATTCCTTAGCTGGTTTTTACAAAACCCTGGTGAGGAAATGGGGTGGTGACACCAGTATTCCAGTATTTCGAGATTTCCGTCTTTCACAGTTGATGTTATCTGTGTAGGTACAATATTCCTCAGCTGGTTTTTACAAAACCCTGGTGAGGAAATTGGGTGGTGACACCAGTATTCCAGTATTTCGAGTTTTCCGTCTTTCACAGTTGATGTTATCTGTGTAGGTACAATATTCCTTAACTGGTTTTTACAAAACCCTGGTGAGGAAATGGGGTGGTGACACCAGAATTCCAGTATTTCGAGGTTTCCGTTTTTCACAGTTGATGTTATCTGTGTAAAATATTCCTTAGCTGGTTTTTACAAAACCCTGGGAAGGAAATGGGGTGGTGACACCAGTATTCTTAATCCGTCACCACACGGAGGGCTGTCAGGACTGTCTCGTTTTTGAGTTTTCCGTCTTTCACCTTTCACAGAAGATGTTATCTGTGTGCAATATTCCTTAGCTAACTTTTACAGCATCCTTGGGAGAAATGGGGTGGTGACACTTGTAATCTCAATGCGACACCACACGGAGGAACAGTGATTCATAACATTATTATTTAGAAAAATATCTCTTAACCAAGTAATTTTAAAGTTCACTATTGTACCTATATCATAACAGTCGCTTACGATCTTTCCTTTTAAGAAGTATAATTTCTTTGATTTAATTAGGTTAAAAGAAACCACAGTTAAAGAAACGATAAAGCAAGGCAAAACAGTTTCTTAACTCATATACATTGAAAGAAACAAACATTGAAAAAAATTTAACATTGAAAAAAACTGAACATTGAATTCAATGTTTAACTCTTAAACATTAAAAGAAACGACCATTGAAAAAAATTTAACATTGAAAAAAACTGAACATTGAAATCAATGTTTAACTCATAAACATTGAAAAAAACGAACATTGAAAAAAACTGAATATTGAATTCAATGACATCATTAAATTCAACTAGTTGATTCCGAAACGGTTAACCATTGAAACGTTGACGAGAGGTCAACTAGTTGATCAACTAGTTCGTTAATTCAATGCTCATCGCTAATAGATATATTATAATTTAATTATTTAATAGGATAAATAAATCTTAGAATTTAGAGCACATGGATAAACTATAATAAACTTATCTTATTCGATTATATATTATTAGCACGGAATCTATTTCGTGATTATTAGTCTTAATTTTTACACAGATTTGTGTATAGAGCGCCATCTATGAAACTTAAAGTGCAAGTTCAGCGATATAATTTGTAAAGCGCGCACAGAATATCGTAACAAGTTTATCCTACTACAAGTTAAATGCGGAAACTAATGATTTATTGTAGAAGTATAGTTCGGTTGATATTTAACTTATACATAAATATACATAATTATATTATTATTAATTTATTAGTTTTGGTAAACTTATTGTTTACTTGGTTACTGTGTACTTCCTAATATTTTATCCTTGCTATCTCTGTTAGGTACCACAATCGAGATTTTGGAATAGAAAATTATTGGGCGTCTCGTCATAATAAAGCTACTCACGGAAATCAGCTTGATAGTAATCAAGTGAAAAAATGTACTACGGATCCCGTACTATAAAGAAGTACGGATATAAAATAGTTCGGGAACTCGCATACTAAAGAAAGACATACAAACACTCATAACAAAATATATTAAATTTGTATTTAAAACAATTTTATAACACACAGTATTTTGTTACTGTAATTATTTAAAGTACTTAATATAATGCATTCACTAAATTAATTAAAATTGCAAATATATTTTGTATATATTATAAAAGTTTGGAGTCTTACAGTTGCTCATGTGGAAGTTGGTACAACAACACCTCGAGGCGGTTTTGTTTGCCTACATTTTGTAATGCTCATAAACATTACAAGTTAGTAAGTTATTATTTTAGAATAATAACATGCATTTTATCTACTGTTTGGAAACGAATTTTAATATATGGCAACACTTTGTTTCCTGTTTATGGTGCTTTAAGAATAAGATAAACGATAGGAGCTGTCTTATTGGTAGATTTACTCATCTACAGAAAAAATAGGACGTACGGATAGAATAGGATGTAGGAAATAGATTATGTTTAATTCATAATGACATCAATGCTTTTTCTATTATCTATAGTAGATAATATATCTGCAATAGAGGAGCGTGGAATTTTATCGTACTTACAAATTTTGCAGCCTCGTTTGTTTATTTCTTCAAGTCAAAATTTTTTAAAAACCTATCTCATCCTCCACAGTTTCATAAAGTAAGCACCTGTACAAAATTTTGAGTTCCAACCCTTATAGTCAAACTCCTTATATGTCTGTCAGTCACCGTAATGTAAGGTAGATACTAATTCTATATTAATATGCACAACTAACCTTAATTTAACTAATTATGAAAATGTGTGTCAATAATACATTTCGGAAATGTTAACTGAACTTTCTTACTATAAAACTGTATATTATAGACTAGAGATTCTTAAAGTGAAACTTTTAAGTATTACATCGTCTCAAATTGTTTCGTCAGTGTGTTGCATGTCGTGTGACAGTCGGCCGCGGAGTAGGGATTTTTAATTAAATATCTATAATGCGAAAATGTGATAAAAGTTTCACTTTTACCGTGGTTTCATAAAACCACACAATACTTTTTTATTAATATAAATGTACACAACGAAATAGCCAATAAATTAAAATACACCATAGGTTTTTCATAGGTTCAGCATTATAGTTAAGTTAGTTTGTGTTCTTGACGCTACGAAATATGACTTACAGTCTTTAGCGATCTTTTTAAATTCCACTCAACTCATTTTAGGTTAACAAAAAGCTTTTAATAAAAGCTTCTATTAAAATTAAAACGAACAAGAATAATAAATGATTCACATTTTTAATTGTCCTTTACCTACAAAGAGTTGAAATAATTTCACATTTGAAATGGTTGAATTTGGCCGCTTATTTAAATCTTCTATTTAATTATGTCTGGCACGGCAAGACTATATATTAAATTGCAGACACTCATATAACTCACAACTCTTCTATTAATATTCAGGAACAAAAGCTCGGACCTCACGCGCCACGTATAATTTCACTCCTAGACCCGTTGTTCCGGTCACCCCTTAATAACTCGAGTGGCCGACAGAGGGCGACACTATATATAGTCGCTACGTGACATGATAATGTGTTTAATAAGGATGCTTTTGCCCCCTTTTTTATTAGAATGTGGGATTAAAAGTGGTTCGAGTTTTTTATTATAGTCATTTGTGTATGGTTTTTGATAAAAGGTCTTCAGAGGATTCATTAAACTTTAAGAAAATTTAAAACTGTTTAGTGTTACGAGACGTTGGGTTAGATATAAATTAAAAAAATAATAATAATATTTGCTTCGTTCAAAAACTAAAAATGACGCTTTAAACTCTAGATGTTTTTTGATTATTCCATTGACATCGGTCCTTAATACCTACTAGATACTACTAGATACCTACGTACCGAGCTAATAAGAGCGTGTTAATAAATGCGTTAAAATTGGTAATTAGGACCAACAATCATTATTGACCTTAATTCTTATCATACCATCACACTTTTTCCCATGGGAATAGGTAGAGACTACACCATTATCTTAAATATTGTAATCTGTGTTATCATTGTTCATAAATAATTTTATTGGCTTCCTAATAAAGATCCATAAAACTGATATCAATTTTAAACGCAAGCTTAATAAACTCAGAAACGTGACCAAATCGCAAAGCAAAGAACATGTAATGAATTTATGTTTAACTAACTGAGACCCCAGTTTCATTAGCGTATTTGTTTACAATTTTTTTATACTATTTTCTATTTAAGAACCATACCACTATAAGAAATAATCTAAAGACACATTATCTAAATCGGTTCAACTGTTCTCGTGATATGCACTCTAGCTATAAAAGAACTGTATCAAAAACTGTTGGGTATTTTTAAAGATAAGCTCACATAGGGACATACTGAACTAACGATTTGTTTTTAATATGTAGAGATTTACTATATAAAATAGATCGAGTATTAAATATATAACAATCTCCACAAAACTCCTCTTTAAACTGCAATACGATATATTTTTCAATATTTTCCTAAATCCTCGTGACGTAGCGTAACGTACAAATACGTTCTTTGTAGGAACAAATTGGTTTCCCCAGGTTCTATGCAGTTAGCCTGTTCATATTGACAGCTGTAGCTAGGTTTTACTTGAAAATGTTAGATTTGTAGTGAATTTGTTAGGTATGTGAATGTTTAGTAGTAGTTAAATGTAAATTCGTTTTTTAGAGTACCGTACCACAAGGTGAAATGGGATTCTATTACTGAGAGTTCGCTGTTCGTCTGTCCGTCGGATTTCAGATTTCTAAAGGAACCTCCAAAATCAGTAATTTTTTTAATTTTTATATATTTTATACAACATTACAATTTATAAAACTAATGCGTTATACACAAAGCAATCATACAAAATCAGACAAATTTCATACTAAAAGGACAACATTAAATAAAAAAAATATTCAGGACATTTCACACAACGTCCTCTGGTCCCAAAGTAAGCTATATTTCTATGCTTGTATTATGGGTACCAGATACGAATAGACTATATATACTACTTTTCTTTTTTAAATACATACTTATAATACATAGAAAACACCCAGACGCAGTACAAACATTTGTATGACATTTATGGATATCACACAAATGATTGTCCCAAGCGGGAATCGAACCCGCGACCTCGTGATTGGCAGTCCATTACATAAACCACTCCACCACGAAGCCCGTCAAATTTAATTATAAAATAAACACAAAATACTAAAAAAATGTCTTTCAAAAGAGCCAAGCACGTAGCACTTACAACCGTCGATTATGTATGATTAGATGTATGAGTGTAAATGAAATGCCAAACAAGTATATTTAGATCGATAGTCATGACGGTATGATGATGATGGCTATAACGATTTTTTATAGACATTTTGTCATTTATCTCTCTCTCCAGCTCATTAACGTCCCACTGTTGGGCACCGAACTGCTCCATTTTGGGAGAGAGTATGGTCTACTGTACCGCAATAATCAAGCGTGTTGGCAATGGGTTTATTTTCGAGTCTTACATCTGTCACAGAAGGCTATCTGTGTTCAACATTCCTTAGCTGGCTTTTACAGTGCCCTGGGAGGAAAAGGGGTGGTGACACTTGTATTCTTAGTCCGTCATCACACGGACGTCATTTATCTATCGTACCAAAATTTCCAGCTTTCAAATAATTTATGTATAAACATTTCAATTACATACTCTCCAAATAACAAATCCACGTCTGCTCGCTGTTATTCATTCAAAACTTCAGTCATATTCACAATTCGAAGTTATCTAACATCCAATGTCCGAGCTCAATGAGGCTTTGCTTGAGGCTCCGACGTGGGCCGAAAAGTGCAGAATTCTCATGCAAATGTTCCACACATATTTGCATGTTTAACAGAACGTGTAGAAGACTCAATAGTCTTGTTGGGATTTTGACGCGAAAATGTTCACTTGGTTTTAGATTTTGTTTTAATTTTTAGGGTTCTGTACGAAAAGGTAAAACGGGACTCTTACTGAGGCTTCATTGTAAGTACGTCTGTGTATGAGCGGGCTGTATCCCAGGAACGGTGGCTGTTTTTGACTGTTGTTAGTTGCAGTCTGTCACTTTTATAAATGAGGCAGTATGCTATTTAAATATACGAGTACGTATTAAGATTTATGACGCTGTTAACAATATCTTTTTAAATCTTTTGTTTTAGGGGCTTTGTCAATTTGGACGAAATTCCGTGAAGGAAAAATAGCTGATGTATAAAAAACATATTTTCTCAATTAAATTACGTTAGAAATATTCTTAAAAAAACTGAGTTATATTTGAAAAGCCACATCCAAATTAATTTCCCTGTTTAAGAGCTAAGAATTTCACGGCGCTCTATGTCAAATTTATTAGTCGGGCATTAGGAATGAAATATTTTATCGCGTTCTTCATTCAAAATCATTCCTTATTTTCTTCTATAGCTAAGACAGATGAAGGCAGCAAGTCTGAGAAGCCATGATAGAGTGGCTCTTTGAAGTGCACCCCAGACTCCATTCATCTTTCATATTAACATAACGCATCCACTCATTTGCATATCTTTTAGAGGCGCAATATACGGGATACTTAAAGCATCAAGCTCACAGGAGTTGTTATTGAAAATGGTAGGTACGAGAGCAGTATGCATGTGCCTTAGAAAATTACCATAACAGGAGATGGCATTGTCAGACGATCCTCGTATAATAAACTAGAACAATTCTCATGCTGATCGTGCATGGATACGCACGCCTGCAATAACCACTAAGAGACTACATTCTTACTTCATTCTACATTCTTAGTGGTTATTGCAGGCGTGCGTAGCATATAGTAGATATGCGATCTACCGCGATGATAAAATCAGGCTTTCAACTCAGAGCTATTAGCTAAGCTATTTAACTAACAAATCTTTATGTCACATTGTGTGCACACCACCGACCTGGCGGTATATTTAACCAAGAAACATCGTATGTAACTACTCCGGTTCGTTTAATATTCAAAGACTGGAAATATTATTTCTGAGGAATAAATTTTAGAAGTAAGGCCTTTCATTGCGTTGGGAGATATAAATGTGGAACCTATAATATTGTTATGTATATTTACTGTTCAGGCTAAGAGAATTTATATTCAGTTTGAGACTTTGGATTAAAATATATATAACTTACTTTAATCTAAATATATTTGTATACGATATTTTATTTGTGTTTATTAATAAATAGCAAGTCTTTACGCATGGATTTTAAAAATCAAACCTTAAAAAAATATACAAAATATCCCACCCCCTTGAGGAACTGTATCTATTAAAAAAGGTGGCTTTATACATATAAAAATAACGACTTTGTTTGATAATAAGTAAAGATTTTTTCTTTTATATCTGTTGAATAATTCAAAAGTGATTATATCTAGGGAATATAATTATTTTTCTTGATTTAGAAATTAATTTCAAAATAAAACAAACACAGATTGATAAAAATATCTACGCCTTTTTTGATAGTAAAGATTTTATTATTTGTACCGGAAAAATCCTGTGCAAGAAAAAAATTAAGTTGTGTTCTTAAAACGAACAATGTATTGAAACGTTGTAAGCAGTTGTATTCGTGCTTCATTAAATAGATTTCTTTAACAATATTAATGATGTTATTCTTTACATAATATAACGGTAACATAAATTGAATAAAATCAACTTTTCGACTGTCATTTTCGTCAAGACACTCAATCGCTGCTCGCTTCCCAATCGTTCTGGAGAATATTTTAAAGGAGCATTTACTCAGAACGGGACCACTTCTAGTCTCTCAAGTCGTCTCAAGTTCACTCTCAGAAGTGAGTGCTGCTTTTTTACATTAATTATATGAGAAGGGTCCTTTAGATTCACTTTTAGATATTGTTTGAAACTCACGAATGTGTAAGCGTTTGGATATTTGCTTGAGTTTAATGATTAATTATTTTATTGGAATAATGTTGACTATTTGTATCTCTATAGCCTATTAAGGTTCCACGGGCACAGGCCCTTCATATACTCCAACTTTTTACCATAGCGGTAGTAAGTATCAAGTAGATATAAAAGACAAGTACCTTACCTATAGTAAAATACAACACAAACGCAAGATTTTACATTTTGTTTATGAAAATAAATAATTTGTTTATTTCAAATACTCTAAAAACACGCTTGAATATCCAAAATATTTTTAATATTATTGCGTTGTCTTCGGTCCTCAATATGTGTGCAACATTTCAGATCAATTCGATTACTGCAAGTGGGTGAAAATCACTTTCAAAGATTCCGTTACATAGATTATTACATTGATAGATACGTACCGCACTAATAAAAGCATGTTAAAAGAAACATGTGTTTTCATCCCTAATTCTGTAGTTGAAATTTTAAAAGCCCGTATGGTAGTAGCTGAAATAAATCTGTTGTAACAATGACAACTTTCGCATAATTTTGACGACATGACAATGGTCCTATACGAGTTCCTTTTGTTTCTATTTTAATACGGAATACTAAAAAAATATTAACACATACTTGTATTTAATTATATAGGTAAGTAGGACAGCTATAATAAAACTAAAACATTGCTATCATTAACAAAACTTTATCAAGAACTTCCAATTAACGCCACACCTAACAAAAGAGATATTTCACCAAACCAGGAGATCGACTAACACATGACATTTTGAGATACAACCAATTACCAGTCAAAATGCTTCCGAAGCAGTACTTCGATAAAACTGCTGACACACTCGTCCGGCTAACGAGGGGAAACTTTCCAGATCTGTACCAATATATCTCATACTATATAACTATACATATCAGAGTCATTGTAACGACAATATAATATAATTGTATAAGAAAATTATTGAACGAGCAATTAGTTACTACGTCGGGCTAAAATTTCGAATTAAAAAATGGGGTATTAAACTGTCACCACACGGATCAATGAAGCTAATTTTTCATCATCATTATCATCACTGTCAGGCCTGTGAAGGCAGGCAGAGACAATACGAGTATAGAGCGCCAACTGCTACGGTCATATACGGATGACGATTTTAAGTGCCACATAGGTACTTGGTGGTTTTGGAAAATTTTATATATTTTATTCGTTTTATTTTTGCAGAATTTAATAATATTCCCGTAGTACCAACACGCATACAGACATAATAATATTAATAGGAACTGGGTCACCCTTTAATATGTGCGATTTAACAGGAATCTTTGTGAGATATTAATTTTTATGAGGAACTGTATTGTGTGTATGTCGGCTTTTGTGAACATCTGTGTTAACAGAAATTAACATTTTCAGTGTATTTTGAGCAATTTAAAAAAAAAACATGTTCGTGCGTTTTAATGACATGTTAAAGCATATTTTTGTTCGTGTTAAAGTACTATTTACCGAAAACACTTCCAGATTTTAACCATCTTCACCAAAAATTCTATTATTAGCAAGTGATATTAAAGAAATAACGAATTAATTATAAAAAAAAAATAAAAAAATATAAATGAGTTAAAGTCCCGCTCATGGTAATAAATTTTATCCATAAATATTTAATTTTTTTAAAAATATATGTAAATATGCTTTTTTTGCTCATGAAAGTTATTACAGGTTAATTAATCTCTAATATCCTACATTGGGATCTCCTGTATTGTGGACACTAATCTACATTTAAGTGATTCTGTACATATTGGTTTAGAATCTGGAATGGGATATACCACAAAAATTTTAAAATGGAATTCGGCAACCCATAGTTGGAAGCATTCCATCATTATATGTGTACAGTTATAATAAATATTTCAGTGTTTGTAAACGTGTATGCTTAAAAACTTGAACGTGAAGCGGAAGTCTCATAACTTTAGTTATTTCTGCGTGCATACTTAGAGCGAAGCTCCATTAGAGCATTGCGCTGCGTTGCGTCGCGTTGTCGCAACGGAACGACGCATTGTATGCTACACCTGCGTTGCGTTGACGCTGCGACAAAGCAACGCAAAAGGGTATGCACGCCGTCGCAGCTGCGTCTCAGTTCATCCTTCAGCTGCCCAGTCATTCGCCTTACGAAATTTATCACTGTAATGTTCGTGTGATTTATCCCATATAATGGGTCTTTCTTGGTCCAAATAATATATGAGAAAATCAATATCAATATTAGTTGACTCATGGTAAGGTAAAATATCGTTACGCTCGTCTAGCTTCCTCACCTAGCAGAGCATCACTGTCCGTCGTCGCAGCGGCGCTCCGACAACGCAGCGCATCACCCTCTCTCCCGCTTCGTCTCTTGTCCGTCGATCCGTTGAAACGTCGCGTGCGACGACGCAACGGTCTAATGGATCATGTCATAAAAAATTATGGAAAACGACGCAGCGAATACGCTGTGACCACGCAACGCAGCGCAACGCACTAATGGAGCCCCAGCCTTAGCGTCCTTGCGTCATTACATGCGTCAATATTATGCATTTGGGAATGAAAACATACAGACGATGAATTTTGAAGCGAAAACGCTGCGGTTTTATTACATCAGTACGGCCACGTTCTTATTTAGGCTTTTAGTGTTTATTTTGCATTTTATATTCCTTATTTTTTGGAAGCAGGAAGAAGACTTATTTGCAAAACTGCAAAGTTGTAAATTCACAACTGTAGAGACTTTTTCTTCTAAATGACGCATCTTTATAAAGAACGCCAGTTATCCCAAACGTCAAAAAAAAAATTTACCACATTAAAGTAATTTATTAATTTTGGAATTGACTTGCTATGCTTTTACTTAATAAATTAAATTGTAGTGGTAAAAGCGATCACTGCAAGCGGGACTTGAACCCATGACCTCGTAATACCGTTCCGTAGCTCTGCCAACTGAGTTTATTGCGATCGTGCTAACAGTAACCAATTTGACCACCACAACGTTCCTCGATTGAGTCTATTTCGCATTTTTGTTGTGCAACGTGGGTTCAAGTCCCGCTTGCGGTGATCACTTTTCCACTACAATTTAATTTATTAAATTTACCACATGTTTAGAAATGGTACTTATATTGTCCATTGCTATTATAATTAAAAGGTAATATAATATTATACTCCTTCATAGAATGGATTTAATTGTTTTCGTGTAGTACTAAAGGCGTGGCTGCACATTATAATGCTACGTATGTTTCCAATAACTATAAGTCGGCTCGGTAATTTTGCAAGTTGTACGTGTAACTTTGTTCATTTTATACGTATACAAACATACATACAGTATCTATACATTGACCTTACTGCAGTGATTAGAACATTGCATAAAGTAACTACATAACACCAACTATATCACCCATAGCACTAAAGAGAGTGAACAGTTATTAAAATAGTGAACCACCATTCTACAAATATGTTAATAAAGAAATATTTAAGGACATTTTACAAAAAGTCCTCTGGTCCCAAAGTAATAGGAATACTACTTATACATACTTTTCTTTGTAAATACATACTTATAGTAAATACCTACAAACATTTGTGTGACATTTTAAAAATAGCGTAAATATAATTGTACTGTGCGGGGATGGAACCCGGGACCTTGTGATTGACAGTCCGTTACTTTATCCACCAGGCCCGTCATAAAATGTAAGAAGGCCAGAAGGCATATTTTAAGACCTCAAACAGTTGTTTATCATTGATTTTCTTATGATTGTAAATAACATTATTATGCTGTCGTGAAAATCCAACCCATCATCTTCATAAAAGAGATATTTAATGTCATCTAAATATCACCTTAGAAATAATTATCCTGAGCAGAAATCGAACCTGGCCTTGTTCAGAAAAATCGCTTTCACTACATATTATTCCATATGGTTTTAAAATTAAGAATATTATAGAAACACTCCATAATATTAAATGTCACCAAACCTTTTAGACGTTAGGGCGTGACAAAGAAATGACTAAGGGTGTGACATACATTAACCTCTTTCTGTGTTCGTCGGTTAATGATTTGTTTAGAAACATAACATTTTAGTTTTGCACGTTACACAAAGATAATAAAAACTGGATTTATACACTTGGGTCGGAAAAATAAGTTTTAGTCTGCAGCTATAATTAGCTCAATACGTACTTCGGGCGTATTATGAGCTTTTTTAAAATCATGCAAGTTCCGTAGCAAGCAGGCCGTACACTGCCTGACTAAATTACTTAATATGGCAGGTATAAAACTTTTATTTGTACCTTCTGTTTAAACATATTAATCTATGACTGGTTTAGAGAACTGACTGACTGGGAGTTATGTTCACAATGCGAATTTTCCAGGCAGTTCAATTCACGACGTAACCTGTCTGAAAATAAAAGCTCATAATACTAACTAGATTTTTTGTAAAAATGCCAAAAGATGTAATGTTAATTTCACGTAAAAATTGTTCAGAAATGTTATTGAAATATCAATAATCTAGATCTAAAACACTATAACCTAGATCTTATACAGACTAAGATATTATAACCAATCCATTTCTAAGTACAAACAAAGTTGCTACGTATATAGCGGCATAAGATCGATCACTATGTAACAAGCATACAGGTGACGAAGTTCGTAAGGGTAGTAAGTGCAAAGCCATGTTACGTGCTATACTAAGAAGGGATGTATACCTATGAAACTATCGTATGTAGATAGAGGAATGGTGGTTTTAATTAGATTTGATTATATAAATAGTAATTAGTTCCAGTGATTGGTTATACCTATGAATAAATAAATAATCATGGACATTTCAAAAAACGTCCTCTAGTCCCAAGCTAAGCTTATAATGCTTGTGTTATGTGAATAGCAGAATACGGATATACTACATATACTACTTTTCTTTCGTAAATACGAGTACATACTATGTTTATTATTAACTTATAATTGTAAATGTTATGGCTCTCCGTATGTTGAGCGATTAAGAATACAAGTGTTACTACACCATATCCTCCCTAGGTTGCTTTAAAAGGCAGCTAAGGGATATTGTATACAGATAACATCCTCAATGAGAGACAGAAACCTCGAGAAGAAATCCTTTGTCCACACGCCTGGTCAGCGCGGCATAGTATATCAAAACCCATCCCCTAAAATGTAGGAGGTCCATGCCCAACAGTGGGAAGTTAATGGGGTCAAGAGACAGAGAAAGAGAATTGTAAATTAAATGGTAAATAAAAAAAATTGTTAGCCAATAACGATATGATGGATGAAAAGCAAAAATACTCTGTTGATTTTTTGGGGTACGGTACCAAAAGGCAAAACAGAAGTAATACTGATAGTTCACCGTCTATTCGTCCATCACCAGGCTGTATCTCTGGAACGGTGATAGCTAGTTGATGCCGTTACGATAAATACTAATAATCATCAATTTCCTGTTCTTATCCCCTTATTTGGAGGTGAGAATGTGACGGAAATAATAAAATTATCTATCTTTGAAAGTAGATTTTATATAGAGCAAAATTCTTTAAAATTAGATCCGTGCTAGATTAAACGCTACATAAGCATTTTCTCTCATAATTAGAAAAGTTATAAAACACAAGTATACAAAATATATTTCATATGATGTAATACAAAGCTATAATTTAAATCCAAAACACCATAAAATACTCATAAAATAGTTCTCTAACTATACACAACAAGAGATTGTACAGCGATAACATATTGTTAGTAATATTAAAGCTTGTTATTAAATTTAAGGATATCAAGTTATATTTTCGTAACTACTAAAATTATAAAAATAAAGTTTGTAGGAGTGTGTCGATGGATGTAAATTTAAAGTTATCGAGTTTAAAAAGTACATTTTATATAGTCGTTATTTTGTATGTATGTCCTTAAGTGAGCTTACATCTTTAAAACTACACTACGGATTTTGATGCGGTTTCTTTTTAAAAGATTAATGGTCTTATTCATAATGAGTTATCGAAGGTTTAAACGGAGATTTTATCGGACAGATAATAAACGTTTTAGCGTAAAAAGACTATTATAAATAACAAGTTTTGACAATTTTCGCGAACCGATTTTAGCGAACTTTTAAACCTCCGATAAGTCGTTATGAATAAGACCAAGAGTATTTTACGAGGATAGTTTGTTTTGCATAATTTGTTAAAGTTTTTTACTATCTAAACACACGTACAAAGTTGTGGGCTATCTAATAGCTTATTTATCAGAAATTGTGGGCATTTGGTTAGCTTTCAATATAAAAGTAATAAATGTGTAATCAATATCTGTATTCTAAGTACTCCTAACATAAACATAGCGTACGATTATAGACGTTCTGTAGAAACTTAGTAAATGTTAGTTTATTTTTAACTCGCTTTTATTAGCTCGGTTCGTATCTCTCTATATAATAATGTTAATCCACGTAACGAATCTTTGAAAGTGATTTTCACCCACTTGTAGTAGTCGGATTGATCTGAAATTTGAACACATGTTAATAATTATCGATGATCAGAATTTTCGAGTGTTATTATAGTTTTTGAACTAAGTATTTATTTTCAGATCAATAACAATACTAAAGACAAGGACCTACATACCAAATGCACACGCTCTTAATGTTTACGTAAGAATTTTGATCTTGATTTAAAATTGTTGTTGAATTATTTCTAAATATTAATCGTATGTCACAACAACGACACTTTGAGCCGGACACACCGGACGGTCCGGACACAGTCCCGGTATAACACTAACCTAAATACAAAACACGCGAGCATTTCCGAAGGCTCGAGTCGTTTCCGCTTCCTGTTGTAAAAAGCGAGCTGCAGAGGATCTGATAACAAAGATATCGATTATATGGATATGGCTTAATATAATTTAACAGCATTCAAAACCAATTATAAAAAAACTGCCTTAGTTAACAGACTTGTCACGGCATTCATAGCCCTGTCAGTAGTTTTTAATTCTATATTCATTAAGGCCTTTATGAATATATAAGTCGAATGGCAAGTGTATCATGAATGGTAGCTATAAGAACATGTACGTCATTGGAAGAAAGTACCACTTGTAGTATATTATTACAGCACGGGTTACATAGATAAAAGTAAGTCCCGTGCGACGTTGTGACGGTAATTATATTATTTATGTTACTAATTTATAATCAGAGTAAAACAAATATCTGAATATTAAACAATACGCCTGTGTATATTGTATTGTTATTGTTCTAAAAATTATAAATACCAATAAAATATTTCATAAATTCAATATCTAGTATTTGAATATTTAAATTTATGCGAAGCGCGTGCCATGACTAGTCGTATCTAGTAGTTATATATCAGTAAGTAGGGCGGGTCGGTAGTCGACAATTTATTTCACATTAGCGCCTTTTGTGGAAGCCATTAGTCTCTACGATAAACCCAATGTAGGAACTTCTTCTAGATTCACATCCATAAAAATTAAAGATCGTTTGCCTTGATAAAGAAATTTGTGGGCGTTTAACTCAAGAAATAGTAATTTAAGAATCGTTTACTAACAAACCATGCTGTTAAGAGGATACCAAAATAGCTTCGTGTATTTTTCTATGTACGAAGTTTTCATTGTTTCTTTAGATTGAATGGCTGGAGCTCAAATTTTTAAGTATATGTTTTTTCAATATATGATCTAGGATCGCATAAACTCAGAAACGCGATTGAAAAAAGTTTTCTCGATAGAAAATCTTGGCGAAACAAGCTCTCTAATTTTTTCTTTTTTTCATTTGTCGGTCTATTATCGCGTATTAACTAATGAAATAACTTTAAATAATAGGTAACTATTATGTATAGAAACACGTGGATCAGAATTAAAATATATTTAGTAGATTTTGAGTAAATAGGAAAAGTATCCCTAATTCTTCATTTTCTGTGCCTACTGGCTGTGTTAATATGTACGTGTCGGCGATGATATACGATAATATTGATGTAGGCCCTTAAAGCCAAGTAGTTTAGTTTATACTAATTCTACATCAATATAATAAAGCTGAAGAGTATGTTTATTTGATCGCTTTATTGCAGGCACTACAGGTTCGATTGAAAAATTCTGTCTTTTTTGGAGAGTTCATTTATCGAGGAACACTATAGGCTATATAACATTACGCTGCGATTAATAGGAGCGAAGCATTAGTAAAAATGTTGCAAAACCGGGCGAAATTTTCTAAACTCTTTGCCTACGGAGTTGCAGGCAACAGCTAGTAAACTATTTATATCTAGACTAAAATCAAACATTCATTACATTAGACGGGCTTGGTGGTGGAGTGGTTTATGTAATGGACTACAGATCACGAGGTCGCGGGTTCGATTCCCGCTTGGGACTATCATTTGTGTGATATCCATAAATGTCATACAAATGTTTGTACTGCGTCTGGGTGTTTTCTATGTATTATAAGTATGTATTTACAAAAGAAAAGTAGTATATGTAGTCTATCCGTATTCTGGTACCCATAATTCAAGCATAGAAATATAGCTTACTTTGGGACCAGAGGGCATTGTGTGAAATGTCCTGAATATTTATTTATTTATTTATTCACATAGTGATCATGTATTGTAGTGACAGATTCATACTGGGATAAAATTTAAAACAAATGCACGTATCCTTTTAATCTGTATAAAGTGGTTTTATCTATTTAAAATCTATTTTGAACAGTATAAATGTAGTGATATTACACTCACAAACTTTAGTTTTTAATACGACTGTTATTTCTTTTAACACATTGTAATATACTAATAGTTTTATAATAGGTGAACAATTTAAATCTATTTATTTGAACAATAATTATGGACGCCATATGCAATAAGCATAATAATGATTGTTTTAGCTTCACTGGCAAGACTGTGATTAGTGATTATTACATTTGACCGGGAGTTATGCCTTGGTAGTCTGTGGTCATATATTTCTGTTAGCATTAGTGTATTATTGGATATATTAATTTATGAGAATTTACAGACAGAACTCCTCATTATGAAATAATTTACGATATTTAAATACTACATAATAAAATAAATAAATGTTCATAGACATTTCGCATAACGTCCTCTGGTCCCAAGCTAAGCTTATAGTATGCTTGTGTTATGGGTACCAGAATACGGATATAATATATTATACTACTTTTCTTTTGTAAATACATACATAGAAACACCCAGACATAATTCAAACATTTTTATGAAAATTATAAATATCACATAAATGATTCTTTTGCCCATGATCTTCAGATGTGATTTATACCAAATATGATATATACCTATATGATATATATAATATGATATATATAATATGATATATATGATACATACCAAACTTATAAAAGCGTGTTAATGATGCTGCTCTATAGCCTCTATCTATCCCTAGTAAGGCGATTCGGGTGTGTATATCTACAAAATAAACTAAATTATAATGGAAAAAATGATAACCATAAGCGGGTCATTTTTTCCATTATAATTTAGTTTATTTAGTAAAAGCATAGCGAGTCAATCGCAAAATATTAATATATTAATATATCTACAAAACTTTAAAATCAAATTTATAAGAGTATATTTTAAAAGATTCAAAAGTAAAAAACATATGGTGAACTTTTTGAAAAATTAAAATACCAAACTAATTCAAATATCTGCTTTGGTTTCCCATCGCCTAGCATCAGGGATCAAAATAGGGCTCAACATTATAAATCAAAAACATTTGTCAAGCATGCAAAGCTTAATAATTCATGATATTTCAACCCTCACTAACAAATAAGGGATGAGGGATTTAGAATAGCAAAGAATGTGAAAGAAAAATATTAACTTAATTAGAAATGGATGCCCCTTTTTATATGAAAAGGTGCTTTTGTGTAAGGGATTTTCAAACTTTGTTTTGGTATACACGTTACCTTTGGTTAAATAAGAAAAGTTTCGTTTAGACCGGTGAGCGGAATTAGTAAATAAACACACTGAAGTGCTTATTACATTAAGCTTGTTGTTTAATAATAGCAGCTAACTAAAACAAGAATATCAGCAAGCTGCATTGATTAGTTTGTTGTATGGGAGCTATCATTGTTCTTGAGATACAGTCTGGTGCCGGACAGACAAGGAGCAAAGTCTCAGTGATAGGGTAAAACTTTAACTTTCAGTACGGAACCTTAAAAATTTGGTCGTCTTCCCTGTATATACCCCGAAAATTTTGAGAAAATGAAGTGTGTAGAAGACTTTCCAGAAAATTTTCCAAAATACAGTAATAGAGCTGTGTTTAACCTTTTGATACGTAACACTAAAAATGTTTTCAGCTCCTGCAAAACTTATTTTGCAGGAGTAAGTGTAATAAGGGAGGAGCGGCGCCATCTATATTATTATACTCTTTGGCGGCGCCACTGTGCCACTGTTGACATCATTTCTGTATAAAAATTTACCTAATAAATAATTTACGGCATTTCAAGTGATTCAGTTTGTGAACAAACATACTACAAGTTAAGAATCACCCAGAAAGTATAAAGTTCTACGAAGTAATAGTGATAAAAAACAATCAAAAATACAACGGACACTAAACAACAAAACAACCACTTTCCATGTAGTGTTGAACATTATAAACTGAAAATAAAAGTGAAGTGAATTAAAATCTACATATTAGGTGTTCTACCAGGTCAGTCCTGTCCACTTACGCGAAAGTACGAAATAACTTAACCTAAAAAACACACCAAAAAATATCCAAGTCATCGCGGTGTAACAAATAACTTAGAAAGGTGCCATCTAGCGACCAATGTTTGAACTAAATCGATAAAGAACAAACGCAAAATCAATATCTACAACCGACACTGATACTACCCAGCTAAGAGCTTCTGCCAATAACTACAAGAGGACGCTACGCGTATCTTTTAGAATAATGGAAGAAGTTTTGAAAGCGCTTGAGGCAATAAGGAAAGATTTGGATAACCAAAGACACGAAATCCGTGAAATGGGAAATGATGTTACTGAAAAAGTTACACAGAATATAAGCAGTATGTTTGAAGAAAAATTTTTTGCATTAGAAAAAAATCACGAAAATTTGAAAGAAATAGTAGAAAATCAGGAGAAAAGAATACACGCTATAGAAAGACAGGCAAGGAAAAATAATTTGGTATTTTTCGGCATAGAAGAAAAGGAAAAATCACATGATAACCTAGAAAGAACTTTATGTGGACGGAACAATATCTTTCTCTAAAACTAAGCTACATCGACATCCAAGAAATAAAAAGAATAGAAAAATAGTTGAAAAACTACGCCCGATAGTGGTGACCTTCACAACTCTAGGCACAAAGATAAAAATTTTGAAACAAAAAAGAGCACTAAAAGATACACATTATTACATTAAAGAAGATTATCCAAAATATGTATTAGAGAAGAGAAGGGAGCTACATGAACAATTACAACAGGAAAGAGAAAAAGGAAACTTAGCTAAAATTATATATGATAAACTGATTATTACAAAGAATACCACTAAAAGGAAGCTGCCTACGTCACCCGAGAATGCCACTGAAACCAATGTAGAGAAGAATACGCAATTAAAAAAGAAGAACAAAACACAACAAATTGTCACATCGGTCAGGAGGTCTAGCAGCTTCTCTGAAAGAGTTATTAAAAAAGGAATACTAAACTACGTAGTGAAAAATACAGCGAATAAGAACAATAATCAAAACAATCAAGCATAGCAATTCAGCGCCTCCTCCTCCGGCACAGAACAAACAAACACACAAATAAAAACAAGAAACAACAAAAATAATCTTCCAATCCGGCCGGTCACCGTGGAAGAGTACGACCATAACCCTCCAAAAATAAGACGCCTCAAAGGCTAAGAACAGAAACAAAGAAAAACCACAATATTTACACATAGCAACGTACAATACTAAATCCTTATCGTCATACGAACGCCTACTAGAACTAGAGGAAGCAATACAAGAAATAAAATACGACGTTATAGGAATATCAGAAAGACATCGTTGGAGGAGGCCTTTACCCAACCTGGGGACCTTGCTAATAAATGTACCTAACTAAGTGTTATAGATAGTACCTAAATTATGATGAAATGTAGCAGGATCAAATAAAGGCTTTTTTATTTTTCTTATTTTTATTTTATTTTATTCATAAGTGTAATAAGCAGTTCAGAATATTTTAACTCACATTATTCAATGGTTGAGCTAAATTATTAAGACGTTACGTTTAGAACTTTCTCGAATATTCTTAATTAGGTACGACTATCATATAAAATTCTTTATTTCTATTAAATATTATAACTATTTTTTAAGTTACTTAATACTTTAGGTACAAATTTTGTGTTGTATTCACTAAAATATAAATTTGAATTATGTGCTATTGCTAATGTAATTTATTAATTTTGCAATTGACTTAATATGCTTTTACGTAATAAATTAAAAGCAATTGCTTTTAACTATAATATCAATTACACCACAAAGGTGTAATAAAACAAGACGTTTTAATTAAAAGCTATATATTTTATAAGAATCGTACCTCTTCCATACATCCCCCGTAATAATATGACCCCCGTTAATTTATGCTGTCTGATATCCCTATAGCCATGGCGTTACGCCGCTCGCTGCCGTAAATTCGAGCACAAATTGAAAGTACCATTGTTGGTGAATGGCGAGTGGTGATTCTTTATCGGTAGGGTAAATATTACATAGTAAAATAAAATGAGCAGTATGGAAATTATGGCGTTTTATAAAATAAGTTAACTATCCATGAGATGATGGATTAACAAAACAAGTGTCACCACCCCTTTTACTTCCCAGGTCCCTGTATAATAGTAATTTAAGTGCCTTATACAGCACAAGTCATCTAAATGAGTATTGTACAAAGATAACATCCTCTGTGAGAGACTGAAAACTTGAATATAAACTCTACATACAACCTACATCTTAAAAGAATTATTACTAACTGTTCTCATTGAGTTGTAATTCTTCATGCTAATATTAAGTCTTAAAATATTAATGACCAATTCTGCCCTGCTGTTGTGTGCGTGGAATTCGCGAATTTGTAAAATGTTATTTAGTCAATATAATATTATGTAATTTGGTCGAAATTTCAGTAATATGTTAGTAAAAACAGCAATGAAGTTTATGTAATCGTTTTTGCGTGATGCACGTATTAACAGACTGTAAGAACTGATTTTTAGTTTCTACAGCTCTAAATAAACTAAATTATAGTGGAAAAAATGATAACCATTAGCGGGACTTGAACCCACGACCTCTGAATACCATTCCGTTGCTCTCCCATCTGAGCTATCATGGTTCCCGCATAGTGCGCGTGCAAGTTTTATTTCGATTTGTATATGACTAATTTCCATATTGTTAATCTACATACTGTGGCAGGCTGCATGACGACCCTAACTATTTTATTTATGTATCTGACACGTGCATTGTCTGCACTGAGACGTACTTGTGGCTGTTTGTATTCATCGGTTTTGTATTCATACGAACTAATCGTGTGTGTGTTAGGGTGATAAACAGATTTCTATTAATTTATGACTAAAATAAAGATATCAAAATCCGTACTTATCGCTGCTTTAATATTTTGACCGTAAAAATAATGAAATTGAAAATTTTATATGTACTAATATTAAAAAGCTGAAGAGTTTATTTGTGTGTTTGAACGCGCTAATCTCAGAAACCACGGACCGGCCCGATTTTAAAAATGATTTCAGTGTGGGATTTCTTTTATAGAAGAAGGCTGATAGGCACGCAGTACGCTGCGATAAATAGGAGAAAGCATCAGTGTAAAATGTTGCATTACTGGGGTAATTTTCACGTGAAATAAATGCATTTATTTTTTTCTATTATTACTTAAAAATACTCTCACTATAATGTTGTGAAATAAATTTCATTACAAGAAGTATTCGATCTAGTCTGACAAAATTTTAAAAGCGTCCACTCAGTTGGATTTATCCCAAGTCTTGTGTATCAGAAGAATGTTGAGTTTATTTCCACCACCCAGCCCACTAATTGGCACTATTAAGCAATGGTTTCTCCAATACTGAAGGGTGTTTGATCTTCTCATAGCACGCTGACCAGGCGTGTTGGAATAAGATTTAGTTTAGAGCTTTCCATCTTTCTCAGAGCATGTTTTCAGCTTATAATATACCTTAGCTGCGTTTACAACATCCTGTGAAAGACATGGCATAGGTAATGTATTTATCCACCAACACATAAGTAGAAATATTTTTTACAAAAATACGAATTAATATAAAAATAATTCAGGTCAGTAATTAAGAAACAAGTTTTTTTTTAAATGAACGGTTAGTTCTAATCAAATGTTCATGTTATGACGTCACACGTGTTAGCCATTAGCCCGTAACGTGCATGCAAATACGTACACCGTCACTAATTTGTTTAGCATAAATGTTCACCCCTCTCGTACACGCACTATGCAGAATTTAAAACGTTTTAAAAGAACACGCTTTGAGTTGTAAAACAAAAGTAAAGTGGGTTCGATGACTAACAAGGATTGTTTGTCTTATACAGAGTGGCGATTTAGTTATCACATTAATTGATACCACATATTCTACGGAACATTCTTTGACCATTATTAAACTAATAAATAAATAACACTTAATATTTTAGGCACAGGAATTTTTTTTCGTATTTATCATAAACAACAACCTGTAAATAAATGTATAGAGATATCAGCTGACCAATACTCGTAGGTCAAGGCCAAGATAGGTAGCCATATCGAATTAGGTATCAAAATAGTTGAAGTAATCTTCGCGCGTGGGATGTCACGCTACAGTGTTACTTACAGTAATTCAAAGCAACTGTGTTCATTTGTGTACACCTATTAAGACTCAGTCTGAGACAAAGGGCATATTACATATGCATATTACATATTTAAGAAAGTCGTTATTTTTGATCGAACTCAAAATCTTTATAAATTACAAACGTGTTTCAGCGTTCCAAAATTTGTAAATTGCATGTAAAATGTACATACGTACCTAAACGGTTTGAAGATATGGAATTGGCTTACTGTTTAGATGTTTAGTGTTGTCTCGTTCGGAAGTAATTCGGCTATTTCCGCCCTACAACATGTCAGCGCGTGAGTCGCTTTTGTTTTACAAATTTCTCCTTAGTGCCGCGCCTCCCTTTGATGTAATTGGTGTTATCCTAGTAACCGTCTTAATCGCGCACGAGTTTTCACTGTTTTATTTGTTTGAAACTTTATTTTTGTGTAATACATATTTGTTGACTTTTTAAATATTTTCGTTAGTTTTTTATTTTGTTTGTGACAGGACACGTTAATAACTTAATACCTAGTTACTTTAGTTTAGTGAATGTGTTAATCTGGATATTATTACTTTTTATATTATTCAATGACGGAAGACCTGCGCTAGTTTTAAACTAGCATAACGCTGAGTCTAGTCGTATTTGTAACTTAATTTGAAATGTGCTTCATCAAATCTTATTTTTACTTTTTTTTCGTTTGCTCTTGATTGTAAATGTAATTACCTACCTTTGAGACAAGTTACAAATAAACTTTCTTTCTTTCTTTCTTTCTTTCTTTCAATATGCCTCGCGTCAACTTCACATCTTCGGAGTATACAGACATGATTCTCATTTACCGAGAATGTCATCAAAATGCAGCGCTGGCGTTAAGAACATACCGAGACAGATTTGATACCACCCGTGTATGTCCTACAGATTCACGAATTTTCATACGGGCATTACAAAGATTACGTGACAACCAATCTTTGGTTCCGCGTCACATTGAATTACCTCCGCGAATTACAGTCACTCGTAAACAACAAATAATTGATCTATTTGCTCGTAATCCAACCTCAAGTCTCCGTAGAGCTGCTCGCCAATTCCACGTACATCACAAAACTGTACACCGAATAATAATAAAAAATAAGCAGCGACCATTTAAGTACACAAAGGTGCAGGCTTTGCTGACAAGAGATAAGCCAGTCAGAAAAGCTTATTGTCAATGGCTACTTGGCAAAATAACAGATAACCTTGACATTTTGTCAAACGTTACGTGGACTGATGAGAGTACTTTCACTCGCAACGGTGTGTGGAATCGGCAGAACTTGCGTTACTGGAGTAGTGAGAATCCACACCTATGTCGAGAGTCCTCACACCAATACCGATTCACCGTTAATGTTTGGGCTGGTATGCACGGTCATCAAATAATTGGTCCAATTTTTATTAACGGCAGCCTTAACGGACAAAAGTTTTTGGAACTCCTTAATGGCCCCATGACAGATTACGTTGCCGGATTATCCGTCGGTGCGAAAGCTCGTTTATGGTACCAACTGGATGGTGCACCTCCTCATTCTGTACTGGCGGCTAGGGAGCGCCTCACTGATATGTTCGGAGAAAAGTGGATTGGCCGATATGGACCCTCTCGATGGCCAGCGTGATCACCAGACCTTACACCGTTAGACTTCTTTTTATGGGGTTTTATAAAAAGCGAAGTTTACTGTACCGATGTGACAACTGTGGAAGATTTAAAAAATAGTATAGTGAGGGCCTTTAACATATTAAAAATTTTAGCCGCTAATGGTGACTTCGTTCAAAGGTTACATAATAATATTATGCGGCGATGTAGACTTTGCATTCAAGTTAGAGGTAGACATTTTGAAAATTTAATGTAAAGCAGGTAAATAGATTTATTGATTTGATAATTATGTGAATTACATAAAATTAAATAACAAAATGCCGCAAAACTGTACCTACATTGTCTGATGAGTAGGTACCTACACACGCGTCGACGTGCGACGTTGCCGCTTTACAGGTCAGTAAATTATTATAATTAAGGGTGTTCTATTTGGTCACAATTTTATTGCTATTTATTTTGTTCGAAATTTTAGTTTTCTTTTTTTAAGTAAAATTTGTTGTTTTATTGTTTTAATAGAAATATATTAAGCCGTGCTAGCCTCTGTTTAAATTAATGTGATTGTCTCCGCGCCACCTTGTATATTTGGGAATTCTTTAGATTAAAATATTATTAAATAAAAAAAAATACTGTATCCGTATTTTGATACAAACAACATAATCTTAAAGCATTTAGAGTAAGAGTATGTTACGGGATAAGGGCAGAAGAATGAAAAAGAACTTCTTCTGAATAATAAAAATAATGAAAATTCTTACTGAATATTACGGACCCACTAAATGTTTAAGTTATTTTTTTTTCTCCATTAACATAAGTAATGTTTTATAAACTAAATTTAATTTCCTATTGCAAAAAACAACATACTAAATTATCAGCAAACCTGTAACGCAGAAGCACCATCTAGTGTCTATTTCGAATGATAATTGCATTAGCTATCGTACTGTTTGAAAAGATACGGTATCGCGTTAATGATTATTCATTTTATTTCCTAAGTTTTTATGTCTAAACATTTTTATTAGGATAATTAAGCCTTGACTAGGCTATGAGACAATATCCATCTATCTATCCATCAACCCTTTTCCGTCCTATGCTGGACATAGGTCTTCTCTACAGAACGCCACACAATGCGCTGTTGTGCGCTAACTGCATTCATCTGCCCCCGGCATATTTAACGATATCGCCACCGTCGAGCCTTTATATAAAGGTGGTATTAATACATAAAGTAACATATGGAGGAATCATACTTCTAATATAACTTTTTTATTCATAAAATTAATTCCAAACTGAACGGAGTAAAAAAGTCGCAAAAGTAAAAGCGTGGGTTTTTATAGAAAAATACACAAATATGTGACAAGCCATTAGTAATAATAATATTAATATATATATATATAACCATAATACCATTTATGTGTGCATTACTTAGTACACTCTGCACTTAAAAATGGAAAAAATACTGTCTAAGAAAAAATAAGTGTAAAATAAACTATTTATATGTAATCTATTATTTATGTATTATCTATTTATAGGTATCTAATGCCGTTACCTTACCGTGCATACGGTGCATACACATACTCGTACGTAGCAGAAACCCGAGTTCGGTGCCCAAATTTACGCGCGGATAAATTAGTCGTTTCCCAATGCGATTTGCATCCCATCCTACATCGCTACGTAAGCGAAACGCAACTGGATGGGTGACTTCGTTTGGATGGATACTAAGTGTATTCTGGTTTCTAGTTTGATTGGCAGTGACTGAATTGAATTGTCCTATATAACGCACATGCCACTAGTTTATGTGTACTATATGGTACAGTTGATAGAAATTGTTAAATTGTTTCTGCTTTGGTTGTCATAAGAGAAAAAAGAAATTTTATATAGAAAATAGACGTGCAACTTAAAACTACATACCTGTTCAGCCTGATAATGATAGACTAGAATTACTTCTGTTGTGAATGTGGCTTCTGTCAGTTATATTTTGGTTTTATTACTATTGCAATACCATAATTATACCTCTAATTTAGTAATAAACAAATAGTTATGTTAAGATAATGCCGTGTAACACAATGAAAAAATAAATACAAAAAGTTTAAAATAAAAACTTTCTGTTTAAAATTATGTAATTAAAAAAAATAACAAAAAACCGGGTAACCTCACAGGAACTACTTCTACTCATTGGATGGTTGGGACAGAATAAATTAAAATAAAACAATTACTTCTCGCTGTGCTAACGCGATCAAATTTACATAGTATAGCTATTAGGACCCCTGATATGGTGGAAGATAATTAGTGAAGATAAAGTGTATTTTTTGTCCTATAGCAAGGACATTCGCAACACTTGTTTGCAAATAAACTTAAAAGGTTAAAATTTCAAAACTTTTGAATTATCCTGTTAAATATTATTAATTTTGTGTATGCTAGGAACCTTCACAATAACTGGAGGATAATTTTTATGCCATACGAAATTTTATTAACTAGGAGTGCTGAATATTTTATTTTTTAAACTTTTTATGTTTTGCTTAGATTACCTATCCTTTATATCTAAAAGAACCCGTGAGATAAATTAGCTTCATACTTTATTCTAAGTCCCTTGGTTCATGAAAACAATGACACAAAATATATAATCAAAAGATACACAAAACATTTATACGACCCTGATTGAGGTGATACCAATTGCCTTAAAATTCAATTTGATAAATACATTTTACCACAACATAAACTACACATTGAAACATGGAAACTCCATCAAAAATGTATAAAGCACACAATATGGTAATAGGCAGACGAACTTGCGTCACATTTTATGAGTACGAAAATTGGCAATACGAACAAAAATGTCCCCTACATAGTACAAAAGAACATTACAGGGACAAAATAGTATTAATGGGTCTCAATGTGAATTTTAGGGTTGTTAGTAAAATAATTTAAACCAACGCAACGATGAGAAAGAGATGTGTTGTAAAAATCAATGCCGTTTTTATGTGTGGCATCGTGACATCCATCCAAGTGAACTGTTTTAAATTTAGTTTCTTGAATTAAAAATCTAAAAACATAAATACCTATTTATTGCAAAGACATAAAAGTTGAAATAATTTAAGGATTTTTTCCACGTGGTAATGTATTTAGAATACAATTGTCGCCACCCCTTTTCCTACCCAAGAGACGCCCAAGGAATATTGTACACAACAAACATCCTCTGTGAGAGACGGCAAACTCGAAAATAAACCCTGCGTTAACACGCCTGGTCAGCGCCGCAAAGTAGACCAGACCCTTCCAAAGTAGAAAAAGCCCGTGCCCACCAGCAGTGTCACGTTCAGGCCATGAATAGGAAGAATAGAAGGATTTTTCTACTCCATTGAAATTACAGCGCTCTTTTAGCTTAAAATTTTCACGATATTTTTATTTTACGGATGTAACTTTTTCATTTTAAATATAATTCAATCTTTCAATTAGAATTCATTCATAAAGCCCTTTATAGCAAAGTTATGATAAGACAGATCCAACCCTTAAAGATAAAATTTTATTATGAGGGTAGTTCAATTAAAGCGCGTAGTCTCTTGGGTCTCGTGATAGGGGGCGCAATTATACCATGTCTACCTTTATGATGAATGGGATAGCCTAATAAAGGACTATTTTAATTTTGCTAATTAATTGATGATGTGTTTTTGTTTGATTAGAGATTTGTATTAGGGGGTAGGTGGCAAATACCTATAAGTATTTGTTTTACAAAAATGTTATAGAAATTTTCTCGCTATACCACGAAAGTATGTATTTTAAATCAATAAAAATTTTAGCAATTAAATCATTTTGCCTTTTTTGTCCGAAAAGCAACTACAGGCTTACAAAGTGATTTTGTTTTATACGTCTGTATGTTTCTATATTTTGTACCTACAGAAATCACTATGCTCATTTATATATTTTTAAATTATATAAATTGATATTCATTGACATTTGACATAACGTGCTCTAACGTGTAATAACGCTTGTTTATAGGTACCAGAACACGAATGTACTACATGCACTACATACAGAGTTTGTGAAACGTAAAATAACAAGAATTTATTTCATTGTGGCCAAATTACACTTAGAAATATCAGAGAAAAATATTATGAATAAAGTTGTGAACTATTAACACCACTGGTATATAACATTGGCAAACACTTTTAATACAGCAAAAAACTATAACAAAACTTTTAGAGAATAGTAACTAAATGACGTTGAAAAAGGTTCAGTTTTTGACGTACAATCGTCCACACAATGGGACACATTTAAATTCATATCCCAACATTGATATACATAAAACGTATTCGGTCCACAAGTTGCTCTCACTACGGAAATCACTGCACGATTATGAAAAGAGTTTGATGAATACACTCAGGAGGTTTTTATTCTTATTTTTATGGTGAGTAGGAAATAGTGGTTGTTAGGAGTAGTACACACTTGAGGCAAAAAATTCCGTAAACTATATTTTATATTAGCTCTTTCCCGCAACTTCGCATGGAATTTATAAGAGAAACCTTAATAAATTATAAAAAAAGCTATCCTCGTGAACCATACTATCTACAAGAAAAATCGCAACAAATTTCGTTGCGCAGTTTTAAAGATATAAGCTTCCATAGGGCACACATACATACAAAAATAACGACTTTGTTTTATGATAAGTAAAGAAAGAAGTAATTATTTAAAAAATGTGCAGAATTTTCAGGCGTGTTTTTAATTTGAAATTCAGTATTTTTATTTCCATTACATTTTGGAATGGAATAATATCTATGTACTGGAGTAGCTGAGTTTTTGTAACGAGGTGTTTAAAAATCAGGACTACAGGTAGGTACATGCTTTCGATAAAAAAAAAACACACACACATATAGAAATATATACACTGAATGTTATTCATAGACTACATTCCTTTCTCAATGACTTTGAGCAGCTGTTACAAACTTTACTCTTACAATCTTTGCAAACAAGTAAGTTACTGGGAAGAGAAGACTTGTTTTACTAGATTGTGCTTAAAATGATGTTCGAATTTCAAATATCTCTCATTTCCCCACAGTCGATGTATCCTTAATGTTCTATAACTCTGCCGCAAAAGTTCTATGCAAAAACATGTGCGTAGTTTTTATTGAGTGTACTCTGAATATGAGTGAATACTAACCTCGACAGACCCAGTGCTTAAACTATCAACTCATACAGATTGCATTTTATTAAAAATGTTGTTTTAATCTATACGTCTCTGTCTATAAGCTGAAGAGTTTGTTTGAAAGCGCTAATCTCAGGAACCGATTGTTGGATTTGAAAAATTATTTCAGTCTTGCATATCACTTTTATCGAGGAAGGCTATTAGCTGTATAATATCACACTGCAACCAATAGGAACAACGCATTAGTAATAAATATTGAAAATACGGATATTTTTTTTAATTCCACGCGTACAAAGTCTTGGACAACAGCTAGATTGCTATTATAGATTAAAAAAAATCTATATATAAAGATATTGTTCCTCTAGAATAGCAAGCGTATGTATTTCAAAATTGTAGGTACAAGATTTTATGTAAACGGCCAATTTATATAATGTTCAATAAGTTGTGCATAAAAATGTAGACGTATGATAAGATTATTTCTAATTTGCCTACAGATGGTTTTATATCGAGTAACTTGATATTTCTTTACCATCGAATTGAACAAAAGAGTATATATTATGAATCTCTGTTTCGATTTCAAAGAAATAATATTCTTTCATTTTTAATTTAAAACGTAAAAGAAATATTCGGGTTCATTAAATATAGAAATGAGTCGATTTTAATAATGGAATCGAGATTCATTCATATTTTGATATTTAACGTTTTATGTTTCTGTTACTTTCAATGAATATAAAATTAAGCTTTTGCCTGCGACTTCACCTAAAACTGTTCAAATATTGATTGACACAACATTTTATGTCTCGTTTTGCATTATGAGATAATTTTATAAAACCTGTGTTGAACTTGATTTTTTAATTATTATTTGTAATAACCACATCTACCAGAGATGAACATTTCTAAAAATTATTTTTTAATGCTATTTTGTTTTAAACGAGATACCGTATATATTTACAACAAAAAACTACAGCTACAACAACAGCACAAGTTAATTAGAAAATAAAAAAATATTTACAACAACTTAAAATTACCTAGTTTTCTTACAGCATACAAGATGCAAAGTATGAAATATTAAAAATATCCCACAAAATACGAGAAGAAATAGTTGTAACTTTCCATTTTCCACTTGCATGCAACACATCGCACGCCGCACTACAACGTACTGAAGAAAAAAGTTCTGACAAATAGTCGAGGAGCTTGTAGAATTGATAACATATTATTTAAATTCGAAAAAAAACCACTTTCTAGAGATATTTCCTTTGGTCCTAAACCAAAAATATAAAATTATGGGCCTCAGAATTCGTACATATTGAATGCAGTTTTTTGTGAATACGTACTTGTAATCGGTCGAAAATACACAGACGCAATATAATTATTAATTTCACAATCACAAATATCAAATAAATGATGGTGACATGACGATAGGCGTTGTGCATATATGACCAGATGTATGAGTTTAAATTTCACTAAAGAAGTGTGTTCATACTGCAGCAAATGATGCTCTATAGCCTCATTTTATACACATAAGAGAAAGACGTGACGGGATGATGATGATAATTTTGTCATGTAGGCAAAATTCAGTAAAGAGCTAACTTTAAATTTATACAACAAGAAGGAAGACATACGAAAAAGTAAAAGTAAAACCTTAATAAAACAGGAGATTGCAATTAAAAAACTATATAATATTATATAACCGAAGTTGTTGCAAAAGTCAGTTTGTATAACCGCAGTTAACTAGCTCCCAACCTATACAGCTACGGGTGGGTCTCAACACGGCGTAGAATTTCTAGCGCTCCGTAGAGCGTCGTAGCACATTGTCGTGGGTAAAGTTGTGCTCTCACTTAGAAATACCGGAAAAGGTTTTGTGGGCTGTGTAAGGAGTATATAATTTATTGTTTATATATTGATATTTATGTAATTTTAAATGATAGTAAAATATATCTATACCTTTAAACTAATATTATAAAGCTGAAGAGATTGTTTGTTTGTTTGTTTGCACGTACTAAACTCAGGAACCTAGCTAGCTAGCCCGATTTGAAAAATTCTTTCAGCGTTCGATAGTCCATTTATTGAGGCAATATAACATTACGCTGCAACAAATAGGAGCCAAGCAGCAATGAAAAAAAGTTGCAAAACAGGGAAGATTTACTAAATTCCACGCGTATGAAGTCGCGAGCAATAGCTAGTATCAAATATATGATACGAATTTAAAATTAAATTTAGTACTTAAGTATAGCTTTTTGTAATATTAATTAACATACAAATATTATAAAAGTGATAAGTTTATTATAATGTGTGGCATCAAACTCTACAAAATGGAATTGTAAAAAATGTGTCCTTTTTATGAATTTTCCCATGGAACCCCAAGTCCTCAAAATATAACCCATTCCCCAGGCACCACTCGTTGCGACATTTCATAGTTGTTGCGAAGTGTTACACAAGAAACTGTTTTATTGAGCTACCCTCCGTGTGTGAGGCTCTACTCAAAATACAATAAACTGTATATTGAAGTTAAATGTAGTATCTCTTTGAAATGTAACAAAACGTCGAGGAATTTCAAATCAATTAAAGTTAGTACTAAAGGCAACGTTCAATTGACTTTATGTGCCTTTGAAGTTTGCGGGTTTTCCTCGATTTCTCAGGAGATAACCACCAGATTATGACATAGTAGATAACTCTACTCCACTTATAACAATTCAGCAATGTGATAGAATTTATGTATCTACGAGTACAATCCTCATCATCCATCATTCCATCATCAAATTTACTGAAACTAAGCTTTACCGCAAAAATATGGTCACCAGTACAACCCGTTTTTGAGGCAACGATATGACGTAAAAATGCTTATTTTGGGACTTCATCACATTAAATAAAATATTTAGTAAAAAAAAATATTAATTTTTTAACTTATTTTTTTTGTTTTAAATTAAATTTAATACGTTATATGATTATTAAGTATGTAATTATGTTATAACTGTTTATTTTCCCAATAAAACAAAATTTTAGTAATAACTAAAAATCATAATCATTATAAATAACATCACGCCTTTTTCCCATGGGGGTAGGCAGAGACTATAGAGCGCCATCTGCTACGATCCAAACATACTTCCTTGGCTTCATCCACACTCATACATCTGGTCATACATGCCCGACGGTTGTAAGTGCTACGCACTTGCCCCTTATGGAGTATGCCGCCGATGACATCGGAGTATATTTTTCACGGGCGTCCTCTCCCAGCATTTCCAAATGTAGAATTTTTAAATAATAAAAATAATAATATAAACTATCCCACTATTCCGCACTGTGTTTGAATCGACGATTTTCATTCAAACACAATTCGTCAATAATTCCTACTGCAATCGTTCTCTCAATATTGATACAGCGTTAACGAGTTGACTCTGCTACCATTTGAAACTCAACTTTATATTTTTAACTACAAAGTCTATTATTTAGAGTTGTGGATACTAATTATTTTATTTAAATATTTGCCAATTACGTTAGCGTAGCGATTTGTTCACCCGACGTTTTGGATAATGGTTAGGGGTGAGTCATATCCAATAGTTCTATGTTAGTGTCAGTGTATTTAAGGCTTTCATATGTTATATGGCATTTTAAGTACTGAAACCACATTTTACCATGTTTTCGCCATTAATTACAATAAAAATTATAATATTATTAGCCACCCATAAACATTTGTCTGGGTGAAGATAGATCAAGAATACAAGTGACACCACTCCATTTCCTCCTACGTCCCATAAAAACAGAACTTTGCCCTACGCATAGAACATTTTTTGTGAGAGACGGAAAACTTGTAACTAAACAATATAATTATGTATTAACACACCTAATCAGCGCGGTATGGTAGATTCATTACCTTACCGAAATGGGGGAAGCCCATGGCCAACAGTGGGATGTAAATATATAAAAAGCAAAAAAAAACAACTACGTTTGTTTTATTTACTGTTGTAGAGTTTGTTTGTTTGAACGTCCTAATCTCAGGAACTCCTGGCTCAACTTGAAAAATTATTTTTAAGTTAAATAGTCCATTTATCGAAGAAAGCTATAGGTTATATAACATTACGCTGCGACTAATAGGAGCGAAGCATCAGTGAAAAATCTTTCAAAAAATGGAGAAACTTATCCATCTTTCTTTTCTTTCTTTCTTTCAAATTCTACACGTACGAAATCGCGGGCAGCAGCTTGTTATTTAATAAATTTAAAGCACATTTATTTTATTTATGTAGGTAATTGTTATAACGTACTGTCCTCATATTACATGTAATGTGTCCCTATAGTCAGGAAGCTGCAGTGATATATGTTCCTGGCTAGCTATTCATCTTATACATATTTAAACCTTTTTTACTTTATCATGTGACTATTCCTCTATACATTTTTAGAATACAGACTCTTTTTAAAACTACAAACAATCACTGAAATCTATACATATAATGAAAATATACTCCACAACACAGGGAATCCTAGTGTAGAGATTTTATATACCTGTAATGTCTTTTTCGGAACATAAACTTTTTTTTTAAATTTGATGTCTGTAATATTTTCTAACACTTGTGCGACTCATCTGTTTAAATAAAACTACTTTTTACGGATTTAGACGCGTATATTTGTTTTAAATTTTGGCCCGACGTTTCGGAGACTTTGATGTCTGTACTTAGAAAATATTGAAAACAAATGGATACGCAGTCTTTATTGGCGTAGTAGAAGCCAAAACAATG
This sequence comes from Orgyia antiqua, assembly GCA_916999025.1. Lineage (NCBI taxonomy): Eukaryota > Metazoa > Arthropoda > Insecta > Lepidoptera > Erebidae > Orgyia > Orgyia antiqua. Next base: position 33,757,971 of record OU779867.1, on the reverse strand, counting down.
GTTTGTAGAATTTTTGTCTATCTTACTGTCTGTTTGTACGTGTATCACGCCAAAACTACTGCATGGAATTGAATACCGTTTTCAGTGATAAAAAATCTAAGTTAAAATATGGGCTACAATTTATCCCAGGATAATATCTAATTCCTTCAAGAAAGCCTGCTATAAGGATATTTTTACTCAGTCATCCAAAATTTCACGCAAATGTAGTCTAGGACAACCTAGTTCAAGCTAATTTACAAATAAAAATAAAAAGTTAAAGTCTGCATGATCAAATCTATTTAATGTAGGAAACTGACTGAGTGACTGATTCTCTCTCTCCAGCCCATCAACATCCCACTGTTGGGCACGGGCCTCCTCCACTTTGGGTGGGATTATGGTCTACTGTGCCGCGCTGACCAGGCGTATTGGCACAGGGTTTATTTTCGAGTTTTCCGTCTCTCACAGAGGATGTTATCTGTGTGTAATATCCCTTAGCTGACTTTTACATCACCCTTGGGAGGAGAAGGGGTGGTGACACTTGTATTCTTAACCCGTCACCACACGGACAGAGTGACCGACTAATATCTGAATTTTCTATAAACGTAGAGTTTGGATAGTAGAGAGTTAAGATAGTAAGTGCATATAATAACATTTCCCTAGTTCCTACAAATTTTATACCTAAGTGTGTATAAAGAGCTTACATTGGTATGAAAATCATGTTTGTTTGTATGTATGTATATGTACCTATTGTGTATCTAGTATGTATTTTGTATGTATAGCGTACTCTGTATGTATGATATATATATTTTAGTAAGATCATTGTGTATTGTATGTAGTCTATTGACAGTAATTATAAAATTTATATAATATCACAGAATATACACCTACTTCATTTGTTTCTGCACCACCCAAGGTTGACTGGTAGAGAATGCCTACGGCATTAAGTACGCCTTTATACAATCTGTTTGTATATAAAGTTTTAAATAAATAAATAAATAAATAAATAAATAAAATCCTTCATTATTGGACATACAGTAGAAAATCCGTGTATATGCAAACGATGTCGCGAGCTGACGACTAGTTGGATGTAATTAATACAAAAATATAACCATAGCTTTTACAGACATCCATAAAAAGCAAAATTAGAAAACGTAGAACTTGGATTCTGTTAACCTCGCAGCAATAAGTCTAAATGTATTTAAGTAATGGTAAAGTTATCAATGTATTTCCAAACCGCATGTTGGTCTACTAATCCTGTCCAACAAACCAACATTGACTCGTTCAACAAAGATCCGAGGATTAAATAAACAATTAGCAGAACCCACATTAATGTCACTGTATCCTCGTAATCGCCTTCCGAATAGTAAAGGTCTTTGTAATAATATGGTTACAATGATAATAGTTTTGGCAATATATTATTAAGAATTTGAACTAATATCTTATATATAAAATTAATAAATATATATAACTAATAGCCGTCCCCGTTTTTGCAACATTTTTGAGTGATGCTTCGCTCCTATTTGTCGCAGCGTAATGTTATACAGCCTATAGTCTTCCTCGATAAATGGGCTTTGGTCAACACAAAAAGAAATTTTCAATTCGAACCAGTAGTTTCTGAGATTAGCGTGTTGAAATAAACAAACAAACTCTTCAGCTTTATAATATTAGTATAGACTGATGAATTGGGTGAGCTGCATGGTCTAGTGGTTTATGTAACAGACTGCTTTTAACAACGTCGCAGGTTCTGCGTATTTGATTGATTGAGGAATCTTACTAGCAGTTGCACTGATTTTCCAAAAAAAAAATATCACTTATTTTCTATCTTTTTTTATGTCCACCTTCTACCCTGCTGGCGATGGTGCCTTGAGCTTTACCATGACCCAGCGAGGGGTGGCCCCGTTAGTCGGGGCCCGACCCAACGGTGGAGCCCCTGCCCGGGGCTCTGCGGTGGGGTAAAGTGCTACCAGAGCGTTCGCGCTCCCACAGGGCCTCTCTTTTTGCCGCCATCACCTCCCTACTTAATGTTGCTGGTTTCAAAATATACTATACCTAATAGTTTTTGTAGTAGCCTATCCAAAACGTTATATCATAATATTTATAAATCGCTATCATTGGAACCATAGGAAGAAGCAAATAAAAGTTAATATCTCCCTGTTGGAGAACTTAATTATTCAATGTGATCAGAAAGAACAACGTTCTTAACACTAAGAAAGTACAATTAGAAAAGAAATTAAATATTAAAAACATTAACTAAAAGTTTCATCTAATGTGTTTATCATGAACACATTGATATTGTATTAAATAAATAAATATTCATGGACATTTCACAAAACGTCCTCCGGTCCCAAGCTAATCTTATATGCTTGTGTTATGGATACCTGAATACGGATAGAATACATATACTACTTTTCTTTTGTAAATACATACTTGTAATACATAGAAACACCCAGACGCAGTACAAACATTTGTATGACAATTAGAAAAATCACACAAATGATTGTCCCGAGCGGGAATCAAACCCGCGACCTCTTGATCGGCAGTCCGGTACATGAACCACTCAACCACATAATAACATAATGTGTATTCAGATTAAAATAACGAAGAGTGACTCTTATAGAGCAATCTACGAAATGTACATTTATGTATTCGCGAGACTAGCCTAGCTAGAGTGACAATACTAATAGTCATCGTAAAAATGCACCGTTAGTGTCGCTCTTATAATCCCTACGTGTGCCTAGAAATAATGTCAAAGTTAAAGTAAATTGTTTTTATTTTACCTTTGCATGATTTACTATCTCTTTTGAAAAGTCAGAACCTAGGTGTCTGTTCTAAACGTGAATCCTATGGAGAAGAACAGACATGCAATTCCATGGATTCTGTTTCTCTGTTTTTATGTTTTCATTTTTTTTCAATATAATTTTTAATGCTGTCCAGACTATAATAATTCACTAACTTAAAGACAATAAAAGCCTATAATTAGGGTATAGATTAGACTGCTCTCCAAGCTATCTAGCTCTTTTCTCTCTACTTAAACGAGGCGCTTAACAGTCAGCTAAGAAAATAAACTAATTATTAAGATATTTATAACAGGTTATTATTATAACAAAGTTATTATATAAGTTGTATGATTTAATAACGTCGACTGAAGCAGTTACAATTTAACGAGGCTCTAAATAGAGCTATTCGCTACCAAAGAGGAGATCATAACTGAAACGAGACTCGTGTTACGAGCTACATGGTTACATCATATACTACACCATCAACATTATTACATTAGAAAGAATATTATGTACATTAAAACATGAAAATCAGTAAAATTTATGACTATGATTGCATTTACAATTTACATCAGGTAGATTTATCTAATCATGGCATATCAAAAACGTGTTAAAAAGTCCTCATTATATTGAGAGCTTAGCTGTTGCCCGCAAGTGCTCACAGAAAATCCTCTCTCCGATGACCTAGTATAAAAAATAGAGATTTAATGATTCTATGACCTGACCCATATTTAAAATTACATACAGAATTTCATAAATATAGACGGAACCGTACACAACGTCATTAAATAACACGAGATTACAAACATACATAGGGAACACAACAAACGGGAGCCAATTGAGACTTCATCGTCCATCCGTCCGTCCTTCTGTCACCAGGCTGTAACTCAGGAAGGAACTGTTTTAACTTGATGTGAGTAATATACGTCAGTAACAGAGTTAGTAGCTCACCAACATGTTATGTATCATAAATCATGTTCAGTAATGAACCTCGACTCAATAATACAATGATGTAGCAATATGCACCTAACGTTAGGGTTGCCAGAACGTACATAAAATAAATAAAATTTAAGCAAAAATGTTTTGTTTTATTTCTATAACTAAGTAAAAGAGTCGTAAGAGCCAGCGGGATATTTTGGTAACAGAGTACATCCTCTGTGAGAGATAGAAATCTCGAAAATAAACCCTATGCGAACACGCCTGGTCCTGGCCTTCCAAAATCAAGACAGGCCTGTGCTCAACAGTGGGCCGTCAATCGGCTGGAGAGAGAGAGAGAAAGAGAGTAAAAGTTTAAAATATATCTACTTAACTAATGCAACAAACAAAACTGTATACATTTCTTGTTAAAATTTAATAATAATAAAAGCCTATACCTTATCATATTCAAATATCAGTTCATGTCCTAATAACCCTATCAAAATGTAACCACTTGGTAATCAAGTGACAATTAAGATCAGGCGTGCACTAACATACACTGCCATATTGCGATCATATTACTATTATTATACATGGCCAGAGTTTCTTCTTCACAATCCCTTTTTTTGTAGAGCAAATTAGGACCAGAGGACATTGTGCGAAATGTCCATTGTGAGTTAAAAAATTACTCCCTAATAGGCACAGGTTTATTTCGCTTTAGAAGGGAATTAAGTTTACTTACGCTAGTCGAGGCGTGGTAGGTTTAGTTTCTGGGCATGAACCTCCTTTACTTTGGGAGGGAGTATGGTCTACTGTCACCCGTCAAGCACACGGACCTTTTCTAATATAATACACGTTAATTACTACAAAGTTCTACATTAATTTATAAATTTTTGCAATTGAGTTGCTATACTTTAATTACAAATAAATTTTACTCATTATTAAAAAATAAACACAATTTCTTGTATTTTTCTCGTAAAATAGTATAACTAAACAACATAAGAACTATTTTCTTGAATTATAAAATAGCAATACTACTAGTAGCCACATAACGTGTAGAGGAAAACTTTTGAAAAATTCAAACTCACAGTATTGCATTACAAAACATTTTACAGAAAATAGCGTCAGTATCCGAGCATTTATATCAGAAGATATCCGCAAAATATTTTCAATATCTGCAACTTATGTAGATATCGAAGTCTCGTAAAGAAACTTTGCGAATACGCGGTGAATTCTTCAAATAGTTTGTCGTACTTTTCCTAGTTTTAAAGCGAAAACGATTTCTTTGACAGAATGATAGCTATATATTACAATAAAAATTCCTGCAATATCTACTAAACATATTTTAAATTAATATCATAAATCTGTATAGCTTAAGACTAGGTAGCAAATACAAATCTTACTGCCTACCAAAAAAAAATTGTATTGTTTTGTACGAGAGCTTCTAAATATGTATAAAATAAGAATCCTCAAAATAATAGAAAAATTATTAGTTATCAAAGTAGTAATAAATTCTACGGTCATTTAACATCAGAACCCCTGATTCCAAAATAAAGTAAAGCTATATCTTTACATATAATAAAACTAAGTCGTTATTTTTGTATGCATGTCGCTATGTGAGCTTAAATCTTCAAAACTACGCAATCGATTTTGAAATGGTTTTTTTTAAATGAGAGAGTGGTTCCAGAGAATGGGTTTTTGTATAATATTATTATGTTAAGTTTTGGTTTCTAAATTCCACGCGTAATCTAATATATAAAATTCACGTGTCACAGTGTTAGTTACCGTACTCCTCCGAAACGGCTTGACCGATTTTTATGAAATTTTACATACACATTCAGTAGGTCTGAGAATCGGCCAACATCTATTTAACAAAACTTTTTTTTTAGTATGGCAAAACAACGTTTGCCGGGACAGCTAGTAATAATCTAAAACTTACACATAACACATAAATGATTTCATGACGCAAAAAAGGTCTTGTTCGTAAAAGGAACCTATTGGCATTTGAACGGAAGTCAGTTATTACTGACTACGAAGCCTATACAACATTGTAAACATAAAACAATTACAAGCCCGACATGGAAGCAATTTAACAAACGTCACCCTCTCGGTTTGTTTATAAACAAACTAAATATATTAGAGCAACGAACAGTCGACCTTATAGACAATAATGTATAGTTGCACTGGTGTCACTAGCTTTGTATTGCTTAACAAAATTCTACTCTTTGTTATTGAAGCAAGCTGTAATTTTGCTTGACGAAAAAAATATTTTTGTTAGGGATAGTTCACACTGAGTGAACGTTATATTAACGATTTTATTTAAAGCAAATATTGTGTTTTACTATTTTAGATCAAGTCTTTGGTTAAGTTCAGAATAACACTTCTTTTAAACTATGTTTAAATTAATTAATTTGATTCCCAACTTGTCTAATAGTAACTTACTCATACTTTACGTTCGTAGACGTTCCACTATCCAACAAGTGCCTTCTCTAAAATTACATGGTATTTACTCTACCACGACAATGGAGCCTGTTAAGTTTTCAGCTTTTAATGGCTATAATATTAATTATGATTATCTCACAAAAATACCGTATTTATATCAATCAATCAAACATTTTATTGCAGAACAAGTCCATATACAGAAAATTAAATTACACATATATTAAAATCTTAAAACATATCTAAGAGTAACTTAAATAACATGTCTACTTAAAACTTACTAATCACCTACGCAATGTCAGATTAAATAAATATTGAATATAATACTGATTGAAAATTATACAAGAATAAATAAAACAAAATAGAATCAAATTGTGGTAAAAATAAAAACTAAAATCAAATAAAAATAAAAGCACTGTCAAATAGCTGAACGCAACAGAGGTAAACATATTATTTATCGCAGTCTATATTTAGGCTCAGTACCAGAATGCACTATATGCGTCTTTGTCCAGTGTTGCATCACTGGGCAATCAAATCCATCCTTGATGCAATCAGCTGCAGGTAGGTGTTAGTACTACTCCTAGTTAATAAATGTATAGCGAGAAAGAGAGTAACATACATTGGCAACATATAATCATCTTGCATCTAGTGCAGTTTAATAAATAAAATAATAAATACATGCCGCAAAGCTTATAATAAAAATAAATGATATTTATCTTTACTTATTATAAAACAGTCGTTATTTTTGTACGTTATGTCCGTTTGTGAGCTTATATCTTCAAAACTACACAACGGTTTTTGGTGCCTTTTTAATAGAGTTCAAGAGGATGACTTTTTTATATAATTTGTTAAGGTTTGATTTCTTAATTCTACGTTAACAAACTTATGGGCAACACCTAGTAATAACATAATATTGCAGATAGGAAGTTAGTTTAAAATCGCGCATCTAGTCACCTCATGTGAAACTCCACACAAGTTAATGTCGAGCGGTCCCCCACAACTGATTGCAGCGCTCACCGCCGTACAAATTGTGTTAAGAACAATGTGCCGGACAGAAGTGATAGCTGGTTACAGACTAACACCACCTTGTTAACTCTACTATACAATACAGAATTGAATATTTTGTTAAAGGAACTTGTTAGATACGTAAGAACTATAATTACTTAGTTAGAAAAGAAACCACGACCACAAAGAACGAATTTAGGAAAACTAAACTTCCCAAGAACGTAATATTTTGTGTTTCGGTTCCTATATTTTAAACATAGATTAATCAAACCCAGTATTAAGTGGGCAAAATTTAACAGCTAGAAGCCTAAACATTTAAATAATGTTTTTAGTTTGTGTTATTTGTTTTGTTTGATTTGTATCACACCTGCTACATTATATCTGAGCACCAATCAATGTTAACTGGTAGAAAATGCCTTAGGCATTAAATAAATATAAATATTCACGGAGATTTCACACATCGTCCTCTGGTCCCAAGCTAAGCTTATATGCTTGTGTTATGGGTACCGGATATACAGACGGATCGAATACATATACCACTTTTTTTGTAAATACATATAATACATAGAAACACCCAGACGCAGTACTAAACATTTGTATGACAATTATAATTATCACACAAATGATTGTCCCGAGCGGAAATCGCACCTGCGACCTTGTGATCAGCAGTCCGTTACATAAACCACTTAACCAGGCCTCCTGGTTAAGTGGTTTAAATTCGCCTAAAAATACTGTTTTTATATATGAAGTTAAATAAATAAATAAAAAGAAAATAAACAAAGAAAAATTGTAATTGCCGCGATAATGCTTCCAAAGTTATTAAACTGATTAAAATTTTAAGCAATTGAACTTGTTCTCCATTGGAGACGGTTGCGTAGGTTTTTTCGTAGTTTTGTAGAAATATTCTAATTTCAAATTTCAGTACCTATTCATTTTATACAACAGTGAGAGTTTCCAATAAGGCGTATCGATTGTGCATATTGTACGCGTGCTGAGCGTTCTGTTATCGCACCATATTGTATTGTAAATAGCTATTAATGTCCGCGCCGTCCGACGTTGGCACTCCACTATCAAATGTCGGATACGCAGAACTACGCTATATATAACTGTAATGTTACAAGACTGAACTTGAAATTCTAGGAACAGCATCGCTATGTTATGTTGCTTTGTTATAATATTGTTTTCGAAAACAAAGCTTACTAACTTTGCTGATCTTTATTGTTAATCTTTGCTTGGTGGTGTGGAGATGCTTGGGTGATCAGGCTCCTCCAACCACAAATGGAGAATTCTTCGATCAGGTCAAGTGGGTAGTACTGGCCAGGGTTTTCGCCCACGATCGATTGCATATATGAATCTTGTTGCCGTCTTAAGTCGTGTGCAATTTTCGCAAGTGCAATGTGGGATCCTTTGTGACGTCACATTTGCTATTACACGCCATCTATCGTTCTTGTGTTATACTATGTAGAGATAGCTATTCTTCACTAGATGTCGTTATAGAGATATTTACTATCTTGTATGAGGTCTGAATCAGATAAAGATATAAATGCAAATATTATTTGCAAAATAAGGATTAATAATTGTATGGTATTATGCAAATGAAATATTCTGTGAGAGACGGGGAAAAAAATGCTTGGCCACTAACAACGCTAGAAGAAATGCGAATTTCCGATTAATTGTATTCTAGAACATTTAAACTCCTATAGTAAAGGAATTCTAGGTCCAATGGTAATGTATGTATGTTTGAAGACAACAACAGTGCAACCATCAAAACTCGGATATTTTCTAATGCGCTAGGTAACAATTTGACTCCTTTAATATCATAACCGCATCATATTTCAAAACAAATTGAAAACATTTAATTTTCCAACGCAAATGAATTTAAAATTAATCGTTGCAGAATTATTTATGTGTCGGCGAGCGAGGTCAAGAGGAAACATAAACTTTCACCGGGAAATTAAATCGTAAATATTAGAAAAATAATTATATACTCTGTGGTTTAGTTGGTTAGCAACACTGGAATAAAATTCCAGAAAATATTTGATATAAAAACCTCTATTACTATGTTAAAATTACTTATGCATTCGTAAGCTATAGCAATAAGACAAGACAAAACTATATTTGTAGGAAATAGTACCAAATGCGTTTTTAACTCAATCTTCGACATTTTGATAATCTATACATCGATTATAAAAACGAGAGATTCTATTATTTAAAACGAATAGGCTCTAAAACGACTCAACTGATATCGAAAATTGTTTCATCGTCGGGTAGCTATACTATCCCCAGTAAAAATAGGCTATACATTACTTAAAAAAAGAAAATAGATCCCTGTGTAAATATTAACAATGTAACTCATGGTAGCAAAATACAGGTCAAAGAACTACCACGTTTGGAACTAGTATCTCTCGTTAATAATTTTATCTGTGTAAGGCCGAGGTGGTAACTACTAGTTAATAAAACCACTTAAACAACTCTTGCCATCAAAAAAATATACAAAACTTACTTAAATATTTAAAATTAAATAAACGCTTTTATAATTAATAGAAGTGATTTTATTTGATAAAAAGTCGCGAGTTAGTGAGTATTAGGTAATAATTTCATTTCTTTTATATCAAACTGCCATAATATTATCACTTTATTGTTCTTTTAATAGCGCTCGCACCAAAATAGCTGTTTATGAAGGCTATAATACTAAACATTATTATCCTACTGTTATAAAAGTTATATTATGCGATTTTTTTATTTGATAGCGTATAAATGAGATTAAAAATATTGCAGATAAATTACATAATAATGTATAATTAATAACAAAAATAAGTCACAAGAAGCATGCGAGAGTCGTTCAAAAGGTGGATGTTAATACATTGCATTTAATAATTATATTTTCCTGGACATTACACACAATGTCCTCTGGTCATAAGCTAACCTTATATGCTTGTGTTATGGGTACCAGAAGACGGATATAATACATAAACTACTTTTCTTTTGTAAATACATACTTATTTTATTATTATTGAAACACTTAGAATACAGGACAAACATTTGTATGAAGTTTATAAATATCTCACAAATGGTTATTTAAGTGCAATAATCGAGAATATATTAAGAGAAGGAGAACTTGAAACCAAACCTTGACATATGGATGTAGCAATGGGCATTATTCATATTTTTTTTAAACTCTTAATTCGAAAACCATTTCGGGGAATAGAGTTTCTGATCATGATCCATTAGTTTTTTTTCGGAAAATTTGCTATATTAACGATTATTTTTCCAAAAAAGCAAATTTTCTCTATTTGCCCTTGAAATGAAGGACTTAAAATATTAAGGCGTTTTTAAAGATATACTACTCTGAAGTGGAATTGAAATTGGTCTGTTATATCAACTTGTCAACTTTGAAAAGATAAAGTGCAATCGGTATTAAGTCTATCAAGAAAAGTCTATACACAGACTAGCTGGCCCGGCAAACGTTGGTCTGCCATACCAAAAAAAAGTTAAAAAAAAAAAAAAAACTATAAACCTCACGGAGCCCGAGACCTTTCCAACGAATGCAAAACCGTGGAAATCGGTTCGTGCGTTCTGGAGTTATAGCGTCAGGAAGGAAAACCCAACTTATTTTTATATAGTAGATTGCGTAAAACGATGACGTCACAACATTTAAAGTAATATCTTCAAGAATTTTTTAAAAATTCTGCATAGTGAATATTTCAATAATATTGAAATTAGTTGCTTAAAATAGTCTATATTTTCTGAAAAGAATATAAAAACAGTAGGTTAAAAATTATGAACAATCCCAATTGACTATTGTTCTTGATTATGACGTTTTAATTCTATCTATGTACTAATTTGTTATGTTTTATTTTGTGACTGATATTTATGTAATTTATTTTGGTAGGTATTTGATTTAATTTAATTTAAATTAATTTAAATTAATTTAACTATGAATTTATATTTTTAATTATTAGTATTGTATGCCTACAGGGCAGGACATAGCTGAACAAATTATCTCTGTACCAACATAAACTGTACCTGTGATCCACAATAAAAAGAATTTGAATTTGAAAAAAAAAAGAAACCTTATGCTTACACGGTAAGCTGGTAAGCTCTAAATAGTACATACGTTTTGTTTGTACAATTTAGAGCTTACCAGGGATACTCCCGAAGTTAAGGAGGCCCTTGCCAAAATGGATATTAATGAAATACAATGGAGAAAACAATACTAGCATAATTTAAAGAGTTTATTACTATCAGATTTATATACCAATAACATAGTATGTCCTAGTTTCGTATGACTAAGCGTGACATATAGATAAACAGTGTGAGACAATTCTCGTGATAAAGGCGTCTGCTATCATCTCCCCCATAATAATAATGTTTATTCATAATTTATGGTGTGCTATGGTGTATGGCGTGACTCATCGAAGCCATGAAAATAGCGATTTTATTAAAAGCGATATTTCAGTTCCAATAAATTTCGTTGCTTTTGATAGGCTAATAAACGCTGATGTGTGAATAAAATTGTCACCTCCCCATTCTATCACAGAGATAATGAAAAAAGATGTAAGTTGGTACCTTCAACAATTTAATCTCTAGCCTGTCTCTTCTTAAAACACTGCGCATGTCAGTGGAAGTGTTTTCATTCAAGGTTAAATTAGTGCCAAATTATGTTAAAACTTAACTTAACTAATTTGAAATTCCTTAACTAGAGTAGAAAATCTCTCTTTTTTCATTTTTACTAACATGTTAAATAAGTTAGCTACTTGAAGCAAATTGTGACTCTTTTGTATTTGTTTCAAGTTGTGTTTAAACAATGTCTTGTCTGCTTTTGACAATCGCGGTTTTCATGGCCCCACAATAAGCCAAGTCACCAGCTAGACTGAACTAACATCTTACGAGTATAAGTGTTTGTCTGTCTCACTTAGTCATAGCGACAAGATGCCTTCACTGCCAATAAAAGTAAATACACTTATATTTATTTGACTGTATAAATAGCGGAGTAGTAAGACTGGTATATTATTATACTAGTTGTAGCCTGAAACTTCGTCCGCGTGAAATTTATAAACAAAACTTTATCTATCTATTTTTATGTTCTTCAACCACTCTGTTTATTAAAAGAAACGAAATCAAAATCCGTTGCCTTTTTAAAAAATATAAGTTCACATAGGGACTTACATACGAAAATAAAGATAATTTTATTATAAGTAGAGATATACAACGTGTTTCAGAAAGGTGTAGTCATATTTGACCATCGTTACACATCGTTTTTAGTAGAGCTTAAATTTTACTTGATTTAATTTGATAGAACCCACTTACGATATAGGATTGGCTATATTAAATATAATCTATGCCTTAAGAGGATACCAAAATAGCTTCGTGCAATTTTCTACGTACGAAGTTTTCATTGTTTCTTTAACGAAACAACCTCTCTAATTTTTTATTTTTTTCATTTGTCGGTCTATTATCGCGTATTAACTAATAAAATAACTTTAAAAACATAAGTAACTATTATATATAGAAACACGTAAATCAGAATTAAAATATATTTAGTAGATTTTGCGTAAATAGGAAAAGTATCCCTAATTCTTCATTTTCTGTGCCTACTGGCTGTGTTAATATGTACGTGTCGGCGATGATATTGAATAATATTGATGTAGGCCCTTAATGGTTAAGGCAAAGACTAAAATGTTAATCAGGACAATTTATTGTAATAACGATAAAATTAGCCAACATTCACAACAAAATAGTTTAAATGTAAATTCTCTTTTGCCTTATTACATTCACGTAAATTACAAACTTAATACCCAAGATACACATTAACAGAATAATTATCAAAATGATATCAAAAACCAGCACGTGAATGTAACATTAATAGGTACCAAGCTTAAACCTCTACGGAGTAGTGGTATACATAAATATCCGCCAATATCCGCACGTGCGTCGTATACGCATGCAGTACGACGCACTGCGACGACGCATTGCTCACATTCCTAGTGTTTTGTCAACGATACGTGTTGTTATTCTCGTTTGTAATGAACTAGGATTTTTACAAAAGAATTTAGTGATTTTTATACCGTATATTTAGTGATTTTAAACACGCTTTTATAACTTCGGTATGTATCTATCAATGTATTAATCTATGTAACAAAATCTTTGAAAGTGATTTTCACCCACTTGCAATAGTCGGATTGATTTGACATTTTGCATATAATAAGAGAGGACGCCCGAGACAAATATACACCGATGTCATCGCCGGCATACGCCAAGAAGGGCAAGTGCGTAGCACTTACAACCGTCGGGCATGTTTGACCAGATGTATGAGTGTGGATGAAGCCAAGGAAGTATGTTTGAATCGTAGCAGATGGCACCCTATAGTCTCTGCCTACCCGCAAGGGAAAATGTTATGATGATGATGATGATGATGATGATAGTATATCAAGGACCGATGACAATGCAATTAATTAAAAAGATATTCAGGATTTTCAAGCGTGTTCTTTAGTTTTTGAACCAAGCAAATTATTTCTGTAGTGAATACGTAAGCTTAAACTGTTTAAATAGCAAGCGCATTTTTACTACTACAAAAATACTATTCTGTACAGGATTTTTATCATTTTGGTAGTGATACTCTTTGCTATGTAAGACAATGCAGCAAATGTAAATTGAACTATTCCTAAAGACAATTCGTCACTCTAAATTATTGTGTAAGTTAATAAAAGGTTTATAGCACTACTTTAAGTCTATAAACAAAACATAAATTTTACTCATATCCTATAAAATATGTATTTATCCGTGACCACACGGATAAATACATACTCATCCGTGTTTTCCCCAGGGGCAGTTACAGGATATTATAAGCACAACTTAACACTAACACGTTTGGTCAGAGCAGCAAAGTAGACCACAAACACTCCCGAAGTGGAGGAGGCCTGTGTCCAAAAGTGAGATGTTAAAGGGCTGGAGTAAGAAAAAAAAAGAAAACGAACATAATTATTACAAGAAATAATTTAATAAATCAAATTATGGTGGAAAAAGTGACTGCCGCAAGCGGGACTTGAACCCACGACCTCGGAATACCGTTCCGAAGCTCTTCCAACTGAGCTTATTGCGGTCGTGCCTGCAACATTCAAATTAACCGCCACGTTTGTCACTCGAATGAGTTTATATATTTTTACGTACAACGCCATCTATCAAGATTGCTTTACAACATCTCGACCAATACTTTAGTATTCTTTACAGAATACGAATGGGTTGAAATATTGACGCGACGTTCATCACTAAAGTAATTTATTAATTTTGCAATTGACATGCTATGCTTTTTACTTAATAAATCAAATTATGGTGGAAAAAGTGACTGCCGCAACGGCACTTAACCCACGACCTCGGAATACCGATCAAAAGCTCTTCCAACTGAGCTTATTGCTGTCGTGCCTGCAACATTCAAAGTAAGGTTCAAGTCTCACTCAGGCAGTCACTTTTTCCACCATAATTTGATTTATTAAGTAAAAAGCATAGCATGTCAATTGCAAAATTAATAAATTACTTATGAAATAATTTGTTATTTTTTGAACATTGCAATAAAACGATATAAAATGAAACCGCAATAAATTGTTCGAGTTAACGTACAAGAAATAGTTCTGCTCTCTGGCGGATATTTATCCGCAAGTTTCTAAACGTTTTGAAGTTACTGTGAAGTAACAGCTAGTCGATCATATTGTTATGAAGTAATATCTTCGTTTATACTTCAGTTATCTTTTTCATTGCACTTATAAGATGCTCGGTATTGACTTTAAGATTTTTAAGTGTCATTTTTCTTCCGGTTTTTGTCAGTAGATGAGCATGATAGTCTAATAACTTATTTTACTGTAATTATTAAAATTCAGAGGGACAATAAGATATAATAGATTACATTTTGGTCGATAATAAGGGAATAAACGTTTATTTATATTTACTTATAAAATAAAGTCGTTACTTCTGTATGTATGTTCCTATGTGGGATTATATCTTCAAAACTACGCAACGGATTTTTATACGGTTTATTTTTTCAATAGATAGATTTGTTTAAGAGGATAGTTTTTTTTGTATAATTTGTAAACGTTTGTTATATTATTATATAAGGGGTATGGAGGCTAAATAACTATAATCACGGGTGAAACTGCGGACATCAGCTAGTGGAGGAAGAACGAACATCTCTGTACATTATACAAATAATTGTTACAAGTAAGAATCAAACCCACCACCTTGTGGTCCATAGTCAGTATACTACTGTTAAACCACTTCAAAATTCAGTCAATTTAATATCTCAAAGCTATAATTTCCAGAAATCACATAAATATTAATAAGACAATCAAAATTGTGGCTTTAGTTAAACCGACGTCAAATTATTCGATAGTTGCTTAAATTAACTCAGAATTATTAAAGAGTCGAGCCACTAATTGTACGTAAATAGTTGAAATCACTACTTTGAACTTTGTACGAACAGCTTACGTATAATTAAGGTGTATTAAAGAGTTATTATTACGATAATCAAAGACCATAAAGTGCTTTTTGGAAGAATAAATAAATTATTGCTTTAAACAAGTTATGAAAAGCTATGGAGTAGTCTTTTGACAATATTTATTGAAGTCAACAATTAATAACACAGGCTGGTTGTGCATTGACAACCGAGATTAGCGCGTTCAAACAAACAAACAAGCAATCCTACTAATATTATATAGGCGAAAGTTTGTAAGTATGGATGTATGTATGGATGTTTGTTACTCTTTCACGTAAAAACTACTGAATGGATTTGAATGAAACTTTACCACAATATAGCTTATACATCAGAATAACACATAGGCTACAAATTGGCTGGACCGATTTTGATGAAATTTTATTTTATACAGAATTGTATGGCAAAACAACGTTTGCCGGGGCAGCTAGTTTCTTTATATTTATAATATCTTATATATAAATTTCACGTGTCACAGTGTTAGTTACCGTACTCCTCCGAAACGGCTCGACCAATTTTTATGAAATTGTACATGCATATTCAGTAGGTCTGAGAATCGGCCAACATCTATTTTTCAAACTTTTTTTTTTTGGTATGGCAAAACAACGTTTGCCGTGTCAGCTAGTCTAATATATAAAATTCACGTGTCACAGTGTTAGTTACCGTACTCCTCCGAAACGGCTTGACCGATTCTTCTCAAATTTTGCATACATATTCAGTAGGTCTGAGAATCGGCCAACATCTATTTTTCAAACTTTTTTTTTTAGTATGGCAAAACAACTTTTGCCGTGTCAGCTAGTTAGTATATTTAAGTATAGATGGTTAATAACTATTATTTAGTTTAGGGTATATGGTTAATATAGTCTTTGTTGGAAAAATATATAATATTGTATGCAGACTATGATCAAAACAAAATATTACATTCTTCATCATAAGTATTTAAGCTTCAAAAACATAATTCTCAAAACATCTCAAAATTACAAACAATAAGAGAATTTTAACAAAAAGTAATTAACCGACTCGTGCATCGAACGCCTACCCTCACACCTGACGCTTCCCACCACACACAAATTGTACACAATTATACACAAGTACACAAACTTTGTGTACTATACAGAAAACATGAGCAGGTTTTAGCAAGTATATTATTTTATGAAGCTTTCACGGAATATACATATAATATAAAGTTTCTTCTATGTTAATATTAAAAAAAATCGTGTCACATTATTTGTCGCTACTCTCCTCCTAAATAGCTTCAGTGGTTCACAGAGGATGTAAACTAATTAAATTCTTTTGAAATTTCAGAAGCTAGGTTTCTGTACCAAACGATTAGATTCACCAAACTTCATATATCCACAACAATTAAATACAAATACAAACATACAAATCACAGTATAACACACAAACTAACCGACATATTTACAATGTCATACTGTTTGTATGAATATGCATATTGTAACATCGTAATTCAGAATCAGTTTGATTTATTAGTGTTAAAGTTAGCTTGGGGCTTGTGTGAATTGTAATCGCTACGATTGACTTATGTTATACGGATTGTTATGTCAAGTGTCGGTTTACTAGTTATCTATAACAATATTAATTGTTTGAAACGAAAACTTTAAGTTTAGGGATAATTTGCGCTAAGGATAATTAATATAAAGAAGTGTGCCTAATTATTATAAATATTTGCGGAAATTTCACACAAAGTCCTCTATTCCCAAGCTAAGCTTTTATGCTTGTATTATAGGTACCAGAATACGGATATCTGTACTAAAATTATAAAGCCGAAGAGTTTGTTTGTTTATCTCGGTAACTACTGGTTCGAGTTGAAAATTATTTTTGTGTTGGATAGTCCAATTATTGTGGAAAGATATAGGTTATAATAACGTCACGCTGCCGTGAAAATTTTCTAAATTTCACGCGTATGGAGTCGCAGGCAACAGCTAGTAGTAGTGAACATAAAAGGCGGAATAAGTGTTTATGTCTAAGTATGTAGCTGAACTATTACCAACATATTCTACTGCGTTTGTTTGACTAGAATTAAGAGTGCTTCAAATTAACAAGTAACACAATCATTTTAAAGTTTAATGGTCTTATTCATAATGACTTATCGGAGGTTTAAACGGAGATTTTATCGGAGAGATAATAAATGTTTTAGCGTAAAAAGACTATTATTTTATTTAATTATTTATTTAATTTAATTATTTATTTACATACACGAAATAAATCTATAGTAACAATTCACATAATCTATCGTAGTTGTTGTAGACATTAGGCAAGTTAATTAATAAAAATTGTACAATATATATTATGAATAACAAGTTTTGACAATTTTCACGAACCGATTTTAGCGAACTTTTAAACCTCCGATAAGTCATTATGAATAAGAACATTAAAGTTTAAAATGAAGTTCAATTTCTTCATAGTTTAACATAAACTTAAAAATTACATAGCTTAATCTATGGCTAAATAAGCAATTTGAAAAACCCTTACGTTGGTATAAACATGGGGCCATAATTAAGTTATTTCAACCGATAACATAATTACGGGACCGATATACACTGTAATGTGTTGCTAGTAAAAACTAAACGTCAAATGATATATACACAATACACATGTCACCTCCTCATTTCTTCATATGAGTACTGTAAGAATGAAATATAGAGAGATGAAACAATAGTAACTTGTAACTTAACCATAGGCTTAGCCCTCGCGGTCTAGTATAGAAAAATACAATCTCATTTTAGAAGAAACTCGTACTAAATTGTGAAACAGTAACTGGCAACAATTTAAGTTAAATAACAAGCAAACTTAAAAGTAATGTGAAAAACATTACTGTTAATATTTTAAATGATGACTTTGTTTAATCTCATTTCAAGTTCAAACGAAGATCCACAAATTCTATACTACGCAAGATCAAACGAAGAACTACTTCCACAAATTCCAAACTGGGATGTGGTTAAATAATGACATAATCAAAAAAAGAAATGAACAATAGTATTGAGACCAAATAACTAAAACATTTTCTTACAAATTATATCAAAGGCCAAAACCTTTATGTTATAAACTTATAACCATCGTAAAATACAATATTTCAAACAAGTTATCCCTGTAAATTCCTTTATTCACTAATAAAATCTGACATGTAATATGTCAGGGGTGTATCCATTACATATAAATACGTGTGTTTGCGCGCCAAAAAATGAGACAAGATGTTCTAGAGATGAATTTCATGTCATACCGTGAATTATGCGCCCATAGTAAACGTGTGTAGTATATGTAAAGTTTGCAGATAAAATTAAATTGTTTTAGGGCGATTTCAATGACAAATGGTATAAACATGGCAGAGGTGAATAACACCCCAGAAATATTGTCAGCTATGTTCTTCAAAAGGGTCAAGTGTATAGATCTTAGAACACTCGTGAATGTATCACCAAGAATCATAAGTACAGGTGAAATCAAGAAAATTGTATTTAAATGTTGGCAGATGGCGCTTTAAAACCTCTACCAACTTCAACAAAAAAGGTATAAAAAATAAAATAATTGGTAATTTTGTTTTAATTCAAGCATTTATTAGTACAAATATTACAGTATGTCTTCCAAAAAACTTAATTCAAAAATTTTGGATATTAAAAATATTAAAATTACGACGAGTCGCAAAGCGCAGCACGGCGTAACAGACTGCTGTTGCGTTTACGTATCACGGGTTTGATAACCGTACAGGACAATGGCATACAGACAAATATTACACTGTTAATGTTCCAATCTTTTATTGACTACTTTAGTCATATTTACAAATAATTAAAAAGAAAATGCAAGTGTGCATTAAAAAAAGAAGCATTTATCAAGGTCTTAAGTCTAAAATCTGCTTATCCATAGGAATAATAATTAATATAGTCTTCATTAACGAGGTATAACATTATCTTGAAATTTAAGCAGAAACAATAAGAAGACCTCTACGAATTTTATGTGATTATTTTACATATACTATGAAGTGAAGTAATCAAGGAGGTACAGGGATGATTCGCGACTCGTAATTCCTGTTACGATTATGTTCTACCGCAGCTGGTGCGGGATAAATACACGAACAATATTGTATACAATTATGTTACAACTTCTATATGGAAATTTTACTTAAAGAAAATTTTTACAGATCCAAGTTTGTTTGGATTGTAGCAGATGACGCTCTATAGTCTCTGCTTGCCCCCCATGGGAAAAGGCGTGACGGTATAATGATGCTGACGTCGGAAGATGTTTTTGAACGATACCGATTTCAAAACATTTGTACGGCAAGCGTTCCGTACCGATAATATCATAACGGTATCTTCATATTATTGACCTTAAATACCGGGATGAGGGCAAGAGAATGATGATGATGAGTATCTTGTTATACTAACAACTGATATAAAACGAAAACAGCCGTTCCAGAGATACAGTCTGGTGACAGACGGACGGACGGACAGTGACGTGTCTGTAACAGTGTTATGTTTTACCTTCTGGTACTGAACCTTAAACTAACTAAGAAGAAGCTTACGGGTGTAAGTCAAAAGCAAAATATGTCTTGAAGTAAATAAACAACAAGCTTAATTAAAAAAATCATTAACTCCGTTGCTTTTTAATGAAAGTTATGTTAAAACAAAAATGCTTTGAAATGTTATTTAAAGTAATATTAAAACGTTTACCTCATATAGTTTGTAGATATTATACACATACCTGGAAGAAAAAATTAAAAATAGTTTTAAAAAACTAAAAAACACGCTTTATTTAATCGAATTATTGTATTGTCATCGGTCTTTGACAGGTGTGCAAAATTTGAATAGAATCTGACCGTTTAAAGTGGGTCAAAATAGCGTCCAAAGGAGTCGGTTACAAACATACAAACAAACAAACATACAAACAAACATACAAGTGAAGCTAATATAAAGCGTGTAAAAAACATTACAGTAATTAGTAAAATTGAAAAAAGTCGCTTCTTTTTATGAAAATAATTGAGTATTCAAAAAAAGTTTAACCGACTTCATGTGGCTTTGAAATTTAAGGATTTTCCTCGATTTCTCAAGAGATAACCATCAGATCCTGACTTAGTACCAATGGGACCACACGGAAACCACCAGCTTTCAATTAAAAAAAGAATCATTAAAATCGCTTCGCCCAGTTAAAAGTAATGAGGTAACAAATATTAAAAAAAAAATTATATATACAGACGAATTAAGAACCTCCTTCAAAAGTCAGTTCAGTTTCAATATTTTTGCATTTTCATCTTTTTTTGATAAATGTACATAGATTAATTTATATAATCAAAAAAGGTGTGAAGAGATTTCTGCAGGGTTGGCGACGCGCGAAAGATGCCCCTGGTGCTACAGACTTCTAAAGGCTACGGTAACCGCTTTCCATCACGCGGGCCGTACACTTGTACGCTTGTACGCCACCTCAGTAGTATATAAAAAAAAATATAACACAAATACAAACGTTTTTCTCCTTCTTATTCCCAGTCTATTCAAGTCTCACCGTTGGGTATCGCCTTCCCGGTAAGTACTATAAAACGCAGACCAGCAGTGGTATTCAGTAAGAAAAAGTGAAGTGAATTTTCGGTGAATCTTGATCACGTGACAGCGCTCCTCCAATAAAAATAGAGGAGCACTGTCACGTGATCAAGATTCACCGAAAATTCACTTCACTTTTTCTTACTGAATACCACTGCAGGCGTGTGGGTTTAGGGTTAATTTCATGTTTTCCGTTTCTCACATTTGATGTTGACGGCTTTTATTAACCTTGGCTGACTCTTAAGGCAAACAAAAATAATTTTTCAATTTAAACCAGTTTTTCCTAAGATTAGCGCTGTCAAAGAAACATACTCATCAGCTTGATAATATTAGCATAGATGCGACAACGTATATTTTAAAGTACAACTAAACAATTTAAATGTTGCCATCTTCAAATGTTATTTTACCACAAATGGAACATAAAATACACGAGAGTTTATGAGTGTTACCACTGATAAAATTAGATTTATATCCCAAAGTTGCACGTTTATAAAATGCAATTTGTATGCACACTGGTAGCGAAGCACGCGGTATATGGCGCGTGAAATGAGATGAAATCAGTATATACTAAACTAAGTATACTATTTTGAGTACCTGCTTTCTACTTTTTGGTATATTGGGTATTCAATTTGTGAATTTAGTAGAGTTTTGTGTACGTAAAGTTGCTAAATAAAATGTTATTAAATTCCACAATTTGAATCCAAATTGAAAGAAAAGCGAGTCTTTTTCGCGGTATTAATTTTATTATGTCGCGTAATATGACAGGTCACACGAATGCCCGTATTTGTAAATTGTGTGTTAGCCTATATGTTTTTTAAAAATTTTCTGCGTTATAGAGTTCTTAATAAATAAATATATCTTATATATAAAATTCACGTGTCACAGTGTTAGTTACCGTACTCCCCTGAAACAGCTTGACCTATTTTTATGAAATTTTACATGCACATTCAGTAGGTTTGAGAATCGGCCAACATCTATTTTTCAAACCTTTTTTTTTAGTATGGCAAAACAACGTTTGCCGGGCCAGCTAGTTCTTTTATAAACTTAGTCATATTTAATGTGTATCATAGAGGTAGTAATTACTAAATACGTCTATTACTAACAACGCACGAATAAAATTAAATGAATCTACAAAATTTACGTTCTATTTTTAAAAATAGACTCTAATTTTAAATACATATTATTTCAAAATTTAAAAAAATGGAACAGAATTCGCATTAAGACTTATCTTTTAGTATTTTGTGCCAGTATTATACTACTACTATTTTTTTAATAAGGTGAATGTCGAACTTAGTAAAATTATGGCAGCCCAAATTGTTGTTTTGTAAGCAATGATATTATTATTAATCACATAAATTTAAGAAAATAATAAGAATTTCACATCAAAATAGGGTTTCACACTCATAATTTTGCGATGTTGAACGTTTTTGACATTAATATATGTGACACGGTTGAATTATGCTTGCGGCCAACCTCAGTTATTTGGATCGTCACGCTCAAACCACATTTGGAAGCAAACATGGTGCGTTGAAATAATACCACAAATGTTTTGTATTTATACAATAATAGGCTTAATTACTTAAAACTCAAATATATATTACGCGAATCAATTGTGAATTAAATTAACCAATTTTTCGTTACGTAGTTTCATAATGTTCGCATTTTTAAATAGGAAATTATGTCGCAACTTTTGAATAAAGAACATTTTTAGCAATTTTGAAAATCGAACATTGTCACAACTTTTGAATTTAAAAGATTATTGCCAAGTTTGTAATTATATGGAAACTCCTTTTAATATTTAATTTATGAAATTCTGGTTTTTAGTTATTGTTTTTATAGTGACAATTAAATCCTCTGTAAATTTTCAACTCTAGTAATCACAGTTACAGATTCGTGACAAACAGGCTAGTGACAGGCAACCCTGGGACCCTAAAAAGCACCTTATTAATTGCTGGTTTTTCCGGTTCAGGTTGTCCCGTGCGGGAATCGAACCTACAACCTCATGAGGCCCGTCAATCGTTTCAATTCATCATCCTCCTGCCCTTATCCCATTATTTGGCGTCGGCACAACATGTCTTTTTCTTCCATAGTCTTCTATCAGACGTCATGTCTGTGTCAACTCCTCTTTCTTTCAACAACTACATTACATTTTCACATTGCTCAATCGTTTCAATTGTGATTGCTTAAATATTGGTCAAAAATATTAAATCAACGTATTACAATATAATTACTATAATCTGATAAATCGTTAACACGACTATTGATTTGAAAATAAATGTTTATTTCAATTGGAATTCATTTCATATCATTCAATAGTTTATTTTAATTGTATTTCAGTATATTTTAATAATGATCTAAATTAAGTTTGACAGTAAAGTAAATAAAGTTTCATAGTGGTACCAATTCTACGTGCACAAATAAACTTAACTAAATAATCTGCTTTCTATTCTGTTCAAAAACTTAAAAGACACGGTTGAAAATCCTGAATATTTTTTTTTAATTATTGCTATGTCACCGGTCCTTGATATATGTGTAAAATTTCAGATCAATCCGACTACTGTAAGTGGGTTAAAATCACTATCAAATTGATTATAACATTGATAGATACCTACCGAACTAATATAAGCGTAACACGCTTATATTAGTTCGAAAACAACTAAGTTATATTTTGATAAATTGGCTATTTCATTGTGCACATTTATATTATTAATTAAAATCGTTGGTCTACATATAATGCATAGTTTTTAAAATAAGAAAGTTCAGTTCACATTGCCCAATCATGTGACTGACATCATTAATATGAATTTTTTAGTTTAGTTTAGTTCTGCACTCAGAATTGGTAGCAATGTATGCAAATTTATGAAATAACCTATTTATTTTGTGTCAACTATGATTATTATATTCATGGCTTTAAAATTATTATTTAAAATACTAATTTATATTCATCAGTTTGGTGGTAACGATATGCTTTTAATAAATACCAAGTATAACGAAAATTGTCCATGTTGTGACGGACTAACATATAACATACAAGTGTCACCACCCCATTTCTTTCCCATGGTGCTGTAAAAGTCATCTAAGAGATATTATACACAGATAACATCTTCTGTGAGAGACGGAAACATCGAAACTAAACCCTATGCCCACACGCCTGGTCAGCGCGGCACAGTAGACCATAATCCCTCCCAAAGTGGAGGAGGCCCGTGCCCAACAGTGGGACGTTAATGGGCTGGAGAGAGGGAAAATATATTAATACTAGCTATTGGTTGTTGTCTGAGACATCGTAGACGTGAAATTTGGAAATCAAATTCTGACAAATTAGATATCCTTTATCTGGAAAAAACCCCTATTAAAATCTGTTAGGAAGTTTTAAAGATTTGGGCTTACATAGGGACATGCATACAAAAATTAGTTTTTTAATAAATAAAGATATATAGTCTTAGTCATAATGACTAATCGGAGGTTTAAAAGTTCGCTAAAATAGGTTCGCGAAAATTGTCTAAAACTGTTATTCATAATAATGTTATTACGATAAAACGTTTATTATCTCTCCGATAAAATCTGCGTTTAAACCTCCGATAAGTAATTATGAATAAGGCCAATTGAGTTTAACAGAAAAGTTTAACTTATTGATGTCTTTAATTTAGTTGAAATGGTAACCGTAAAATAAATAAATATAAATAAGGGATTATGAATTGAGGGGCTTCGTGGTCTAGCGGTTGATGTGCTAGACTGCCGGGCCGGGCCGAATTCACCGGGTTGCGGGTTCGATCCCTACACAGTACAATTATTGTAAATATTTATATTTGTTATACCAATATTTGTACTGTAACTGGGTGGTTTCTGTGTATTATAAGTGGGTATTTACAAAACAAGTTTGATATGTTTGCGTTATATCCCTATTTTGGCTCCCATAACAGAAAACAAACAGGCTCAGCTTGGGACCAGATAACGTTGTGTGAAATTTCAATGGAAAACAGCTACTCCAAAATGGCTAGTCCGATTTCTATGAAATTTTGTGTGCATTTAATATACGCCTTAATTATAATTACAGCAGTAAGTTTGCGACTAAAACAGCGATATGTACCTAGTATTTTTATAGTTATGCAATTTATTATGCCATGTAACCAAGGATGATCGTTCAATATGCAACACTTTATGTCTTCTATAAAATATGTGCACCATCAAAATAGATTCGATTATACGACGAAGAGGGGAAGGTACCCCTTCTCTTATGTTTCTTGCATCTTTGAAGACTATCAAAATTTGCATAGTTATAAGTTTGAGTGCAGTCAAGTACAGCTGACAGTTTCACACATAAATATTGTGTTGATATTTTTTTAGGGATCCGAGAGAGAAGAATGTACGATATACATAATGATAATAATAGTATGGAGCACTAAGCTCTCTCTATCTCTCTCTCGAATTTAACTCGTACATATTCAGTTTTTCTTTACTACCTAACAGAGTAAGTAAAAGAAATATCCGCGTGGTGACGGTTAAGTTATGTAGATATCACTCCCCCATTTCGTCCCCAGGGTGCTGCAAGAGCCAGCTAAAGATTTAAAAACAGAGAACATCTTCTGTAAGAGAAGACAGCTCCAAAACCAACACAGCTGATCCAGTAAGCCAGGAGGCCAGTGCCCAACAGTAATATCAATAGTATGAGATTTGTAATTAAATCTTGTATCTATATAATGTACTAATAAAAGTATAATACAAAAGCGATTCTCTTATTAAACTGGATTAATACAGCTGGGAAGCGCGTTTTATTAAATCCTCTACTATGTTACTATCCAATTTTATAATCCAAAACATTGTTAAATTCACTAACGCCAGTTAACATCGGTTAGATAAAACTAAATGGTGCGACAGCAACGGTTGATTGCACCTAATACAACTCGCTAACCACAGTTAAATAATGGACAGATTAATCGGGAGTTAACCAAACTGATGCCTCTCCGACAGTATTGTTAGATAGAACCATAGTCAGAGAGCTGGATGTTAATTAATGAACTGAAAATTTCCTTGGCATATACACTTTTTGTTACCTAGTGGATAATGTTATGTGCGTCATGGACATGTATGAACGAATACGTTTATCTTTGTTATAAGTTTACCATTTTAGGGTTCCGTATCAAAGACAAAATGGGACTCTATTACGGAGACTTCATTATCCATCCATCTGTCCAACTATCACTAGGCTGTAACTCATGAACCGGGTTATCTGAAACTTTAAAGTTTCACATATTTTGTTTATGTTGCCGCTATAACAGCAATACTAAAAGCCAGAATAAAAAAATGATTAAGTTAGCTCCCAGACAAGGTCCCCATTCGCGTGCGAGTCTAAGTCGTGTTAGGCTAGATTTTTTAAAAATGTTGCTAGGAGATGCTATATATAATCCGTATGAACAAATAAATCTAAAGCATTATTTTACTAGTTTTGATAAAACAAAAATAACTGTTACGGGCTCCCGAACTATATCTAATACATAATAGGTCATTCGTCGCGCAAACCAACATGCGGTGCGGTAACGTTTGCTAATTAATACTCATCAAACTGAATTTTCAAATTTAGAACCAAACAGTCTATTCATATTCCAATATTATCATTTTGAATGAGATTACAGCACCGTTCCAAATTCAAATATTAGGAAAATGGCGGCCGTTTATGTAACGACTATTATTATTTGTTACATGTCTGCTTCATATTGGAATTCACATATGGCTTTTATTAATTAAATAGAAAGTATTTATTAGGGTTCCCTCGGGACCTGTGTCCATCCTTATGTCACCAGACTATTATAATTGGGTTCCGAATTTAACACTCAAGTACGGAACACGTAAAAAGTATTTCAAAAAGGAGATATCAACGTAAAATTCTGTTTAAATATCAAAATATAATATCAAATACTCCAAGACACTGCGACTCTTAACAAAACGTCCACAAAACATTAATATACAGGTTGATTTATTTTAATTATACGGGTCATTAATATACCGTTTTTATTTTATACAAATTTTGAGTAAGACAAATTATTTTTGTAGTCATAACTTGAATTGGAGTGGTATTACTCCTCAAATGCAAGAAATTAATACGTTACAAAGTTTGTTTTAGAGAATTTTAGTGATACAGTCAAGTCCACCGCACCACCATTAGTTAGTTTCTCGCTTATCAAGCGTTCGCAGTCGAATTGCGAAAACTGGTAAGATGAAGGTGAACTATACTTGAACTAGTTTTGTTTAATTAATATAATCTTATCGTCACGCCTTTTCCCTTGACAGAGGCTATTGGCCCAGTCATTTAAGGTTATATGAGATAAAAATCTGAGAATTCCGAGCTATCCGGCTAAAAAAGCTGTAAATACTTGTATATTGACACCCTAAAGATTGTCTCAAAACCTACATAAGGTAGGGTGTACGCAACTGTTAAATTTCAAGGTCTAAAGTCGCAAAAATCGCTTTATTTATACATTCATTTCATTGTTTATACATGCACAACGGTTGTATTCAGTAATATTACGCATATTTAATGTAACAAAGATCTTTCCTGAAATTATTGCCATATCTATACAAATATTATAAAGCTGAAGAGTTTGTTTGTTTGAACATGCCAATCTCAGGAACCCCAATACCGTAATAAAAAATTCTTTCAGTGTTGAATAGTACATTTATTTAGGAAGGCAATAGATATACAACATCACGCTGCGACCAATAGGAAGCATCAATGAAAAATATTGCAAAAACCGGGAATATTTTCTGAATTCGCGAGCTACAGCTAGTAATAGTATAAAAAAGGAAATTTTACAAATGTGGATCAGCCTGTATACAATGTTTCATCTTTCCCCTAATTCGACTCACATCTTGAGTTGTCACAGAGTGACGTATGCAAATATGATGGGGCACAAATATTGTGGAATTTGTGAAACGTATCATAATATTATTTTAATGCTTTTTTTATTACTTAAGTGGATTTTAAATGCTTTTAAAATACATTTACTGTAATTATAATTTAGAAATATTACTTACTACTTTAATCTCTTCTAAATATTATAAAGCTGACGAGCTTGTTTGTAGCTTAACTCAGGAACTACTGGTTTGAATTAAAAAAATATTTTTCTGTTGGATAGTCCATTTGTCGAGATTTACATTTATGTGATGACATTATTGAAACATAATTTGTTAATATTACCGGGACTATAATCACGTTATTAACTATTTAAAAGGCACAATACCTCTGCTCCCGACGTTTCCCGATTATAGTCCCGGTAATATTAACAAATTATGAGTTCAAATCGCGTAAGTTTAAAATCAATAATTATTGAAACATGTTGCAATATCGAGGAATTTTTTTCAAATTCTAGGCTCAAAATTTCGCGATCTAACAATAACGTTTATTATAACAAAACATATTTAAACAAACACTCAGTTTGTCACAAATAAGTTGACATTGCATCAAAGAAACTCTTCCATGTCTTGAGGGAGTTGTCTGATGCGTTTAAATTGTTTACTCACGAATTAAAGAGGGTCGCTTCAAGATGTAGCGAATTTTGAGATACTTGTCACAATAAAATGTTTCTACATAAACGGATTTCAAAACTATGAATGTAAAAGTTTATAAGAATGTATGGATGTTTGGATGTAAGGATGTTTGTTGCTCTTTTAGGCGAAAACTACTGAATGGATCTTAATTCAACTTTACAGCTGTTTAGCTTATAGCTCAGAATAGTACACAGGCTATTAACATCACGATAAAAAGCTAGTATCGGGGCAGTAAATAATAATTTGCTTAGTTAAAAATCTTAAAAAACTCTTTTGTACCTAATTTCACACTAATAAAGATTATAATTGTGAAAATTCTGAATATTATTTTACATTAGTCAAATTTTTAAATTGTAAATGGTTCTTAATGTGTGTGCAAAACTTCAGATCAATCCGACAACTGCAAGTTAGTGAAAACCACTTTCAAAGATTCCGTTACGTAGATTAACACATTGATAGCGTGTTAAAAAGCGGATGAAACCGCGGGCAATAGCTATCATAAACATCAAAAACGTCTACCACATAAGTACTTAAAACATTATTTTTTTAAGCGGGAAGATATTTAGTTAAATTGAAATAATTTAAATATATCTCCCGGCGTTTGTAATGTCGACGCTTTTTGTAGATTTAAGAGATACTTGCAACTTTGTGTTGTTTTTATAAACGTCACCATTTTTTGTCATTGCTCGTTTTTACTTAGCCGTTGTATTTTAAATGTTAAATGCGTATTTTATACTGAAATAAGATTATTTTAAGCGTCGTATAATACCGTCGTATTGTTTATTTTATTTATTATTTTTTAAAGCATCATTTTATAATGTAGCTCGTTTATATTTTTTACGTAGCTACTAGCTGACCTGGCAAAAGTTTTATGGCAAAAATGTGTAGAGAAGTGGCAGGTTTCTTTTAAGAAACAGTTACATATTAAACAGATACAGATTAGAATCTTTTAAACATGCTTTAGTTAGCTTTGTTGTCATACTTATTAATCTATTTATCTATGTACGGGTCTATGTATCCACGTAGTGGAATATTTGAAAATGATTTGCACCCACTTGCAGTATTCGAATTAACCTGTTTGACTCACATATTAAGGATCAATGATAAATAAGTAGGTAATTTAAAAAATACCTTCTTTCAATCGGTTGTTTTATTTTTAAAACTAAACATAATTGGTTATAGTTTTTGATGTTTTGTAAACACAATTTTTTTTAGTTCTTACGTCTTAAATCCAAAAGCAATATTATTAAATAAATGAAACCCTCCTCAGCTATCTTTTACATGCACAAAACATACTAAAATATGCCTACAGACAGTATAAGTAATTATTAGAAGACACCATCGTTCACTGAGACATTCATTGAACGAGCGACTCACAAATGAAGACAGATGACCCTCGCTAATTCGCTCTAAACAATGTAATTACGAAGATGAGATAAATATCTATATAACAGATTATAGATTGGTTGCTATATTGTTAATTGCTGCTAATTTAAAGCTTAATAATTCATTAAATGCTTCTGTGGTGACGGAATAAGAATACAAGTGTAAGAGCAACTAAGGGATATTCTTACCATTTGACATCCTCTGTGAGAGACGAGAAACTCAAAAATAAACCTTATGCCAACACGCCTAGTCAGAGAAGCACAGTGGACAATAATTGCTTCTAAAGTGGAGGTGGCCTTAGCCCAGCAGTGGGGCGTGGACTTGAAAAAGAAAAAGAAAATTCATTAAATATATTTGAGAGCTTATTGAAGTTGAATTACTCGCTAACTACAATATGTGGCAGCGACTTTGTCCAACATAGGTCCTTAAAATATTACAGACTTTAAAAACAGTTTTGTCCTCTTTTTCACATCATTAACTATAACAGGATTTAAGGACAATTTTTGTATGGATAAGGATTATAATACGAAAGTAAGTAAATCTTTACTTATTACAAAACAAAGTCGTTATGTTTGTATATTTTTTATGTAAGCTTATACCTTCCAATCTACGCAATGGATTTTGATGCGCCTTTTTCATGGATGAAGTAGTTTAAGAGAAAGGTTAGCTTTGTATTAATTTGTTAACTGAGCTCAATAACTATAAATGTGGGTTATACCGCGGGAATTAGCTAGTACTTATATAAAATAAGAAAAATATTTGAAGACAAAATCACACCACCCTTTCTGGTTCCTTAAGGTTTCTTGATAAAAATTTCAACAAAATAGCAACTTTATAATTTTAACAAGTAAATAATCCTAATTCTGGTCAGGTGTAAACCCTATTACGAACAAAATTCCATACGTGAGACGAGAAAGTGAGCCTCATATTGACATTATAGTCAGATCATGAATATTTAAATTAAATAAACTAGTAATTTCAAAGATACCGTTCGAAAAAACATATAAAATTCATAGGAATATATAATTTGGAGCCCCCAAGTTGCACAGTAAAAAGGCAAAATTGAGTGTATACCTCTGTATACCTAAAGTTTTTTTATATAGTTAGGTTATATAATGTGACTAGATAATAGTAAGAAAGTGGAAACGCTGCGAGAGGACGTTTGAGAAAATTACTCTCCTGACAAGATTCAAGTGGTTGGTATAAAAACCATTGTGTATGTATGACCAGATGTATGAGTATGAATGAAGCCAAGGAAGTGTCTATACTAATACTATAAAGCTGAAAAGTTTGTTTGTTTGTTTGAACGCTCTTATCTCAGGAACTACTGGTGCGATTTGACAAATGTTCGTATGTCATCGCCGGCATACTCCAAAAGGGGCAAGTGCGTAGCACTTACATCCGTCGGGCATGTATGACCAGATGTATGAGTGTGAATGAAGCCAAGGAAGTATGTTTGGATCGTTGCAGATGGCGCTCTATAGTCTCTGCCTACCCCAATGGGGAAAAGGCGTGATGTTATGATGATGATGACGATGATGATCAAAGGGTAAAAGGCTACTATTTTACTTCAATGTGTGAGAACAGAAAAGTATTAATTGTTTGAAAACTTAATGATAAACCAAGAAATCATGATCTTAATCAACACTACATTTATAATGCGAAAGTAACTATTAATTAAAAAACACAAGTCCTCGCCTTGTGGCGTTCTATAGGGGAGGCCTATGTCCAACAGTGGACATAGAAATGCTAATGGTAAATGTATGAAGTATTAATATTTAAAAACTACAAATAAAACCTTCAAAAATGAACCAAGTGAATTTTTCATGAGCGCTGTCCTTCCCCTTGCGAGCCAATTACGTCATACAAATATTTGCTAATTATTTGATTGAGCTGCAGACTTGCAACAGGGGACTACGGATGAATTTTTGAATACAACAATTGTTAAATTGAAGGATACATTACAAAGAATGTATGATTTTCTCATTTTTCATTAAATTATAATTAGAGGAGAAATGTGCCCAACAGTGGACGTTAACTGGGAAAGAAATAACATACATTATATGAATTAGGTAGAGCTTTGCTAAAAAGATTACTTCCATAATGCCTAACAACAACAAAATTATTAATATTATGTTGTATAATATTTTCTAACACTTGCGCGATTCATTTGTTTAAATAAAACCACTTTAATTTCACGAGTTTAGACGCGTATACATATTTGTTTTAAAATTTAACCCGACGTTTCGGAGACTTTGCAGTCATCATGGTCACGGGTGAGACTGAGCTGTCCGAAAAAAGGTTTTATTTAAACACGATGTATTTAAAACTACTTTTTACGGATTTAGACGCGTGTTTTAGTTGCAAATTATTTGATTCGAAACGTCGGGCTAAAATTTGAAACAAATACACCTGTACACAGAAAGTAGTTTTATTTAAACGAATGATCCGCGTAAGTGTTAAAGAATAATTATGTTGTATTTTTTATATAGCACTATTTGTGACAATAGGGTGACAATAGGGTTTTGTGACAATACGTCACAAAACTATGATGAAATGATATTATTATTCAAATAAACCTATTTTTACAAATTTAGACACGTAGGTAAATGTAGTTTCAAATTTTTTTAAACTTGTCTGTTTAAAAATTTTAGGCGCTAAGGTTTTGAATTTATAAATAAGTACCACGAGTGTAAGAGAATATTTAATTATTTGTGTAAATTTTATACTTCAGTCAAAGTAATACAATAAGGTAACCCTTTCACCATTTAAGGTATAACACTGCGGAAGTGAACAGTCTTGAGACAGTGTGGGGCCACTAAACAGTCTTTAACCTATGTATACTAATATTAAAGAGGTGAAGTTTGTAATATGTATGTAGAGTTTCAATCGCTGAGTGTAGCCGTCCGAACCAAAAAAGAAATTACTTATATGAAGCTGTAACATCCGAGATTGTTGCGGGCTACATAGTGGTTATCTCTTTTAGTTTTATGCAGTGCAACAGCTTGTCAATTAATAAACCAAGACTGCAATGATTTAAAAAATTTCTACAAATAGGATATCAGATGCACATTTTTACATTATTAATGCACAAAATTTGAAAACAAATTACCAACGCAAATTTCTATAAAGTCAATTGCGTATATTTCATGCAAAAGAGTCACAAACATACTTAACATTCATGCGTACACTTTACGAATTTTCTATTTTATAATGTTAGTAAGATAAGAAGCAAAATGACTTGCGTTAATTATATTTGGCGTAAGTATATTTCAAAAAGGATGTAAAAAGTTCGTATAGTAACTGCTTACCATCAGGCGTGATGTACTTGTTTGTCACCCTTTAAAAGCATAACATAATACTTTTGCATAACTTATTACCGCTGATTTCATAGCCCAAGTCGACATCTTAACACTGTTTTGTCAGGCACTCCACGAGACCGTCTTATTGGCTTCAATACAAATTTTGTTTAGCCAAGTTGCTTCAGGAGTGGAACTCATACCCCGTTTGTTATAACAGATATGCGTATAACTGACTGTGCAATGATTAAATGTAAATATACTATTGAATAAGTTTTACACCTAGATAGACCAGTTCAAATTTCTGTAAGATTTATCTCAGTAATATTTTGGCCTTGTTCTTTATTTACAAATATCTGTTGAGCAAGAACCTTGTTCACAAGCAGAGTGTATATGGTCTACTGGTCTACTAAATCGCTCTGACGATTGATCCAGTTTCCGAAGTATCTCCCAAAAATATTTATATAGTTTTACCCATAACTAACGCTTTCAATAACCATGATATACCATCACAAAATGGATATAACCAAATGTAAAAATTACGAGGAATCATTGTGCACAGACTTCTGCCATATTCTTGGACAAATTAAGATGAACGTAGAAGTTTATCCACCAGCAATGTGTTACATGAAATAAAATTATACACATCCAAGAGACCAACTTTATTGCTCAAGATTTTCTGTACATAAAAAGTTGACAAAATTACTAAAGTTCAGACAATTGCTACAGTTACAGCAGTGAAGAACTTTATAACTACTTGGGGCTACGATGTGTCGTAGACCTTTGCTAGGAAAATGCTACGTAGTTACATTCCGATGACTAGGTGTTGTTGTAGAAGTAACTCTATGGCTCTATCTGCATCATCAGTGACGCTAAGAGCTACCTAAAGTGCTAGAACACAGCTACAGTACTAAATTCAAACTAATTTATAGATGATGCCTAAAAAAATTATTGTTTTTTAAGCAAAAATACTTAATAACTCTATTCTTCAGTAACCATCGGCATACCCTCATAGAGTTACGATATATGCTCATCTATTAGAACCTCCATACATCAACCTTTCTCCGTCCACTGCTGGACATAGCCTCCCCCATAGAACGCCACAATGCGCGATCCTTCGCTAACTTCATCCAGCGGGCCCCACCACTTCCACCTTGGTGGGGACCACCGCACGCTGCGTCGTCTGGTGCGTGGTCACCACTCGAGGACCTTCCGTCGCCAACAGTCTTTAGATCGTCGAGTGACGTTAACGTCCTTGCATACCGTTTTGTGAACTATAGAATATAGCTTAAATGATTTCTTGCAATGCCATTGTGTATATATACAGTAGGAACATGGGTAATATACAATATAATATTTATATATTTACGACACCATTACTTTTGTATACATTACGTATAGCATTATACCGAAGTCGATTTTAATAAAACACAAATATTTAAAATCATGTTTGGTCACGCGTATAACAAATTTATGAGCATAACCTGAGGACAGGGATAGGGGAGATAAAATACATAATATGTACATAAGAAAATAGATTTGAATGGCTTGAGAAATAAAATCAATTTACACTTTAACTGCGTAAGCTAAGCCTCACAAAAATTTGATACAATATAAGAAAGAATCAATCAAAGAATCAAAACTAAATAAGGATTCAACTTTACATTTTTGACTGTATATACCTACATACATCGCCGTTTTTAACATATTTTTTACAATTTCATGCTCAAACAAAATCTCGTGTTTATTTGTAACAATAATAAGTTTACCCAGTGGGAATACAGACACAAAAATAACAACATTTATAAATCAACAAATCACACCAATTTTTAAGCAAATAACAATGTTCGCGAACAAATTGTTCAACCATTTACACAATATTTTAGGCGATGAGGCGATGAGGCAGCCATTTTTATTTGCAACAACAAAACTGAATGTCATAACTGGTGAAATATCAGAATATGGTTCAATGTTTAACAGCTTGACATATTTTAAGCTATAAAATTGTATAAAAAAATTACGGCTATTTCATGGATAGCCTTTTGGAACTGAATTAGAAATAATTATTTTTACCATGGGAAAAAAGATTAGAGAAAATATGGATAGATTGTGCGGAAGATCACATGCTTACTGCTTAATATCTTGTTAACGTAAAATGTAAACCAATCTTATGATGAAGAAGACTGAGCACCACAACACAGGGTATCCTAGTGTGGGGTCTCAGTGTTTCTTAATATTTTATTGTACTAGTTTTTAATGAAATAAATATTTTTTTTTATCTTATCTTATTCAATCTTATATAAAAGAAATTCTTTAAAAACAGTTAATATACAACGTGTTTCAGAAAGGTGTAGTCATATTTGACCATCGTTACACATGGCCGGTGACTAGGCACTAGGCATGGATGAAATTACAAATACTAGTTATATTATGACTTTTATGTGTTCATAAAAGTTTAATTAATTTATTAAATTAATCGAACTTCTTTAAATACAACACAACTATGAGGTCATCTTTTATCGTAAGGTTCAATCGCATTCAATAAACCGTAAACATCTCATAATTGATGCGTTTCTGGTAGTTATTTAATAGTAGGCAATAAACAAAAAAAAAACTTACCAACTGTATTTTTCTATGTGTAACTGTAATATTTATAATATTTAAGGCCTATCTAAAGCAACTTTAAATTATGACTACACCTTTCTGCAACACGTTGTATAATGGCTGACAGGATAGCCTACAACAACAAGATATTATGTTGCACCCCCAGCAAATTTATTTAACAGCAAGAAGAAGTAGAAGATTCTAGATCAAATTTTATTTATTTATTTATTAGCTGTTGCCCGCGACTCCGCACTCGTAAAATATTGAAAAAAGTCCCAATTTTTGTAATAATTTATACGAATGCTTCGCTCCTATATGTTGCAGCGTGATTTCATTGAGCATGTATACTCCTCTATAAATGGACAATCAAACACATATGAAATTTTTCAATTCGAAAGATTAGTTCCTAAGATTAGCGATTTCAAACCAACAAACAAACTTATCAGCATCATAATAATAGATAAATGATTTTATTTATTTATATAGTTATTTATTTATATATATTTTATGTATCTCAAAAGCCTTTCTTCATTGGAATTCAAATTTACTGAAGCATGTATTCAAGCACAGATATTTGTTCTCCTACAATATAAGTAGTATTGTTCTTCAGATAATATATGAGGCTCACTAACCGAATGCCGGTGAGACAACACACTCACATATTAATGAGATTTCTTGCTTCCACGCAGATTTAAATATTTTATAAAGGCACGTGTGGCCGAGGGAAGTCATGTGTATGTTTTATACTGCAATAACTCGGTGTTAGGGGTGAATTTGTATGAGCTAGGGTAGTTTTCAAAGTGATTTGCAGTGATGAAATATTCTGACCATTGTTTTCTATACATTTGTGGTACCTACGAATATTTTATGTTATTTAAAAGGATTATTTTTGTTGAGTTTGTGCTGAAATATTCTGCTTTGCTATTCTTGACATGGCTTTTGTACTTCATATAGGTAACTAATCTATTGCACATATCACTTTGTTTCAGTTAAATTTTAAGTCATACAATATCATTTTGCTTTAATTCATCTTGTCTAAACCACTTTTTCAATTAGGTATTAATACAATAAATGCATTTTACGTTCTTACGGATAACTATTTACTAAACACTTATTAACAGGTTAGACTGTACCTACATAAATAATTTAACTAATTATTATCTAATAGCTTTGTAACGTAATGTCCTCAAAATCAAATGTTTTAACATATGAATTTTTTTATGTATTTATATTTTGATTTTATCATCGTTAAGGAGGTAATAATTTTAATGGATGACTTTGGTTTTAAATTATGAGTAAATAATCTAATATATAAAATTCACGTGTCACAGTGTTAGTTACCGTACTCCTCCGAAACGGCTCGACCGATTTTCCTGAAATTTTGTGTACATATCCGCTAGGTCTGAGAATCGACCAACATCTATTTTTCTAATTTTTTTTTTTGGTATGGCAAAACTGCCTTTGCCGGGACAGCTAGTATTAATCTAATATATAAAATTCACGTGTCACAGTGTTAGTTACCGTACTCCTCCGAAACGGCTAGACCGATTTTTATGATATTCTACATGCATATTCAGTAGGTCTGAGAATCGGTCAACATCTATTTTTCAAACCTTTTTTTTTTAGTATGGCAAAACAACGTTTTACCGGGTCAGCTAGTATTGTATAAAAATGAAATTATTTGACTGTGTATTAATAATGATGTGATATGGATCTTGTTATCTGAATAAAAGTAATTTAATATTATTATATTATTACTAAACAGTGAAATTAATACATTTCAAGGTCAGAATTGCAATAACTTATTCAATTTTTATTTGACAAAATCTGAAAACTTCGTTACCGCGATTGAGAAATCAAATTGCACTTATGTGTATCGCCATCTATTCATAATATTTAGAAGCGCGTGTGCTTATTTTAACCTAAAGCCGGATTAGATGCGGTATATGTTACTTTGTGAAGCTAGAGATAAGATGTAGCCGCTCGGTTAAAGATATCCGTCCTTTGTGCTACGTTGAGAGGATTTGTGAACGTGCATCCTTGACGGGAAGTCGCGAGATGAGTGGTGCAAGATAAACGCAAGAGCGATCTTTTTTATATAAACTGTCATCAATCTAAAAAGATATAATACAATTCTTTAATATAACGTTTTGATAATGTTTTTTTTTTTACTGTCTACGACTCAATATGACAATGAAACATTATGTTAATATGATAGGCTGTTTACTAAATCTTATAATGGAGAGATTTGGAAAAGATATATGTCCTTATACCTTATGTCCAAACGTGATTCATATATGGCCTAATAAGTTGACACAAATAAATAAATTTTCAACAAAAGACACCGATTTCCAAATCAAACAAAATTACTAATTATATTTTTGTTATAAGCACCAGATTTAAGATTAATAATACATAGAGTAGCTATATTTGTAAACTGATACTTATGATTACACGCATACCTACTCAGTACAAATATCTGCGTTCATCTCCCTTATCCTAACATAATGTCAAGGCGATTTAACCCACGCCTTACAACCTCATGAATGACATTTGGTTTGACTATTTTAGCACGCTAAATCGCCTACACTTAGACCATACCTCAATCTCTGCAAGTTTCCACCTCTTGTATAGAGCACGTGACGAGTGGTGTTGGTGTACTCGCGGCAACGAGTCACTCACCTCTCTAACACAAGTCAATTGGGTTACTATATTACACCACAAGTCATGAAAAGATTGGAAATCATTCCTATTATCAGATTTAAATAGGACAAGATATAGCATTATGAAGATTTTTTCCAACATGTCATGTCACAAAACACGTCTTTCTATTGTTAGACAGTGCATATTATTATAGCGTAGGTAGGACTGAGAATAAGGTCAATATTTATTTTTATACCACTAGGTCTTGAGGTAAGTATGCTGTATGAAACTGCGGGATACTTATCATCATTGTCTAAAATTCTCTTTTATAAAATTCTATCTTTTTCCTTCAAAACGACTCAGCCAACGACGATGAAAACTTTGTTTTGAAAATTGATTCTATATTGAAACAGATTTAAAAAAATTGGGAAGAAGATTAAAAACTTTTTATATAGCCCTTATAATATGATAGAGAGAGATCATCAGTAAGAAGTATGCAGATGAATTTATCGGGCACAGTTATAATGTAATTTAAAATCTTTTGAGTACAAAAGGATTTTTGAATAATCTTTCGACATACAAGAAAATCCACCTATATACTCCTAAGTTCTAGGCTACCGTACCGTACCTAAACTAGGGTATATTGCGTCATAAGTCTAGTTTCAACAAGATTTATCCGTTTTCATGCGGTTAATAAAAGCGGTTTTAGGATAGAATGTGGGTAAACTACTCCTTGATTTTGTTGCGGTAGGAATACAAATGAAATTTTCCTTTACTTAATGTTATGTAGATTATCTTTTAATCAAAATTAATTAACATTTACTTAATGTTAATAAATTATATCAGTAATACTTGTTTTTGTTAGAAGCCCTTTATTTAAACCTCTGGTCTAACGGTGTCGGGTTTGAGAAAAGCTCAGCATCTGCATATTATTTTTATACCAGTAGATCATAAGTACCAACAAAATTTCTTTACGAGTCATAGACCTACATACTGTGTATTAGCAACATTTCTAGACTTCAAGCAGGCGGGAAAATGCAACCGTTGTTTTAGTAAAAGTTAAATTATAACTCGAACCAGTAAGCTAATATTGTCACTTGTCAATCGGTTAAAATAAATCATTACCTTCCAATATTACCGTTTTACGACAGACACAAAATAAATATGTCGTTCATTTTGTTACTGTCAGCTGCAAAATATATAAGCCGTATTTATTATTTACGTATCTGCTTAGCTATTGTATTGGTACCAAAGAAATATAGGGCAATTGTCGATGA
Organism: Orgyia antiqua; assembly: GCA_916999025.1. Lineage (NCBI taxonomy): Eukaryota > Metazoa > Arthropoda > Insecta > Lepidoptera > Erebidae > Orgyia > Orgyia antiqua. Next base: position 33,718,080 of record OU779867.1, on the reverse strand, counting down.
TAATAGAACTTTTGTAAAGCAATCGAACACCTCTCAACAGAATGAGTTGTCGAAATCGTTCTCATACAACACCACACAAAGTTGATTATAAAATACTCAACATTATTCGTCCGAATAATTCGTACGAAAAAAAATAAATTACCACAAAATTGGAATAACAAGATAGGTACGAGAATAATTCCCATTGTCAGGGGACTTGAACTTATTGAGGGAAACCAATTTACTCCAGGAAAAGCCAGTTTTGTTCCCGCCGATACCTATGTGCTTCAAACCAGTTTCGTGGAATAAAAAATGGCGGTTTTTAAACATAATTTTGTTTACTCAATCAATGGATTATTACAATTATGTTATGCTAAGAATAAGAAACGTTTATAAGCGAAAATATAAAGTTGTTTTCATCTCTACTTTTACACGATAGACTTGATGAATAAAACCGATAACAACTTATTAACTTTACATTTTTTAAGGGATCGCTTCTCGTATTCGGTATTCCAGCCAGTTGCACTATAAATGATAGAGAAATTTTGTTGTGATTTTATAAATTTTAACAGTAATTTATGGAGATGACTAGATTTTTACTTATGCTATTCAGGATAACTATTCAGGGCTATATTACCACATATCGTTGGCTAAATATTTCTGAGCACTGGCATGTTATAAAAGAATAACATAGCAACAATAAAAATAGAGACCTGGGAAAATTTTAAATTATATTTTTAAATTTTATTTAAAAAAGGAACGTGTTCAAACTATTCAGGCTATGATCCCGACGGACCAGTATCAATAAATTAACATACGATGGCTTTCTTTATTCTACCCCGTGTCTCTCTCGCTAGGGTTGTCACTAAAGCCTTGTCAGATTACAGGTTGTCAACTTAAAGGGTTTACTTACTGTACTCGTTTGAGCGGTTGGATATTATTTTTGGCGGTAGAAACAAGACTGGGATAGGTTTTTTAGTGTATGTATTAGTTTCATCCACCTTGAACTCACAATTTGACTAGGTACACATTTTTGTGCAGTGTTTGTTCGAGACTACTGATCTATAGGTTATATAATATGTTCTAACACTTGCGCGACTCATTTGTTTAAATAAAACTACTTTTTACGGATTTCGACGCGTATATTCGTTCCAAATTTCGGCCCGACGTTTCGGAGACTTTGCAGTCACCATGGTCACGGGTGAGACTATAGGTTATATCGACTATAGGTTATATATATAGTATAATATATGTAGTATAGTATAGACTATAGTATAGGACTATAGGTTATATCTCAATGGTCACTGTAGTGTTCTGTGTTAAATTTATTACATACTAGCTGTTGCCCGCGACTTCATACGCGTGGTTTTCAGAGAATTTGCCCCGTTTTTGTAACATTTTTCACTTGCTTGTTCATGTGCTGTGCAATGCTTCGTTCCTATTGGTCGCAGCGTAATGTTATATAGCCTTCCTTGATAAATTAATTTTCCAACACTTTTCAAACCTATTTATGAATTCGAACCAGTAGTTCCTGAGATTAGCGCGTTCAAACAAACAAATTTTTCAGCTTTATAATAATAGTATAGATTTAAAAATGTAATTCACGTAATAAAAATAATTATAAAAGAAGTTAGCTAGGTGGCAACCCTATTTCAAGCTAACAGCGTCTCCTATGGAGCATATCGGGAACTATCACCGCACAAAGTTTGGTATATTATATGCAAATTTAAACGTCTGCATTTTATGGCCCCATTCATTTCAAGTAAATATGTTGATATTAACGTATTATAGATTTTTTCAAGCTATATTTTTATAACAAATAGTTGACCCGGCAAACGTTGTTTTGCCATACAAATGACAGGGGTAGACAAATAATTTGCAATATAATAAAATTGCGACTACATATAATTAAAGATCTAAGCTATCCTATCTCTCAAGTTGGACCAGACTGCTCACGGTGTGCTAATTGAATTTAAAATCGGTTAAGTAGTTTAGGAATCCATTGCGGACAAACATCGTGACAAGAGATTTATATATATAAAGATTGACGAAGACAACCCTTACGTAATAGAAGTGATGCTGACTATTGGAATATCTGGATTCGATTTCTATTTAAGATAAAATTTTGTTGAAACGACTTTTGTTACTGCAATGCTTACTGTAAAAACCTTACGAGTATAATAATAGTTATTATTATACTACGAAATATGATAAGAGTAGATCGAGCCGTTTTGGAGATACTCGTAAATGATAACAAACACAGTCCTAAAAGCCATGAGAATGCGCTGTAAACTTGCATACAGACGGACAGACTATACAAAGACAAGCTTAAAAACCGTTTTAATAGATTAGTTTATACAAAATAAGCCGTGCGGTAACAGATTAAGAATACAAGTGTCACCACCACATTTCTTCCCCAGGGTGCTGTTAAAACCAGCTAAGGTGTATTGCACACGGATAACATTCTTTATGAGAGATGGAAATCTCTGAAATTAACCCTAAATTATCCCTCCTAAAGTGGAGGAAACCAGTGGCCAACAGTGGGATGTTTATTAGCTGTAGAAAGATACAAAAATAACGGGGAAATACTAAAGAACAATACATGTCACAGTGTAGTGAAATAAGTAACATAATGTTAAATAAACTGTCTGGTGTATATTGTAAGTAAATGCTCTGTGTGCAAGTCGAAGCGATAGTATTGTGTAACAGTTAGTTTATGTGACATTTTGTGTACTGTGTTAAAAATTCACGAGGAAAGTGGATAAGAGTTATATTAAAATTCTATGGATAGGTCTCGTGGAGCAAAGGATAGAGTAACGGACTGCTATACATGCAGTTGTGGGTTCCTGAGTAAGAAACAGGACAATTATAATGTTAATTATCATAATAATATACGATTAAGGTTATGACATGCAGCAAAATCCGGTTATTACGACCATTCGGCCATATTATATCGTACTAGCCGGATGATGCACTATACGGTTTATTATCTTAGTAATTACTTAACTGCAATAAACCTTACCAATAAATCCAAACATCATCGTCGTTATAACCTGTTAGTCGTGATAACTGACGTCGTAATAATCACAATTAATGCAATAAAAGTCGCTATAACATATTTACATTTAGAAAGTCAGTGATTCTCATTTGAAATGAAGCAAAGGTTGAATGAAAATATCAAAAGAAATAAAACACAAATAAAAATCACTTTATTACTTGTAAACAAATAGTAATAACTAGTTTTAAAAGCAATTTCCTAAACCCTTTCACATTCTAGACATGAAACCTCAAGGGACAAAATAAATTTTGCTTCCAACAAAACTTATATAATTTTCAACTTTCAAGCACACAGCTTACATATTAAATACCATACTGATATTTTTATACTGTGGCTCAAGAAGATTCAGATAGTTTTTAGGGTTCTGTACTAAAAAGATAAGATAAGGGGCCCTATTACAAAGACTTTTCTGTGCGCCCGTCCGTCCGTCTGTCATCGGGCTGAATGTTATAGATGGTGATAACTAGGCACTTGAATTTACTTTAAAGTATTTTTGTAACCACTATGACAAAAATACAAATATCATTTTTTATATAAATAAATAAATATTCATGGATCTTTGAAATTATATACAATATAGGCTTAGTTTGGGACCAGAATCCCAAACTAAGCTTATATTATGTTTGTTTTATGGGTACCAAGAGACGGATATACTACATTAATTACATTTGGTTTGTAAATACAAATATTTGTATGACATTTATAAATATTACTATTACACAAATAATTGTCTCAAGCGGGAGTCAAACCCTCAATTTCTTGATAGTATGACTGTACAAAACAAAATACGAAAATATAAAATAATAAATCAACCACAAAAAGAGTGGATTAACAAACAAATTTTAGTAGAAATTAGTAAGAGAAATATACTATGGAAAGCAATGAAAAGAAATCCCGAAAATGAAACTTTAAAGGAAAATTTTAAAACTGCAAGAAATAGAGTGACCAGAATGATTCGTGATGCTAAGAACAGTCATTATTATGGAGAGTTTATGAAATGTAAATATAAACCAAAAAAAATGTGGAAGTTAATCAATACACTTTCATGTAACAAAACTGTAAATAGTTGTGTTCCCCCAAACTTAATGAATGAAAATGGTCAAATTGTTTCAGATCCATTGCAAATATGTAATGCTTTTAATAATTATTTTGCCAGTATAGGAACAAAATTGGCCAAAGAAATACCATCCAAATATCATAATAACGACACTTACACCTTGCCACATCACACTCACAACACTACACAAACAGAGCTCCGTGATTTTAGCCCATGTACAATTAATGAAATATCTCAAATTATTAATAACCTCGATTCTAACACCAGTAGCGGGATCGATTGTGTATCTACCAAAACAATCAAATGCTTAAAAAATTTTATTATTCATAACCTTACAGATTGTATAAATCGTCTACTGGGGGAGGGTCATTTTCCAGAGAACCTTAAAGTTGCAAAAGTTACGACGATTCATAAAAAAGGGAAAAAATCGGATCCTGACAATTACCGCCCTATTTCAGTGCTGCCTGTACTATCTAAGATATTAGAAAAAGTCATATATTCTAGATTAGACGAGTATTTAAAGAAAATTGAATTTATTTATAAACATCAATACGGATTCCGTACAAGATCAAATACACTTAGTGCAACTATTGACCTAATTACAACAATTAAAACTAAAATTGATAAAAAACATGTCGCGCTTGGCATTTTCATCGATTTAAAAAAAGCGTTTGATACAGTATCCCATAAGCTACTTCTAAAAAAATTATCAAGTATTGGTGTCACTGGATCGGTATTTAAAATGATTTGCTCCTACTTATCTGATAGATACCAAGTTGCGAAACTTGGAAACTATCAAAGTGCACGTCAACCCCTAACATGCGGCATTCCACAAGGCTCTATCCTCGGGCCTTTACTGTTTTTAATTTATGTCAACAATATTCATCAACTAAATCTACATGGACACCTTTCTTTATACGCTGATGACACGTCCATGTTCTATTTTGGGCATAATCTTGACAGTATTACTCAACTGGCTCAGGAAGATTTAAATCTTGTTAACAATTGGTTTAAATACAATCTTTTAACTATCAACAATGCGAAATCGTCTTACATCATCTTTAGTGTTAAAAATAAAAAACTCTATTCTAATAACAAGTTACACATAGACGGACAATTTTTACAGCAATCTAACGAAGAAAAATACTTAGGATTGATTTTAGACAAAAACTTGACATTTAACCCACATATACAAGCAATAAAACATAAACTTGTGTCACTCGTAGGATCTCTGTACAATATCTCTGGATGCATCCCTAAAAACGCTCGACTCCTAATTTATAATGCTCTAGTTAAACCACATTTACTGTATCTTATTGAAATATGGGGCAGTGCTGCAAAAACCCATATAAATCAAATACAAACAATTCAAAATAAACTCATAAAGATCTTATACCATTATAACTATTTAACTTCAACAAATATTATCTATAAAGAAACAAAGCTGATTGATGATCAAACGAACTTACCTGTACGTGAAGTTCGATCATAATTACTCGAAGAGCTTCGTTCGAAGATATTAGCAATAAACATAAGTAGTATCACAGCCAGAACCCGCCAGTTGCACTGTATTTTGAGAGACCATAACAAAAAAAAAAAAATAATTATAATAGTATCTTAGTCGATTTATCATCGAGTCGATTATTTCATACTCGTCGCGCCCACCCCTATCGGCGAACTTCATTTAGTTTAGAGGATTGCTGAGCTGATACCTATTTCACGACTAGGGAACACGGCCAGAGCCTGGGGGAGGGGGGGTTGCTAATATCTTCGAACGAAGCTCTTCGAGTAATTATGATCGAACTTCACGTACAGGTAAGTTCGTTTGATCATCAATTACTCTTCAAGCTTCGTTCTCAATATTAGCAATAAACATAAGTAGATGTTGAGAGAGTTAGAAGTCGTGAAATATATTGAAAAGGAGAGTAAATTAAAGCAGATTTATAAATGGAAATAAATTTACTTATTTAATCAGTCTTTCTTAAAACATAATACATAATTCTTTATTTAGACTAGGTCCCTTTTTAATAATTAATTAATTATTAAGGGGACTTTGTTTCTTAACAATTATAAGATCAGATTATATTTCTTAAACATCTATTAATCACTTTTGTTTCTCTTGGATAGTAAAGAATAACTAACAATTATTATTTAATAAATTCCTAGCATAATCATTTGAATCACCGCTGGTAATGATTTTATTATAATGTTTGGCAAACACTGTGGAGTTCTGACTCCACCCAGCCGTACTTCTAATTACATCTAAACTAATACCAGCCATGTAGGCCTTAGATGTAGAAGCATGTCTTGTACTATGTGCACTAAATACAGATGTGTCAATACCACTGCTATGCAGAACACTCTTAACCCATCTACACAAAGTTTGTGAGCCTACTCTTTTATATGGTTTTCTCGAGGAGATAAATAAAAATGAATGGTCTTTACGACGGTCTTTTGTTTTTTCTAGAAAAGTTCTAAGGGTATTTGCAGGGCATACTTCCGGCTTTTGTGGGAAAAAAGGTAAAGCAAGTACAGGTTGCATTGCCCCCACTCGCGATGTTTTTATCAAGTCAGGAATTTTTATGAGGTATCCCGACTGAGACTCACTAATGTATTTTAAATCTATTTTGGAAAATGTCTGCATTCTGTGTGCTGTAATAAGTGCTAAAAGAGTTATTAATTTCTGGCATATCTTTTCAACATCTAAACCTTCATTCGGATACCAATTTGACAAAAAATCTAATACCTGATTGGTGTCCCAAGTTAAATTATACTTTGGTAAGTTAGGTCTAAGCCTAAATACACCCTTAAAAAATCTTTGAATGAATCCATTATTAATTATGTCTCGACCGAGTAATAAGGAGAGAGCAGATCGGCAACTGTTGAGTGTGCCATACCTAGCCCCTGCATTATACATACTTGTAAGGAAACTTAAGATGTCAGTGTAAGATGCTTCATAGGTACTTATTTTATTTTCATAACAATATGTGAACCATTTCTTCAAACAAGTTTCATATTGTTTTATAGTGTTATCTGATAGTGAAGCTATCATGATGGGGATAGACAATAGAGGTATTCCTCTTCGGACCAGCGACAACCGGAAAGCATCCCTACAACCAGGGTAATCTTCTGATGAATGGAGCGGTCTCTACAATTAGAAAAAATTAAATCGTCACAAGCATGTAGAATTAACGGTTTAGATACAAGGAGGCCTTTAAAAACAGGATACCAAGGCTGGGAAGGCCAATGTGGAACAACAACTACGCCAGTTGCTTTGTCCCTGATAATTTTTCGTAATACTCTTAAAATTATTGATATAGGTGGAAAAGCATAAAAAAATAATTTTGTCCAACATATAGTGAAGGCATTAATTGCATGAGCGTCTGGGTCCCTGCACCAGCTGACATATACATCACATTTATGGTTTAATCTATTTGCAAAAAGATCTATGTCTGGTGTACCAAATCTAAGTAAAATTTTTGAATAAGCATTTTGAGAAAGTTCCCATTCAATGTCTGCATGGGACTTCCTTGACTCAGCATCAGCTATAACATTTTCAGATGAGCGAATATAGTCAGCATGAACAATAATATTTCGCAATTCACACCATTGCCATAACTGTTTTGTTATCTTATTTAGGTGTGGAAATTGTATACCTCCCATTCGGTTTATGTATGCTATAGCAGTGGTATTATCAATACGCAATAGAATTTGACAATTAGTCAATTCCTTGGAGAAGACTTTCAGACCTAAAAAGGCTGCAAGAATCTCTAGATAATTTATATGCATTAATCCTTCTTGTTTGCTCCAAGGACCATTAGCAGTGTTAGCCCCACAAGCAGCACCCCACCCAGTAGTTGAGGCATCAGTGAAAATTTCTAAAGCATAATCATCATCTTTAATTTTACTTACAGAGTGTTTTATTGAATTTAACCACCAATCAAAAATGGGAGATAATGACCTTGGTATTATCATATACCTATCATAGTCTTGACTATCCTTGAGATTTAAAAATTTAAACCTCTCAAGTTCCTTGGTATACAGCCAACCATAATCTATTGCTTGGCAAGCCGATGTAAGTAAACCTATTAGATGAGCAAAGTCTCTTATTTTACAGCGATTTAACTTTCTAATTTTTTGAATCTCTTTTTTAATTTTTTCCCTTTTTTCATCCGGCAGCCTAACTTCATATCGTTTTGAATCTATAATATTTCCTAGAAAGGTGCAAGATTTTGTTGGTATTAAAACACTCTTTTCTGTGTTGATAATGAAGCCTAATGATTGTAATAAGCACATTGTATCATTCATATTTTGCAAGCATTGGTTATATGTCTTGCCTACAAGATACAAATCGTCTAAGTAAAAGGTGGATAAATACCCTATGGATCTTAATAATTTTGCTACAGGTTTAAGAATTTTTGTAAACACATATGGTGCAGTATTTAAGCCAAATGGCAGAACATTAAATTCAAATAGCTGTCCATCCCATTTAAAACGTAGATACTTTCTAAATTTTTCATGAATTTTGACAAAAAAAATATGCTTCTTTTAAATCTATCTTACACATAAAGCAATCTTTAGATACCAGTTTTACAGCTGTTCTAAAATCTTCTAATTTAAAATGGTTTGTTTTGATGAATTTGTTTAAATTTTTCAAATTTAAAATTAGGCGATGTTTGCCATTTGGTTTTGGTATAAGAAAAATTTTTGAAATATATTGTCCCTTGCAAGGTTGGCATGATGATATCGCTCTAATTGAAATTAAATGTTGTATTGACTCTTTGAACTTTTTATATTCAATTTTTGAATATATTGGTTCTTCAGGTACAACTAATTGTTTAACTGAATAGAAGAAATTGATTTGATAACCCAAGATCCAGGAAAGGATCACTGGATTATCTGTTAACAAGGACCATTGTTTATAAAAATAAGAAAGCCGGCCTGCAAACTGTACCTCATTTAGCGCCTGTGGTGTTGACGCTGCTGACGCAATGATGTCCTGGAGTTGTTGTGTTGCGTGGACCTCAGTGTTGTCTTGGATGTTTGATTCTGTACTTGTGTGCCTCTCGCTCCCCCCACTTGTGGCAGCCTGCGAAAATTGGAGGGAGCCTTGGAGTTTAAAGACCTTGTTGCTGTATTTGTTTGCTTCTGGTTAATGGGCTTTGGAGTAGGAGCTGATCTAAGTTCAGCACCTGATTTATTTATATTCTTAGCTGACTTCAATGTGTCAGATAAATTATTCCCAAAAAGTGTTTCATCAATATCTGTTTTTTCTAATTGATCCTTAAGGTCTTTTTTAAGTGTGGAAAGTATGAACATTCTACGAGTAATCGATTCTGAATGCTGTATGTCACCTAGAATACGAGCTGAATCCATGAGTATTTTCAGGATTTCTGGATTCTTTTGTTCTGCTGCAATTATAATTGTAATTGCCTCACTGATAGATGATAATGCACATGAAGTAAGCATTTGTTTACTCTCAATTGCCTTATCTCTCTTTATTTGGCTTTCTATGAGTGCTGCACGGATTTCAGGATTGAGAGACGGAGCCTTAATTACTTTGCAGTTACCCGGAACTAGATATTTTTCCTTCAATTCTTTTCGAATGTCTTTTGAAAGACCCTTTGTGGCAATGTGTCCTAATCTAAGTGCAAGATCTTTCTGTATATCCTTTCCAAACTCTTTAGTGTCGGTAGGGTCTGCCCCTAAGATTTCTAGTACATCTGAATCTAATTCTTTGGGAGCATTGGAGTTATCAGGCTCACTTGCTTGAGTCCCTGTAATGTGAGGCTCTGGAATCTGAGACTCTGTACCATGTTCCACCACTTGTGAAGCCACCTTTCTAGTGGTATGAAGTGGTGAAGCTTCCTCTGCATTAGCAGCACTGATTGAAGTAACATCGTCTGAATGATGCTCAGAGTTAACATCATATAAATTGTCTGAATCCCAATAAGAGCACCCGGGTACCTCATCACAATTTGTTTCGTTCCCTGTAATTGATTTTTCTTGTTAATACAAGGAATTTTACGGGTAGTGAGACTCCTAGTTGAGAAACACGCATACCCACAAGAATCAATTTGTTTTAAGAAAGGAAATGTGAATTGTGAGACTCCGATAGAGAAACACGTGTGATTTCACATAACCTAAATGTTTAGCATACATCGCTTTGGAAATACCCTAGTAGTAGACCCGAATAGCGTGTATTTGTTTTTTGAAATTGGAAAGTCCCTTACGGACAGTCCGTTTTTTCATAATTCTTATGGTTTGTAACTTACTTTCAAGGTTGTCAGTCGCCGGCGAGTCAGACGTTTCACTATGGCGTCGTCGGCGCCCGCGCTGTATTTTGCGTTCCAATTTCTTTAGCTTTTTACATAAATATTCGTAGTCTTCTCCTTTTCTTTTAGACATTTTTAACACTTGATAGATTATAAGCTATTTTAAACTTTTTCCTAATATTTTAAAAAGTAGCTAACATGTGCAAACCAGCGAAGCACTGACACGCGAATGAAGTTCGCCGATAGGGGTGGGCGCGACGAGTATGAAATAATCGACTCGATGATAAATCGACTAAGATACTATGATAATTATTATTTTTTTTTGTTATGGTCTCTCAAAATACAGTGCAACTGGCGGGTTCTGGCTGTGATACTACTTATGTTTATTGCTAATATTGAGAACGAAGCTTGAAGAGTAATGAACATTCAACAGATATACACATATAACACATGCATACTCATATACAAAATTATTCACAAACTCATTCACACTCATATCATTTTCACTACTAAGGGCAAAACACAAAAATATTCATCTCGTAGACCTAACGACCTGGTATTGACTACTATACGAACCAATTATGGCAAAAATGCGTTAACCTACGTGGGAGCACAGCTATATAACACTATTCCGAAGGACATCAGAGAGGCGAGTTCACTTAAAATATTTAAAATAAAATTGCAAAATTATATTCAAAACAATATCTTTTAACTTGGACCATACACCCATTATGCAGCGAACTCGCGTCCTTGTTGTCACTACTAACATTTTGATACTTAACTACCCACATCGGGTCATTGTTATTTTATTTAATAATTTATTGTTCTCAAATAAGTGACTTGTTTGTCTTCTTGAGAAATAAAGATCTTTAAACCGAACCCGCTACCTTGCGAATGGCAGTTCATTACAAAAACCACTGGACCACGAAGCCCGTTATATGGATAAATAAATAAAAATTAATTAAAATGAATATTTAAGGGGCTCCCATACAACAAAAGTTGATAAGCTCATGACAATGTGATTAGAAGGCCATGATGATCATGAATATTGTAATATTACATAACGATAATGATACAGAACCCTAAATGCGCGGGTTTGACTTAACTTTGCCTGTTTCAGTAAATTTTTAATTAGTTCTACAAGTTCTTTGCCTAGGCAAGACTAAATGGAAGTTATTATTATTCTATACTTAGCATAAGCTGAGTTCAGCTGGTCTGAGTCTATGTGGTTTCAGTAAAAATAGCTTTAAAGAGCTCTATAGTGAAAAGCATTTTGTGTATATGTAATCATTTTGAACGTAGAAATTACTCTAGACTATTACTTTATACAATTTCGACATTTAAAACTTGGAAAATGCTGAAATCCAAAAAGTTGGTTAAAGATCTACTAGGTAATATACGCAGGGATAAGCACAGATATTAACTAACATAAAATATATTTTGTCATTTGAATATAATTTGATAAGAACAGATTGGTCCGTGTGATGACGGATTAAGAATACAAGATTTACCACCCCATTTCTTTCACAGAGTGCTGTAAGAGCCAGCTAATTGACAAAATAAGCAGTTACCGTCTACTGTGAGAGACGGAAAACTCAAAACTAAACCCTGTGTCAACACGCCTGGTGAGCGCAGCGCAGTAGACCATAATCCCGCCCAAACTGGAGGAGACCCGTGTCAAACAATGAGACGTTAATGAGTTTAAGAGAAGGAAGGAAGAATTGATTTATCGCTTTTCCTTTTCATAGTAAACAGGATCTCTCTTCAAAATTGTCTACGAACAAACATACCCTCTAACCATTATCAAGTCGTCATCTAGCCTAGAAAAACATTATTATCAAAAGTATGATAAAATGACGTTATATCAATAAATAAACAAAAAAAATTGGTCAAGTGCGAGTCGGACTCGCGCACGAAGGGTTCCGTACCATTATCTATGCAACTTAAGGCAACGTTATTAGTATCGAGCAAGCAACGGTAAAAAAATCATGTTTGTTGTATGGGAGCCCCCCTTAAATATATATTTTATTTTATTTTTAGTATTTGTTGACATAATATTTTCTAACACTTGCGCGACTCATCTGTTTAAATAAAACTTCTTTTTACGGATTTAGACGCGTATATTTGTTTTAAATTTTGGCCCGACGTTTCGGGGACTTTGCAGTCACCATGGTCACGGATGAGACTGAGCTGTAATGTGTCTTGTACGATCAGTTATTACAGGGTTTACCCACATTCGATTTTAATTTTACATTGACCATAAAGATAGACTTTTACCATAAACTATATCATATTACATTGTGCTCAGACTACATAAAATCAATAACATTATTTTAGTTTCTAAAATACATTAACAAATTGTAACAATATAAAGAAATTTTTAAATTATATAAGGTGAAACATACATAATTTTATCATAGACTAAAGTTTTAATTATTATTAAAGAGGTAGTATACAATATAGCAAGCAAAACTAAGTTTATATACTTAAATACAATATTATTTACATAATAACAAGAATTTTTAAAAAGAAGAATTATTGGTTTAAGATTTAAATTAGTTTATATTAAAAAGAAATTGTTAATTTTATTTGAATTTATAGAAAATTTGTATTTATTTTAATTATTTAGTTTTATTATTTTATCTAATATACTACCACCAGATCGGAACGCGTCCCACTTGAGAAAGATCTGGCAAGAAAACTCAAGGGGAGTCAAAGAAATTTATTATTAACTTAACTTCACTTTAGACCGACAACATAAAGTTAATAATAAATTTCTTTGACTCCCCTTGAGTTTTCTTGCCAGATCTTTCTCAAGTGGGACGCGTTCCGATCTGGTGGTAGTATATTAGATAAAATAATAAAACTAAATAATTAAAATAAATACTAATTTTCTATAAATTCAAATAAAATTAACAATTTCTTTTTAATATAAACTAATTTAAATCTTAAACCAATAATTCTTCTTTTTAAAAATTCTTGTTATTATGTAAATAATATTGTATTTAAGTATATAAACTTAGTTTTGCTTGCTATATTGTATACTACCTCTTTAATAATAATTAAAACTTTAGTCTATGATAAAATTATGTATGTTTCACCTTATAAAATTTAAAAATTTCTTTATATTGTTACAATTTGTTAATGTATTTTAGAAACTAAAATAGTGTTATTGATTTTATGTAGTCTGAGCACAATGTAATATGATATAGTTTATGGTAAAAGTCTATCTTTATGGTCAATGTAAAATTAAAATCGAATGTTGGTAAACCCTGTAATAACTGATTGTACAAGACACATTACAGCTCAGTCTTACCCGTGACCATGGTGACTGCAAAGTCTCCGAAACGTCGGGCCAAAATTTAAAACAAATATACGCGTCTAAATCCGTAAATAGTAGTTTTATTTAGTATTTGTTGTTATAGCGGCAATAGAAATACATCATCTGTGAAAATTTCAACTGTCTAGCTATCACCGTTCTTGAGATACAGCCTGGTGACAGACGGACGGACGGACGGACGGACGGACGGACGGACGGACAGCGAAGTCTCAGTAATAGGGTCCCGTTTTTACCCTTTGGGTACGGAACCCGAAAAACAACTAATATACATAAAAGAACATCGTAAAAGATATAAAAGTGAGCTATTATTGGTAAAACGTGAAATTTCTCAAATAACTGCTATTGAAGGAAGTCAATATGAAAATAACATAAATATTTACGGTAACTGTTTAACCCTGTGATGATATTTCCCATCGATTTTATGCTTCACCGAATTTTCAAGGTGGCATTCCGTCTCTAACGACGAGCGACCGCGACACGCGACTGCGACGCGAATTTTGTATTGAAAATATTGTACTTGAAGGCGAGCGACGCGTGGTCGTGATCCTCCCTGCGTTATATATGTATATAATGGCTAAATGCCAAAAGTGGTCACAAAATAGCACTGCTGTCACTGCAATAGGGTCTATCGTTGCGACTGCAGTACGACCTAGAAAAACATACTTGCTTATGATTACTTTATTTCGCATTAAAAAGTATCTTACGTCTTTTCTCGGATAGTAAGGATTCTTAAATTATTATGACTACGTAAAAAGTAAATGGAACTGCTGCTGGTCGCTGTCACGGTAACGCGTCGCTAGGAACCAAATGACATCTTTAGAGGTTTTATACAAAAGAGATGAAAAGATAATCGTTCTATAGGAAGTTTTTGTAAAAAATGCGCTGAGTTTAAGGCCCGAAAATTTGCGATTTGAACCGCTGCCAAGTCCCATAACGTTAAGTTTAGTAATAAACTGCTGGATTAGGGATAATGTATTGTCATTAGAAAAGGTTTTTAGCCATGAGTTTGTTAAATTAGCAATAATCAACAGTGTGTTTCTTGATTTTGTGAGGGGTGAAATAACTACACGTAATTGATTGCATAAATGATGATGAATGATTGCATAAAGGCGAATTTTATCAAGTTTGGTAGTCTACTCTTCATTTTTGTCATAAATGACGCCATTATGACGCCATAATGACGTGAGTGACTGATCATTCTGACAACATTGTAATAACAATTTTGAGCTACTAAGGTTAGACCATCTAATTATGTTCCGCAAACGGGAAGACAAAGCATATGGTCTTAGACTATCATAATCCGTTTCTAAATATAATTATTAAGTAAAATAAATCTTACTATGCAGCATCTTGTTTTAATTTTTATTTAAATTTTCCGTTACATAGATCCAAAAAAAGGTTTATAAAAGGATAAAAATCAATGTAACTATTCAAAATACTAAGAAATATTACGTTTTTTGCTTACGTTATGTAAAAGTACTTATCAAATGTGAAATAATATACGATAACATAGATAGGATGAATACACGGGTTTTATATTCCAATTACATACGCGAAGTTCATTCCTTAATACCATAAGTTCCTTAATAAAAACCCCGGTTTCTCATCCCTTCTAAATAAAAAACATAATCATATTGGAATAGTTTATAGTCTTACTACCCTAGCAGTACCCAACACTATAGTAGGTACTACCCCTACAGACAGACATTAAACAGATTTCGCGCTCATAAAATACGTAATTTGAATTCCTTAAGACTTTGCAAGGGGCTCGCCGCATAAGTTTCACTAATATAAAAATTATATGTATGTCTTGTCTGTGTGTCGTTTTAATTTTGTTTAAAAATAAGTTAAAATTATAGATCATTACAAAATAACAGCATCTATGTAGGTGTGTATTTTTAACCGAATTCATAAAAAAGTAGGTATTTGTATACTTTACAAACGTCAAAACTAAGCGCTCCAATGGAATCTTATGATCGCAGAAACGATAATCTTTATGCTTTTGGCTTTTTGTTGTCCATTTTATCCCAATATGTTATACTTTATTAATTTATCTAAAATTTTACATATTATACAAATTCTTTCATCACAGTTTATAGTCGTATTTGCCACACTAAGGTATATGACCTTTTCCCGACAAGGGAATAATTATAAACTATGATTAAAGGTTTTAACGTAATAAGTATCTTGTAATTATTAACTTAAAACCTTTTTTGAATTACTGGGTTCGTAAGTTAAATAGTAAAACATAAATGTATTTTTAGTCGACTATTAAAAGAGGTTCTCATTCCCGTAATTATAAATGATTATATATCATTATGATAAATAAATATAAATAAATATTCATGGACATTTCACACAACGTCCTCTGGTCCCAAGCTAAGCTTATATGCTTGTGTTATGGGTACCAGAATACGGATAGAACACATATACTACTTTTTTTTTGTAAATACATACTTATAATACATTGAACATTATAATAATTTAACATAACATGTAGTCTCATATAGTCATAGGTCATAGGATATTAAATTTATTACTAAATGTCTTATTCTTTTAGAGCTTATTTACGCTTTATTATTCCTGAAGCAGTTTTTGATTTCAAATATACAACTTAAAAAAAAAAGCTTTATTTAAAATTTAATTAGTTTTTGTTAACCTCATAGTTTTGTTTAATTCCCAAGCAATTCCGCACGTTAAACTAGTTTTATAGTCTGCGAAGACCGGCAGTTTGGATAGGGAGGGGAATTTTATTTATGACGTCATCAAAGACGACGCGGCGTAACTTATATATGCTCCCAAGTTTTCTTTTACATCGCATAATTATTGGGGAAACTTGAAAGTTAGCCAAGTTAGCTTAGTTTCGATGTTGGGTTTATTACCATCAATATTTAGTGCTTCAATATATTCTGGTGTTCGGAATAACATTTTGTGGCCACGATTTAGAAGTTATGGTGGAATACAATTATAGGAGTGTCATTTTTCTTTCAAGATTTTTCTTATTCCATAAGGTCAGAGCTGCACATCACAACGTGTAATTTTTTTTTATATAAATTTTATTTGGTGTCCTCATTTTATACACGTTATTATATATTTAGATTATAATTAGTGAATAAATTTAATAAAACACTGGCTGCACCATCAAACCTATGCACATCATAGGATGCCTTTTATTTTTAAAAATATATTTGGTTCATAGCATGTTAAGAATAAGAATTTAAGCAAATATGCCACATATATCTATTTTTGGAAATATACTTTTTCATAGAAGATAAGACTGATCCGGCTATCAGATGGTGAAAATAACAAAGTTAGATCGTTTCTTTAACCGCTAAACAGAAATGGTTGGTTTCTTCCGCCTTTTATCGATCCCCGGTTCGATTCCCGCCTCGGACATTCATTTGTGTGGTGTTTTTATATGTCAAACAAATGTTTGTTCTGCGTCTGGGTGTTTAGTATGTATAATAAGTATGTATTTACAAAAGAAAAGTAGTTTATGTATTCTATCCGTATTCTGGGATCCATAACACAAGCATAATAAGCTTAGCTTGGGACCAGAGGACGTTGTGTGTAATGTCCATAAATATTTATTTATTTATTCATTTATTTTATATACTAAAATTCTAGTAAAGTAGTATATATTACAGGCAACCCTAACATAACCCGGTGTGCAACAGTACGCGTGCACAGACTTTGTAATTTGTTAACGTTATTTATGTGCGTGTTCAGTCGATGTTCCGACGCCCGCTGTGTCTTGGATTAAAAGTAGTCGCCGTCTCTACTAAACTTACACTAACTATGTTCTATTTGACTTTATGTAACTGGTTATATAACAACTAGGGTTTAATCATGACGTATTTTGTTGTATACTAACTTAAGTAATGTAGTAAGTGTCTTTTTTGTTCCAAACAGACAATGAAAAAAAAATCAATGGAGTTTCTTGTCTGTTCTTCTCCATAGGATTCCCTTCTGGAACAGACACCTAGCTTCTGTCTTTTTAAAAGAGTATGAATATCTTGGCTACTTAAAATAAAAATCTTTGACATTGTCTTAGAAAGTAGAAAAGAATTAAATTAAGTTATTTTACGGCCATTTTCAACAACCAATCTTTTCGTTTACGGACAGGTAGTTAACCCCGTTTGTCAGTAAAATTTTTCTATCTCCAGTCTAAGGTTAAATATAAACCGCTATCATCAGTAGCTTATTGAAATGCAAGTAAGGGAAAAATGTTCGATTTGTCAGTCTTTAGTAGCGTCTAATAATGACAGATAAATAAAAAAAAACGGGAGCTAATGGGTATTCTTTCACTTATTTTTTTTTTGTTTTACTATCATAATGTACCTTGTATTTATCAGACTTATGTAGCTTAAAAAAAATATTTTTAGCCGATCGTATGGATATCAAAGTGCAACATAAGGAATATTTTAACAATTTCTTATAAAAAGGCTGCTAGAGTGTCCATAATTTTGAGTAAAAAATCTATAAAACGCCGAAGGTTAAAAGGTTTGGGGCGTAGTGAAATGGTGAAATTTTATGCTAAAGTTTGCTAAATCATTGTTACCTATACATTTACATTGTAACACTGAAGTCTGGAGTTTGAATTTTAGGTTGAGCAAAATTTTTAGCAAGATTTTTGTTTTTAAAATATCAAAATTTAAACATTTGACGGGCTTCGTGGTGGAGTGGTTTATGTAATGGACTGCCAATCACGAGGTCTCGGGTTCGATTCCTGGTCAGGACAATCATTTGTGTGATATCCATAAATGTCATACAAATGTTTGTACTGCGTCTGGGTGTTTACTATGTATTATAAGTATGTATTTACAAATGAAAAGTAGTTTAAGTATTATATCCGTATTCTGGTACCCATGACACAAGCATTTAAGCTTAGCTTGGGACCAGAGGACGTTGTGTGAAATGACCATGAATATTTATATTTATTTGTACAGGAAAATTTAACTTAATTTAAACACTTAAAAGACGCAAAATGAGATTGCTATGATTATAAATTAAACATACATTTTCACGCCTCAAAATACCACTGTTTCTGTCAAGATTAAAAAAAAATACGAAGCAATGTAAAACAAATTTATAATGTCCAAACAAGTTTTCCCACCGCGAGTGTTGCTACCTCTACTTATCACCCCTAAATCAGGCATCCATTTAACACGAAGACTTAATGTTGCTATACGGAACTTAAATTACCCAAGAATCTTAGGGTTACACTTGTAATGGTCAACAAGAACAATTAATTTTATATTTACATTAATCACAGAATTAAAATTTATTTAACTGTTAATTAGTGTTTTATCTTTTTAATTTTATTTTTTTGTTGTAATGTAGATTATATCTGAAATGGAGTGTTGAGTTACTGCTAATTACTTGAATATAGTTTTAGTAGTAATATAGTAGTAGGGTTTTTTTTAATTATTTTCATAGGGTTTTGTACAAATAAGTAAGACGGGAGACCCTTTCATTGAGACTTCTCTGTCCGTCTGTCACCAGGCTGTATCTCCAAGACTGTGATAACTAGAGAGTTGAAAATTTCACAGTTTATGTATATCAGTTGATGGTATCAATAAATACCCATAAGAAATATTCTTTTGCACTTAATCCTGTTATTTGGGGTCAGCAAGATGACGAATATATTACAATTATAACCGTCATGAGCAAGTCCAACACTTATTTATCGGTTTTGTTATCTTCTCCAAAAAATTTCCGCTTTTTGTTTATTCAAGGCCAAAACCCCTAACCTTTATTGGTATATCTAAGCTCTCTACAAAGAAAGTAAACTCATTTACTATTTATTTTTTCTGCGAAGGGAATGAATAGAAAATACTACTAACACGTGATTACACTGTTAATAGTATTTTTGTATCATCGCGTAAAATAAATAACTTTTTTTTTTATTTATTTATGAATTTTACAAAATATACAGTAAATATTACATAAAATAGCAACAAAAAACCACTAAGGTTTAGAACTATGCTATTGAGAGTCTAAATTATAAAATAACAAAATAAATATGGTAACAACAAGTCAATAACTCTAATCCCTCATTCACAATAAATAATAAATATCCATGGACATGTCACACAACGTCCTCTGGTCCCAAGCTAAGCTTATATGCTTGTGTTATGGGTACCAGAATACGGATAGAATACATATACTACTTTTCTTTTGTAAATACATACTTATAATACATAGAAACACCCAGACACTGTACAAAAATTTGTATAACAATTAGAAAAATCACACAGATGGTTGTCCCGAGTGGGACTCGAACCCGCGACCTCTTGATCGGCAGTCCGTTACATCAACCACTCAACCACGAAGTTCGTCAATTATAAGCGTCTAAATCCGTAAAAGGTGGTTTTATTTGAATTTGATTCGAATTTAACTTCGCATCAACTTACCTTCACTGTATTATTTTTTAATAAATATAGTTTTATAACACAAGTTCGTACTGACCTGCAGCAGGAGACAGTTTGGTGACCACACCCCATCTTGATTTCCACTGAAACAAAACAAAATTTTAATTAGTCGAAAAATGTCGTTAATTATGATGAGTTCTGGTCATAGGTTCATATTCATTAAAGTTTAATCTACGACCAACGATTAGTGAATACAATATCTGTGTATCTATTCAAATATTATAAAGCTAAAGATTTTGTTTATTTGATCGCACTCAGGTACTACTGGTCCGATTTGAAAAATTCTTTATATACTGGATAATACATTTATTGACGAAGACTATAACATCAGGCGACCAATAGGAGCGAAGAGTCAGTGAAAAATATTATAAAACAGGAAAAAAATTATAAATTCGCGGATAACAGCTAGTAAAAAGACATTCGGTATGTCTGTCACACTCAAGCCATATATACACCATGATTGCCGTAGCAATAAGGCAACTAATGCAGTAGACAAATAAGCCGTCAACAGGCTGGGAATGAAACCCATCAATTTGGGGCGTAGGTATAGGAACAACAAACCAGTCAAGTTCGTAGAAATCGCACGCCGAAGGAATGAGTGCCGTTTTTATTATAACATAATATTCGTTATACCGTCATCTAAGGGTATTATCATCTATCCATCCATTAGCCTTTCTTCGTCCACTGTGGGATATAAGCCTCCCCCATAGAACGCCACCACCCGCGATCTTGTGCCGCTTGCGTCCAATGGACCTCTGCTACCTTGACGATATCGTCAATTAACCTTGTCGTATGTCATGAAGTTAAACTATAATATTCTGTCATGTCTGATATTGTAGCAATAAAGTTTTGGACGATTATTATACGCTGATCGATGAACCCATGGACAAGTAGAAACTAAGTGTACGGTGCCGTTTGGGTTCAAGACCTTTAAATTTTAACGTGTTGTCTACTTAGAGCATTAATCCAATAGGAGTTGAGGAGACAGGAGACCCTCACTGCAGAAAAAACGAGAGCCATGCAAATTTTCATTGTGATCGGACACTGTCGTCAAGTAAATGCCTACAGTAAAAATTTGCCAAACCCCACTGCAACACTCAAATAATATAAGATAAGGACAGGAAAATATTGATAATGATCTAAAATGAAATCTGTGACACCATTATTTTAATAGCAAAATTAATTACGTTTATTTTCGGACCAAAGATTTATAGATAACCGTAAACATTTTATTAATATTTTCTCGGGGAATGTATTAATAATTATATGCATATCAATTGCTGGAACCAATCCAGATAACAGTAATAAAATGAAAATAACTAAATTAATTAGAAAATAGGTACTTTACTTAGTATAAATATGGGGGAAATTTATTCAAATTGTATTGTTGAGGACTCACTCAGGTAAGTTACATTCTATAAAAGTAATACAATAATATTCTAATGTATTTATATCTAGTACAATTTGTTCGTGTAGTAACCGATTAAGAATACAATTGTCGCCACCCATCCTATCCACCTATCCTGAGGTGAAAGTAGGGGGAAACTGGGTAATATATTAGGGATAATATTAGCACATAACATCTTCTGTGAGAGATAGAAAACATGAAGGAAACCTTTTATAACACGCCTGGTTAGCAAGGCATAAGTAGATCTAATAATCTACCAAAGTGCGGAAGAGCCGTACCTAATTAAGGTTCCTAATAATTGTCGATTTTTAATAATTGGAGGGGCCAATTACGCTATGATGACTACAATTCTTTCTATCTTTTTTTATCTTGAAGGCACTAAGCAACTAAAATTACATATTAAACTTTATATTTAACTCCACAGTTAGACAAGCAGTAACTTCCAGATTTTAATTCAGTAACCATGAAGGGAGCACTGATAGTAATGTTGTTGGCCGTGGTAGCAGGCTGCATGGTCTCAGGGATGCAAAATATGGGTGGTATGATGGCAGCTATGCAACATATGGGGATGATGCCAGCTATGCAAAATATGGGCATGATGCCAGTTATGCAAAATATGGGCATGATGCGATCTATGCAAAATATGGGAATGATGCGAGCGATGCAAAATATGGGTATGATGCCAGCTATGCAAAATATGGGCATTATGCCAGCTATGCAAAATGTGGGGAATATGATGAGTATAATGCCAGCTATGCAACACATGGGTGGTATGATGGATATGATGATGCCGGCTATGCAAAATATGGGTAGAATGATATTTTGGCCCGACGTTTCGGAGACTTTGCAGTCACCATGGTCACGGGTGAGACTCACAGTCAGTCTCACCCGTGACCATGGTGACTGCATTTAATTTGTATTTTTTTTTATTCACTGTCTGTCAATACACACTGTCCTCCAATATCTAATTGCCCAGCTAAGCATCCATCATCTTGCATACTCATGTCTTCCATATTTTGCATAGCTGACATCATGTCACCCATGTTTTGCATAGCTGGCATCATATTAGCCATATTTTACATTGCTGCCATCATATCGCCCATATTTTGCATAGCTGGCATCATATTGGCCATATTTTGCATAGCTGCCATTTGTTGCATCATATTACCCATGTTTTGCATAGCTGGCATCATATTGCCCATATTTTGCATAGCCGCCATTCGTTGCATTTTTTGCATCATATTACCCATGTTTTGCATAGCTGGCATCATGTTGCCCATATTTTGCAAAGCTGGCATCATGTTGTCCATATTTTCCATAGCTGCCATCATATCGCCTCTTCGGGCCTCTTCCACTTTGGGAAGGATTATAGTATACAGTGCCGCGCAGAACAGGCGTGTTGGCACAGGGTGTATTCTTTAGTTTTTTTGCCTATCACAGAGGCTGTTATATAATTATGTACAATATTCCCGAGCTGATTTTAACAGCACCTTGGGAAGGAAAAAAGTTGTAACACTTGTACCCTCAATCTATCACCTACAATATCTCTTTTAATTAACATCATTCTTCCCAACATAATTAGGCTTCTAAACAATAAAATGAGAAGCCAAAACCACCCATCTTTTATCCCTTCAACTCAATTATTCAAAACCAGAAAAACAAATCATTAATATTCGAAATAAAAAAAGAAAGTCCTTTGAAATGTCAAAAAATATGGTCCATTGTTGATGACACTGTTGAGATAGCTTACTCGCTTTCCACTCGCAATGAATTTGTAATGAATCGGCATTGGAGATAAAACCTTTGTTAGTAGCCGATCGTGATCACATTTCTGTAACATATAGATTAGACGGGTTATTGGGTATTTTTAACCAGCTTTAAAAAGGCTTAGGTTGGTCAGAATATATCTTTTTTATGCGTCTTCATGGGTTAAAAATTCCTGGACTTATTTGACCGAGTTTCGTCACAAGGTTATAAAGTCTAAATCTGATGGCGGGATCCTGAAAAATCCGGGGATATCTGTACTATTTATGTATATATATATATGCAAAATATTCCCGTCCAATCTCAAAGCATTTTATGCTTTCAGTTGAATTAGTTTTTCACTCTCTCTCTCTTTCTCTCACTCTGTCTCTCTTTCTATCTCCAGACATAAATGATGAGCAGCTGTCAGCCCTTTTTCATCCACTGTAGAGAAAAGTGTAAAACAATTTTGTAAAAAAAGATAGATTGGTGCTAGGAGGTTTTTAAAGAAAACAGAAGTTTCCCACCAGATTCTCAGAAAATGTTAAAACAACGCCCGAAGCCTTCTATAAAGTACGCTGCGCAACTAGTTCTCAACTTTTTAAGTCCAAGATTATTAAAAATTGACGCTAAATACTACCTGATCATAATTATATTTATTTTTCTTTATAATTTGTATGTTTTATTAAAGATCAATACTCTGTATTTATTTGAACAAAGCTATAATTTATTGTTGAACAGATGGTAGTATTGAGGTCGTTCTCAAGCTATCACATAGTTTTACTACTTATTACCTATTTATAGATACTAAAACATTCTATATGTTTCCCAAAGCGTTTTAATGTATTTTACGAGGATATCTTGCTAGTAATTTTGTAAGGATAAAGTATAAGGAATTCAGCACTATTCGTGCTAACTCATCCTTGCAGATTTTAAAAAGAAGAACTTTGTTTCTATATTTTTGTATTTCATATTTTTAGATCTTTGTATAAAACATCTTTATACAAATTCCTTCAGTCTTTATCGAATTGACAAATAAAATCACGGCAGTGTGTAAGCAGTGAAAACAAACAATTGTTTAAATTAAGTCTTGTGTAAGTCTCTGGGCGGGCGGGATAAACGTCGGCTAATCCTTCCTAGTCGTCCCTACGAGGGCGAGTTCATATTTTATTGAAAAACCTTCTTAACAACAACCCTGATGTGTCGGAGACAATGGACAACGGTTCTTAACATTTAATAATATATTTAATATTGGTATATATAGCCAATAATGTCTGCAAAGTGAGCGGATTCAGAAAATATTTTTTCTACATTTAAATGCAACTTTAAATTTAAAACTATTTTTATTTTAGTATTCCCTTGAAGAGTAAAAATCAATATTCTTAAATCTTAAAAAATGTAAACAACAAGAAATTTACAAAAAGGAAGAATTAAGTAAATGATCAGTAAATATTCATGGACATTTCACATAACTTACTCTTGTCTTGATTTGGGTTTTTTATTTGGTGACCTCATATAGGAAATGTATTTATATTTTAGACAATATTGTTTATGCATTTGAAGAAAACAAGAATAAAATTGTTAAGTTTTTATTTATATTAGATAAAGGTTCAGAAACACTGCCCCATGGCTTAGTCAGTGTTAGGTTTAATTGTATGTATGGGTTTCCTATAAGAAGATTACGGTTTGAATCCGCCCGGCTCCATCTGCGTAGGGTGGTACAATTCTAAGTGTATTGCTCTCTTAGGGGTGGTGCATTGTCACTTGTGTCAACAAAACTAAACTAATGAATCTATTGAACAAATGTGGTTTGTTTAGAATTTATTAGTTCTGTTTGTTATTTCACTGAAATAAAACTAAAATTAAAAAAAAAATATTTTAATACACAGGATTGTTGGCGTATTTTTTGTCAAATATTCTGCACTTATTAATTGCGTCCTAATCGTTTTCCTCTACGATCGGTTCATGCAATCTGCTGAGAAGAACCGGCGTGAATATTTAAGTACAATAACTGTTATTTAGTTTTACTAAGGGCTTCATACTTGAAAACTGTAAAAACCAAAAAACTCTATAGTTCGTGCATGTATGATTAGATTTATGAACATAAATAAACCGAAAATATGTGTAGATCATAGGGCTAGCTTTTGGCGCTCTATAATCTCTGCCTAGTCCACAGATCACTTCCAAGTTATTAGAGCACTACGAGACTTTTGTCACCGACTAAACGCACTAACACGTTTGAGGAAGACGCGGGTTGTAGGATATGAATTAATGCAGTTTCACTGGTCGTAGCAAAATTATAGTTCTAACACATCCATTTTCCGTATATAGTTTCCGTAAAGCGTATGTTCGTTGCGCATTTATCACCTTATTTATGAAATCTATTGGAGTGATGATGAAGAGTGATCGGTGGCCACAGGGTAAAAGCATGACAGCATGTAGGTATGGACTACAAAGTTCTTTTTATCGCTAACTGGTTAGTCAACAACAAAAATTAATACATATTTTATTATTTTTGTAAGGCTTTAAGTTAGTTAAAGGTCACAACAGCTTCGGTGGTCACGTAATCATGTCGAGGCCTTTAAATTATTCCCAAAGTAATTGTATTCTCATAAATATCCAATAAGCCAGTATCAAATTTATATTTGAAGGGAACATGACCGCGATCGGCTACTAACAAAGCTCCTAAGGTCATTGTCGACTCATTTTAAATTCACTGGGCGAATAATTATAAGAAATCTTTTACAAAAAATATCAACTTCTCTCTTTCTCTCTCCAGCCCATTAACTTCTCACTGTTGGCACAGTCCTCCTCCACTTTGGGAGGGATTATGGTCTACTGTGCTGCGCTGACCGGGCGTGTTTTCCTGTCTCTCACAGAAGATTTTATTTGTGTACAATATTCTTTAGCTGGATTTTAGAGCAACCTGGGAAAGAAAAAAGGGTGGTGACATATGTATTGTTAATTCGTCACCACATATCACGTCATGTTCGTTATATGTGGACCACATAACATGCTGAAATTGAGCAGGCTTGTGCCCAACAATCAGACAATAAAAGGCTAAAAAGAAAGCTTAACATATCAACCACTTGGCGCAGTTTGTAAACTACTCGTATGATCCAGTTAACGTAAAATCGAATATATTGCAATATTTCCCTCAAAACTTAGTTTTACGACCAACTTAAGTCAGTTGAAGCGTATCAGAATTTATCGTCGACTCATGATGCAAATATACGACGCAAATATTCGGAATTTTCAACCTTAACTTTGAATAAATGCAGTAGATATTGGTTTGAATGAAATGGTAGCTATTGAACTAAGTGTGAAGTGAGCGAATGAATGGAACTGACACCACTAGTAATTCTGAATGATCCATCATGGCGGATTGAACATTGAACTCATTCTTTTAAACAAGTCAAAAAGCCTTTGTAATTTATTGGCACATACATTTTTTATAGCAATAACATGATATTATTATTAGCTGCTGCCGTGAAATCGTACTGGAATTTGGAATCACCTGTTTTTGGAAAAATAATAGCCTATGTTCTTTTTTAGTCTTTATACTGTTTTTGTATTAATTTTCATCCAAATCGGTACCACAGTTTTGGTGTGACAAAGAGACAAATATAGAAAGATGCTTTCGAGTTGATTTTCTTTTTAAGGACGGTTTTTTTTGCTTTAAATCTAGGCGTACAGATAGACAAGTAAGTCCTACTATCACAAATTACATTATAAAAGTTCAAAATAGCGTCAAAAGAGTGATAATTTAATTCCTGGTGATTACGATGTAGCATAAATTATATTTGGCATATTAGTATTCAGTTTAAATAACGTAATTCACATAATAATCAATAATACACAAAATACACAATAATATAATAATTTGAATGATTAAAATTATTAAAAGGTGATCATAATTGCGGGTTACATAATATCTACGAGTACTGCATACTACTACGAGTATATTATTCAATCTGTGGTAGTGCTATTTAAACGAAACCCTCCGACCCTCTCATAGCCGATAGGACAAGCACCACTTGTGATAACAATTGGATCCCATTGCATATCCATATCTTGATTCATTATTGGGTTCAACACCATCCTCATTGGATTCATCATCATTCGGTTTATCATACGTTGACGATTTTGTGCTTGCATCATTTGATTCATATTCATAGCTGATGATACACAGAACACTACCAATATCAAAACCAATAACCTTTCCATGATTGCTACTGCCAACACGTTGATTACTGCTGTTCAATAAAACATACAAAATCATAATAACACCAAGAATATGAACTAATATATTACTACTGCTAAAAGTCCATCGATCCATCAGCTTTTCTCCGTCTACTGCTGGACATAGACCTGCCCCATAGAACGCCACATCACGCGGTCTCTGCTTGTCCTAAAATTATATCCGTATTTTTTTTTATTAATATTCATGGACATTTCACACAACGTCCTCCGGTCCCAAGCTAAGCTTATATGCTTGTGTTATGGGTACCAGAATACGGATATAATACATATACTACTTTTCTTTTGTAAATACATACTTATAATACATAGAAACACCCAGACGCAGGACAAACATTTCTATGACAATTAGAAAAATCACACAAATGATTGTCCCGAGCGGGAATCGAACCCGCGACCTCTTGATCGGCAGTCCGTTAAATGAACCACTAGACAACGAAGTCGTTATTTTTGTGAAATACTTTTAATTTTCTTCATTTCAAAACATGCCAAGAGATATTACGACTGACTACGGGATTTTGAAGTTATCAAAATCCCTGTAGTCTGCTACCAGCAAAACACGCATTTCGCTAAGTTTAAGACCAGATAATGTAGTCCGTTTGGTGCCAGATTTTCTACAACCCATTTGTCTAGGGATATCATGAAAAGACAACATCCTCTTTGAGAGTCTAACTAGAAATTCAACCTGTGCCAACACACCTGATCAGCGCGGCATAGTACACCATAATCCCTCTTAAAATGGGAGACGCCTATGCCCAACACAATTATTATTGAAAATATCGATAGGAATAAAATACTATACCATACCACTTACTGTGCGATGAAGCAGGCGCCTGAAGTTAAGATGTACTCTATGTAACTTACTTTTTGACAGATATTTTTAAATTTAGTGATAAGCATATAATACTTTAACTAGCTGTAGCCCGCGAGCTTAAATATTGATATTTTTCCCCATTTTTGCAACACTTTTCACTGATGCTTCACTCCTATTAGCTGCAACGAGATGTTATATAGAATCAATCAATCAATAATTTATTTTGTAAATATAGGTACATTATGATGTTTCAGTTGTTATGCTTGTCCGCTACATTTTACCACTGGAGGTGGTGTACAAAATTAGAATAAAATATTAAAATTACAATTAAAATTAATTATTAGGTAACAATTCATTAAGAAAAAAATAAAACAAATACTAGTAGGTATACAATACTATTGTCACGTTTCATGTCAGAAATTAACTACAGCACACACGGTATGTCAATGTCCTATATCTGAAGTCAATAATTACAAATTTAAATACATATTATGATATTAGTTCGTTGTTACGTGGTACAATTACAGGGCATTTTATTTGTATCATGTTTAATTATTAATTTGAGCTAGGTTAAGTGACATGCATTATCTACACTTGATAGTACCCATTTTCGTTCGTATTCGTAGTTTAGGTTCGTATAACAGACTGTCGATTAAGAGCTCGCGGGTTCGATTCCCGCCTCGGACAATCATTTGTGTGATGTTTATAAATGTCATACAAATGTTTGTTCTGCGTCTGGGTGTTTCTATGTATTATAAGTATGTATTTACAAAAAAAAAGTAGTATATGTATTCTATCCGTATTGTGGTACCCATATAACAAGCATATAAGCTTAGCTTGGGACCAGAGGACGTTGTGTGAAATGTCCGTGAATATTTATATTCATTTATTTATTTTATATTTTATCTCTAAAATAGTCTTTGATACTATAATAAGTCTTATCAAGAAGTAATGCTTTTAATTGTTTCTTAAATAAAATGTTAGACTCCAGTTTGCACAGTTCCGCTGGGAGTTTATTGTAGATTATTGACGTCATACAATGGAAAAAATATTGGTTTTAATATTAGTAGTATTCTGTGTATCATCAGCTATGAATATGAATTAAATGATACAATATCGTCAACGTATGATGAACCGAACGATTATGAACCCAATGATGATGGACTCGATGATGATGGACCCAATGATGAATGACCTGTTATGGCTGTTCGGGAATATGATGGTATACCAAATATGTGTGACCCCACCTTTATGTCTCATCATATTTGTCCATAGTACCTACAAGTGACTTGAAGATAATATTATTGTGTAGTGTAGCACCAACCTAATATATATGTCCATTACTAAGCTATTTTGCATTCATGTATTGACATGTATTGTATCTTTCATACGTCTCCACTTACACTCAATCTTACATAATTAAGTTTGTGTTAATAAAGTACTATTCGAGCAAGAATAATGTGTTATTAAATTTTTTTTACGAATATTTCATACACCTTTCCTCTGCTCCCAAATTAAGCTTATTTCCTTGCAGTGTGGGTACAAGAATACGAACTTATTACATATTGTTGTAAATACAAAATTTAAATCCATATAAAACAGCAGCAAAATGTGTTGCGTAGTTTTAAAGTTTTAAGCTCGCATAGAAAACATATAAAAATAACTACTTTGTTTTATAATAAGTAAAGAAGTAAGGATTTTAATATCACACAAATATATTGTGTTAAATAGTAGATCCTTTATATAAACATAAAGTTCAACATAAAATGTGGGACTCGCCGCCATTTTATTTTTCAGCCGTAAACGGTTTACGGCTCACCTTTATTACTTACTTAATAATTTCATATATTATTTGAACCGTAAAATTATTCTTTTAAAATTTTATGTAATACTTTTATTACTTTTAGAGACGATCTAGAGAGCGGTAAAGAGAATATATGAAACTAAAATATTACTCATTTAATTGGTGCTACTCAGCAATCCTTTACTTATAGACCAAGATCCGAGACTTGAAAGATTTTACTCATCTACACAGAATACAAAATGTATTCTGTGTAGATGAGTAAAATCACAGTAAGGGTAGGTAAAGGTTTTCAAGTGTCGGATCTTGGTCAATAAAAACCTCGAATGAAAAAGCGCCAAAAATTACATGGTCCAGGCAACGTGATAGTTGGATTACTTTTTTTTGAAACCATAAACATTTTTGACAAATTTATCTTGCGAGCACTACCTTTTCAAACACCAAAAATCACTTTTAGTACAATATTGATGACATTCGGTACTTCACTTCATGATGCATTAAGTCAACGATAGTACAAGGCACCACAAACGATATTATTACGATATATTTCTATAGTGAGAAAGAGACCGACATATATTAATATATCGAGATGTATCCATATACATGATGTATCTATACTCTTGACGGGCTTCGTGGTCTAGTGGTTCATGTAACGGATTGCCGATCACGAGGTCGCGGGTTCGATTCCCGCTCGGGACAATCATTTGTGTGATGTTCATAAATGTCATACAAATGTTATTACTGCGTCTGGGTGTTTTCTATGTATTATAAGTATGTATTTACAAAAGAAAAGTAATATATGTAGTCTATCTGTATCTGGTACCCATAATACAAGCATAGAAATATAGCTTACTTTGGGACCAGAGGACGATGTGTGAAATGTCTTGAATATTTATTTATTATTTATTATACTTATGACGTCACCGATAGGTATATCTGTCTCTTTCTAACCTCGTCTTTTTAGGGTTCCGTACCCAAAGGGTAAAAACGGGACCCTATTACTGAGACTTCGCTGTCCGTCCGTCCGTCCGTCCGTCTGTCACCAGGCTGTTTCTCAAGAACGGTGATAGCGAGACAGTTGAAATTTTCACAGATGATGTATTTCTATTGCCGCTATAACAACAAATACTAAAAATAAACTAAAATAAATATTTAAGGGGGGCTCCCATACAACAAACATGATTTTTTTACCGTTTCTTGCTCGATACTAATAACGTTGCCTTATGTTGCATAGATAATGGTACGGAACCCTTCGTGCGCGAGTCCGACTCGCACTTGACCAATTTTTTTTTTCCATATGTATCTCTCTCTTTCTTGCTATATAATGTAGGTATTTTAATATGCCGTTTGTGACGCTCTTAAACACGGATATAATGTATCTGATGTCATAAATCTGATGTTATAATCCTATCGTAAACAACTTGCCTGTGCACAACCGATAAGAACAATTACAAATAAAACTTTACTGCACATAAATAATGCTAACATAGAGAATATTTTCATTATAATAATAAATAAAATGTGTTTCTTATCTTGTTGCAAAGGGAGGTCAGTGATTTACAACTGTTTTCTAGAGTTTTCTTTTGTTATTGTATATTGCAAATAATGTTTGTTTTGAAAGTCAGTGTTTAGTTTTATTTATTGGTAATGTTCAAATTATTTAAAAATTTTCATTTACGCTTAAATTTCGGTAACTTTAGTGATAAAATGTAAGAAGTTTTTTTTTTTAAATATTCATGGACATTTGACACAACGTCCTCTGGTCCCAAGCTAAGCTTATTATGCTTGTGTTATGGGTACCAGAATACGGATAGAATACATAAACTACTTTTTTTTGTAAATACATACTTATAATACATACATGAGGTCTCGGGTTCGATTCCCACTCGGGACAATCATTTGTGCGATGTTTGTATAATTGACATACAAAATGTTTGTTCTGCGTCTGGGTGTTTTCTATGTATTATAAGTATGTATTTACAAAAGAAAAGTAGTTTATGTATTCTATCCGTATTCTGGTACCCATGACACAAGCTCAAAAGCTTAGCTTGGGATCAGAGGACGATGTGTGTAATGTCCATGAATATTTATTTATTATTATTTATAATTAACACGCTTATATAAGTTCGGTATGTATCTATCAATGTATTAATCTATTTAACGGAATCTTTTAAAGTGATTTTCAACCACTTACAATAGTCAGATTGATTTGAACTTTTGCACATAGATCAAAAACCGATGACAATGCAATAATTTCAAAAAATATTCCGGATTTTCAAGCGTGTTTTTAGGTTTTTAACTAAGTAGATTATTTTTTCATGTCAACTGCAGAATACCTTAAACATACGAATTTTCTATATATCTAAAGGAATTGTACCCTTAGTTTTAGAGTTGTCTTCCAATTTATTGAGTGTGTCGGTCTTAAGAAGGGTCTTGAAGAAACCGCACCATCTTACTGTCTTTCAGGCTAAGAAATCTATAGAGAGTTTTAAGGTATTATTTTTAACACTTAAAAGTGAGGAATATCAAGAGCATCATTCGAATGTACCTGTAAAAATAATAATAAAATCTATTTGTACCAATGAAAAGTAGTTTTTGTAAATTTTAAGGCGGAATTAGCACTAGTAAGTCTTTTACATCCTGTACTATCTATCATTTTAAAGTATCAGTCTTTCGGTTCAAATCGTAAATAAATAATATACATTTAATTTTTGTAAAAAAATAGAAAAGCAAAGGTTTAGATTATGAAAGTAACTTGATCGATCTTACGTCTGCTTTTACTAGAATGCTACATAATATTGCGCCATAACTATTTTAAACCAATTTTTTTATAAAATTTCGACTCTACATACTTCTAAAGCCTATGGTCCAGCCCTATATCAAGCACATCACATTGTGGTATTACATCCGTACTTCTTCACCACTTATCTATATCTCCCTCTTGTTTATAGGTACATGAAGCCATTATCGAGCCACATCGAGAACGATCCTGCCTCACCGTCGCTAATTTTACGAGATTTACACCAGAATAGAAAGAAAGTCGCAAAATGTAGCGATAAAAATTTATTGTCAGGTCTTTCTTGTAGACTTTTTTATTGTCTTTGAAAGTAAAAGGGAATTTTTCGTTTGATTTCGAGAGATTTATATAGTTCCGTGGAAAAAAGATAAAAGGACCCTTTTAGTCTGATTCCTGTGGCTATCTGTATGTCAATTTGTTTATCAAAAATGATCTTAGTTATAGGATTATGTATATCTTAAATGTAATCCACATGTAAGAGAAAACCTAATCAATTAAACACGATGTGTATGGAAATTATGACTTCTATAATATTCTGCCTGTCTGCTCCCTAGGAGAATTTATTTGTTGTTAATTAAAACATACCTACTGTTAATATTATTGTGATATCTTTAGAATTTTTTGGTGTTAAGCTTATACTATTTTGAATTTCTCGAAAGATGTTAACCTAACTCCTGAACCCAGGCAGAGTTTCCCTTGCGACATTTCAGTCCAAAGAGATAGAAAATACTTCAGGCAATCAGTTAGACACACTTTTCAGCCTTCTTTACAGCAATAAAGAAATTCACATGAAATACAAACAAAGACCTCACATATCTAGGGGTGTGGCAGAGCTGTCAGGATCTGACTAATGTGTGTGATGCCCTCTGTACCCCCCTGTAAAGATACCGTGAATATATGACTATGTGTGGGTAGGCTTAATGCTAAAGTGTGGGGTAACTGCGGTTTGCCTTAGTAGTTCGGGGTTTGAGATTGATGAAGTTGCATTTTAACTTTTTAAAGAATTAATTGCATTTTGGCTCCTGTGATACAGTATCGCTACCACAGAGGGCCAGGGAAATCCTGTATTCCTCCTGTATATTATTACAATTATTTAGTAAGGCAAATAAATATTTTTAATGCCAGATATTTTTTTTTTATTTAACTTGTTTTGTCTGTTTTAAAAACTAGACTACAAGTGGCATCACCTCATTTTTTCCCAAGAGCCATCTAACGGACGATACAAGCAGAAATATCTTATGAAAGAGTGAAAAATCCGTGCGTTTCTTCTACAGGTAGAGACTATTAACAGCTATGATTTAAACATACTTCCTAGCTTTTCATATTATCTATACTTCTATACTAATATTAAAAAGCTGAATAGTTCGTTTTTTTTATTGTTTGAACGCGCTAATCTCAGGAACTACTAGTTCGAATTCAAAAATTCTTTATATGTTGGTTAGTCCATTTATCGTGGAAGGCCTATATAACATCACGCTGTGACCAATAACAGCGACGCATTAGGGAAACCTCATTGTGGTGACGGATTAATAATACAAATTTCACCACCCCATCTCTTCCCAAAGGTGGTGTAAAAGTCAGCTAAGGGATATTGCACACAGATAACATCTTAAAAATATTTATATGTTACCGGCTAACACTCACTTTTATAGGATCGATGATGTCGACCCAGGTTTCGAGCATATCCGATGCTCATCATCAAGACGAGCGCGCAGCGGTGTCCGTGACCTTCCGACGCGCACTGAGTGTTAGCCGGTAATATATAAATATTTTTAAGATGACTCAAACTTACGAAAATTTCAATACTAAAACAGATAGCATCTTCTGTGAGAGACGGAAAAGTCGATAATAAACCCTGTGCCAACATGCCTGGTCAGCGCGCACAGTAAACTATAATCCCTCCTAAAGTGGAGGAGGCCCGTGCCCAACAGTGGGACGTAAGTGGGCTGGAGAAGGAGAAGAAGGAGATTAGGGAAAAATGTTGTAAAAACGGAAAATGTTTTTTTAGAGTCCACGCGTACGAAGCCGCGGGCAACAGCTAGTACACTCATACATCTAGTCATACATACATGACGGCTATATACAATACTCAGTAATGAAAATTATCGTCTTCACCAGTCTATTATACCACACAAAGAAGACGCAATTTCCTGAATCAAGCGTGTCACTACCAACGTCACTTCCGCTATCATTTATTTATGTAAGTACATTCAGAAAGGCTTTCAGATTGTGTAGAAATATGAGGGAATATTTGAAGAGTTTTCTTAAAATCAGGTCACGGCTCTTTATTGGAAATTCACAGCGTAGTTTACTTATTATAAACAGATAAAAAGAGTATAAGGACCTTTCCTTTTAAGCATATTAATTTGCTAGATTTTGTAATATTTTTATAGTTATTTTTTTTTAAGATTTCTATTTTTTTCTATAATTACGCAAACTTATTAACATGCTTATATTAGTTCGGTAGGTATCTATCAATGTATTAGTCTATGTAAAGGAATCTTTGAAAGTGATTTTCACCCACTTGCAGTAGTCGGATTGGTCTGGAACTTTGCCCACATATTAAGGACCGATGACAATGCAATAATGTAAAATAGTATTCAGAATTTTCAAGTGTGTTTTTTAGTTTTTAAACTAAGTAGATTATATTAACATCCATTTCAGTTTTTCTCCGGTTTTAGAGTCTACCGAGCCCATTAACGATCCTAATATTCGGCACGACCAGACATGTTGGTATATTGTGTTTAGTTTCAAGTTTTCCTTATTTATCAGAAAATGTCATCTCTTTATAATATTTTTTACAGCATAATTAGGAATAAAAGGGGTAATGACACTTGTATTCTTAATTTATCTCTACCCTGGTTCAGAGCTATCAGAAGAATTAAGAATATAAAGTCAAATAAGTGAAAAACTTGACATATCTGTGAGAAACGTAAAACTGTAACGTATTGCCTATGCATATTGCTTGACAATACAGCAAAATACTTAGCTTATGTGGAAGAAATTCTTGACTAACAGTGATATATGTTTTATGACGTTAAAATTTAAATATGCAACATTTATTAAAAACAATCTGTGACTAGTTTATGAATAGAAAAACCCACAACTGTTGTATTTCTATAAGTTTCTTTACCTAATAGTTAATAATAACGTAGTGTTCTAAAAGTCAAGTAGAAATACGTCAAGTAGATCTACACAAAGAACAATAACAACAAAGCAAAACGCATAGAAACAGAACGCTCTTTGTTGTCATGTAGTCGGCTAAAAACAAACACGTTAATCAAACTGTAGGTTGAGCACAATGTGCGGGCTTAATCGGGACACAGTCACAGTTGCTAGTGGCCGATAAAAATAGGGGAACAATACCTTATTACTTAACACATAGTCACTGTTTACTTTGATTTAATTTTGTTTGAAAAGCCAACAGAGACTAGCGGTCTTATTCATAATGACTTATCAGTAGTTTAAAAAGAGACTTTATCGGAGAGATAAAATATAGAGATATAAACGTTTTAGCGTAAAAAGACTATTATGAATAACAGTTTTTGACAATTTTTGCGAACCTATTTTAGCGAACTTTTTATGAATAAGACCATAGATCTTTAAATGCCATCGAATCTTTAATTTTGTGACAATATTTGAATCCGGTTTCAACAAGATTTTATATCCAAACAAAATAATGTCCGCGGTTTCACCCGCGTTTATAGTTATTGGGCACCTCCTCCCCTAATATACACCAAACCTTAACAAATTATACAAAAAACCCAACCTCTTGAACCAATCTAATAAGAAAAACCGTATTAAAATCCGTTGCGTAGTTTTAGAGATAACCTCACATAGGGATGATACAAAAATAACGAATTTGTTTTATAATAAGTAAATATTCTGAACTTGTATCAAATTTCAAGTGAATCAGGCTCCTGATATTCTATAAATTCTGATTATTTTTGTCAGTTATTGTAATCTATAAAAGTCTGTTAAAATTTTTACTGCACTACGAAAATATTCTTTTTTCAAAGGAACAAATACCCATATAAATAAATAGATAGATACTAAATCTACCTGCAAATAAAAACAAAGTGTAGGGTGACTCCCAGTGCGGGTGTAATCCGGACAAGCGAACGTTGAGTTAGTTTCGATTGATAACATTTTTATTTGCCACTTAAATAGTGGAGAAACAAGGGTTTCGGATGAGGAGGATAATGTCGGATCTTACGTTGGACTTGAAAGGAAAGCTGAAAAGAAAGCTAAAGTTAAAAAACAGGGCTCTTTGGGTATAGCCTTTTTTATAGATAGCAAAGCAATTCGAAGTAATATTTAATTTATTTAGGACGTGTTTGGAAATGCAGGTATATTTATTTTGTAATTACATTCTTTTAATTAAATCAAAACTGTTAGAACTAGATGTAAGTGTATTATTACACAGTCTAGTTAATCAAAGTAATTTTTTTTAGGTTATCTTGACTTAATTGTCTTTTCTTAATTTAGTTTTATTATTTTTCCTAGTTATTTGTTTTTTTTTAATATTTTCTTTTCTTTTTTTCCAGGCAGTATAAAAGTAAAGGATATTTTATTAATTTCCCAATTACAAGTCAATATTATGTGCAAATTAGAGCTAAAATTTTCGCTCATAAATCCTTACCTAAGATACGAGGAAAACAAATAAAAGCTTATGAAAAAACTAACGTTTATATCGTATTTACTAACACACAACTTAATCCAAATAACAAATGGAGCGAAAAATCTCGGCTTTTCCTACAATAATTACATTTAATTAGCTCACATGTCCGACGGTGCGTGAGCATATAATCAATCTCCCCCTATTCTCCTCTCAACTAAAGAGGGAGGTGAAGGAACAACACGCTATTCAACGGTGAAAAGTTTATATTTTGACTTTATCCGATTTGATAGGGTGTCTACATTTTTATATTTTTGGAGACAATGAAATTTTCAATTTGTTTTTAAATCCTACTTACTCGTATATTTCAATTTGCGTTTGTATGAATGTTTTGCTGGATATTTGGATACTACAAAGGCTTTAATATTTAAAAAAATGTAATGGTTTAAACTATAGAGCTCTGCTAAATCTCAAAAACTTACATATTTGAACACAAATAAAACTTAGTACATGTTTTAATATAACAAAGTTTTCATTCAGTACGTTTTAATATTATTAAAACATTTTCAATTACTGAAACTTTTTAATCACTTAAAAGCTATCTTGTAAAAGGATATGTATGTATGTACGATTTATGGTCTAAAAGGCAAAGGCTGTTCCACTACCAATGAACCACTACATAAACAACTCGTAGACGACGTTTTACAAATAATTGCGATACATTGCGTTCTAATATTGAATCTTCCTACTTTTAATGCTAACAAAACCGGAGATGAACAATGAAATAAAAATATTAGTTTTTGTTTCAACATTTCGTGGTACACGGTTTGAATTTGTAACACATTTCATTTTATTTCTTTATACAGACGAGAGGCTGGTTTATGTTAAATCAATATGTTATGTGAAATTAAATTGCGATATATCTTCGGTATTACATGAAGAGTTATTTTGGGATTAGTTATATATCGCAGCGATTTGTCGTCCGACTTATATTTGTTCTGCTCTTGAACGACAGTCTGCAACGATTTGTAACACATTACGTTCATCATAGATTAAAACCTTATTCTATTGCGACGGATTAAGAATACATGTATGTGTCACTACCTCTTTTCCTTCCCAGCGTGATTTAAAAGCCAGGTAAAGGAATATTGTATACAGATAACATCGTCTGTGAGAGA
This sequence comes from Orgyia antiqua, assembly GCA_916999025.1. Classification (NCBI taxonomy): domain Eukaryota; kingdom Metazoa; phylum Arthropoda; class Insecta; order Lepidoptera; family Erebidae; genus Orgyia; species Orgyia antiqua. Next base: position 33,679,318 of record OU779867.1, on the reverse strand, counting down.
CGTAAAACTCAAAGAAACCCTGTGCCAACATGCCTGGTCAGCCCGGCACAGTAGACCGTATTTCTGTTGAAAATGGAGGAGGCTTGTGCCCAACAGTGGGACTTTAATAGGCTGGACAGACAGAGATTTGCGGAGTTCTTTAAATATAATTAAGATCTATTCAAAAAACATTTTTATAATAATCCTCACAAATAAATAAAACAAAACATTCAAATATTTTATTCTGTCAACATACAAATATTTCTGTATATTTCAATTTACTAGCGGATGAAGATAGACAAGTTAATTTCCCAACACAATTTGTTTTATTGAAAACTTATTGAAATAATATTAGAGACGAGTTGCTATATATATATTATATATATATATATACTTTTTTTTTTCTTTTTTATATTCATGAACATTTCACACAACGTCCTCTGGTCCCAAGCTAAGCTTATATGCTTGTGTTATGGGTACCAGAATACGGATAGAATACATATACTACTTTTTTTTTTGTAAATACATACTTATAATACATAGAAACACCCAGACGCAGGACAAACATTTGTATGACAATTAGAAAAAGAACACAAATGATTGTCCCGAGCGGGAATCGAACCCGCGACCTCTTGATCGGCAGTCCGTTACCAGAACCACTACACCACGAGGCCCGTCATTTAAATGTCAGCTGTGGTATTTTTCATTATAGAATAATATTGTATTTGGATAGTAATGTTTACCATTTACTATCATGCCTGCACGAAACGTATGTGTGTAAATAGCGACCAACCAAAACTTAACAAAAAATTTGCTATCCTTGTAACCACTCTATCTAATAAAAGAAACCACATCAAAATCCGTTAAGAAGTTTGAGAGATATAAGCTTACATAGGGACATACATACAAAAATAATGACTTTGTTTTATAATAAGTAAAGATTTTTGTACATATGTGGCTATTGAAGATTCGGAGAGATTTTAGGGTTCCATATCAAAAGGTAAAACGTCCGACTGTCCGTTGATCTGTTTTTGCGTATTTCGATGTCTAATATTGCCATATTATTACGAAGACGTGATTATGGCGGTATTAAGGGCCCCACAAACAGCATATTACGATATATTAATATAGAGACTGATATTTGTATCTGTCTTTTTCTCGCCTCGTCTTTTTTCTATACACATCTATCTCTTTCTTGGTATATTAATATATCATAATATGGCATTTGTGGCACCCTTTATGATCATAATGATATGAAACCCCTAATGTTCTAGTCTTATTTAGACGGGCCTCGTGGTGTAGTGGTTCATATAACGGACTGCCGATCATGAGGTCTCGGGTTCGATTCCCGGTCAGGACAATCATTTGTGTGATGTTTTTAATTGTCATACAAATGTTTGTACTGCGTCTGGGTGTTTACTATGTATTATAAGTATGTATTTACAAAAGAAAAGTAGTTTATGTATTATATCCGTATTCTGGTACCCATAACACAAGCATATAAGCTTAGCTTGGGACCAGAGGACGTTGTGTGAAATGTCCATGAATATTTATTATTATTTATTATTATTATTATTTACAGTCCTTAGTCGTACTTAGCTGAGTTTATCTCTCGTTCACTAAAAGTTTTTTTCTCTTTAAAGTAATTAATATATGACGGAGCGGCAATAAGAATAGGCAGGTGTGAGCGTATAATTTGTTAACGTAAAGAATTGTAGACAAGTCGTAACACGTGATTACCTCACCACATCCCCACCTTGCAATGAGTTTAAATACGAGACAGCCACAGAGCTAACAGTCAGTATCGTTTGAGACGTTAGACAGGGCGAATCTCTGCCCGACTAATTGCTCACTCACAGTAGTGATAAAGAGTTTATACCGGTCATAATCGCGAGTGTATAATTATAAAGTGTGTATTTGTGAGAAAGTGTAAAGTGACGATAGGAAGGTGATGTTTTGTGTGAACATCATTATCTTGGTGGTAGAGGCGCAGGTTATAGGGGATTTGGTTGGAGACCTGCTGTGGAACCCTTTATGTGTGAAAGAGAATGTCAGATTGATGTATAAACGTCTAAAAGATAGTTTCTACAATATGTAGACTAATAGTAAAACCCATAGCAGTTCCATTCTCTATTGTGTGTTACTCCGACATATATTAAGTTATATTTTCCTATGTGATCTGCTGCAAATAATTGAGTTCACATCTTAAATGATGAACCTAACAGTAACCCTTAATCTATCAACTTAGTAGACAGCTGGTAAGAGTAGATAAACATAATTATAATTAACTAATAATTAATATATCTGATGTTGTCATACTGTATGTGGTTTTGATTGTCAGTTTGTGTATATGTGAAATTAAACCGTCACTTACGTAGTGATATTACAGTACTAGGTAATACCTGCAGTTTTACCCGCGTTTATGGTTATGCTCCTCCTCCCTCAATATATACCAAACATTAAACAAATTATACAAAAAGCCATCCTCCTGAACCACTCTGTCTATTAATAATATTGAGAATTAAAAAAAAAAAGTTTAACTGACTTCATGTGCCTTTGAAATTTGAGAGTTTTCCACGATTTCTCAGGAGATTAGATCATGACCTAGTGCAATGGGACCGAATGGAAACCACCACTTTTCAAATAAAAAAAATCGTCAAAATCGCTTCTCCCTGTTAGAAGGTAACAGACATAAAAAAATACCAGACATAGAAAAAACATACAGACTATTTGACAACCTCGTCCTTTTTTGTGTAATTTGTTAGGGTTTGGTCTTTAAATTCCACACGTACGTAGTTGCTGGTACAAGCTGGTGTTATGCATAAAGTCATATTTCCACCTAAGATATTAGTCGACTCATCTTATATATATAAATCTCCTGTCACGATGTTTGTCCGCGATGGACTCCTAAACTACTGAACCGATTTTAAATTTGATTTGCACACCGTGTGCAATTCCACCTAACTTAAAGATAGGATAGCTTACATTTAAATTTATAGTCGCAATATTATTTTATTGCAAATTATTTGTCTACCCCTATCATTTGTATGGCAAAACAACGTTTGCCGGGTCAGCTAGTATATTAATAAAAGTTTCTTAGGTAGGTAGATATTTCTTTATCCTTTTGCGTACGGAACCTTGTATCTTTTCAAATACGATACGAAGATACGCGTTCTAATTAAGCGTAATAATAGACCGCGTATCTTAATGCCAATAAAGGTAAAAATATGTTTCCCAACAAAATGTCGCGCAACATTTTTGTTTCAACCTTCACGGCGTAAAATGTTGACATTTTAAAATTAATTTGTGTATTTTATAATTAACACTTTAGTACTACGAGACTAACATTATGTGTGGTTATTTATAACTTAAGACGTAAAACGCTTGTTATTAAACCTTTAAAACATACTTGTAATTTTATTTATAGACAGACTAGCTGTCGCTCGCTAGCTAGTCTGTCTATTATTATATAATATATTTTTTATAATATATTTATATTATATTTATAATATAATATATTTAAAATTCTAATCGTACGCGATTAGAATTTTAAATATATATCAAATTAAAACAAATTATACAAAAAAGCCAAAAGTTTTCACGAAAAGATAAATAAGTAAAATAATTTTCATTTTCATTGATGAGTTTTAAATAGGTACTTGCTTCGAGCTATGCTTATTTAATTATATTTTTTTTTGGTAATATTATATAATAAATATAATTTGCAGATAAGTCAAGTTACTAATTTTAATATCTAAAAAACTGTGGATCCATTCTCTCCAGCCAATTTGCGTCCCACTGTTGGGCACGGACCTCCTCCACTTTGGAGGGATTATGGTCTACTGTGCCGCGCTGACCTGGCGTGTTGGCACAGGGTTTATTTTCGGGATTTACGTCTCTCACAGGATGTTATCTGTGTGCAATATCCCTTAACTGACTTTTACAGCACTCTTGGGAGGAGATGGAGTGGTGACACTTGTATTCTTAATCTGTGACCACATGGACATGACGGTGGGTCCGTTGATGATTGTAAATTCTACCACTATACTACATAATTCTAACATATTTTAATTTTGATCAGTAACAAACTTCAATTCATTTTCCTCCCCACATGTCCCTCCCCTAACTATCTTAGATCAATTCATTTCACAACGACTGCACGTTTAATCCAAGTAGACATGTTTAAGGAGGCACCCTGTACATTTGTCAGTTACCAAAGCAATTTATCTCACACACTACACTATATACAACTTTAACACCAAGGCCAAAGGTAGAATATTGATTGAATTGTTGTACATAGTTATAATTTTGGCCGACATCTGGTGTATGTAGATGATGTAGAATTATTACTGTCGTGGTTTAACGTAATTTGTATACGTTTAGTGCTATTATTATCATACTAACTGTTGCAGGTAACTTCGTATGCCTAAAAATAAAAAAATATAATTGGTCAAGTGCGAGTCGGACTCGCGCACGAAGGGTTCCGTACCATTATCTATGCAACATAAGGCAACGTTATTAGTAGCGAGCAAGAAACGGTAAAAAAATCATGTTTGTTGTATGGGAGCCCCCCTTAAATATTTATTTTATTTTATTTTTAGTATTTGTTGTTATAGCGGCAATAGAAATACATCATCTGTGAAAATTTCAACTGTCTAGCTATCACCGTTCTTGAGATGCAGCCTGGTGACAGACGGACGGACGGACGGACGGACGGACGGACGGACGGACAGTGAAGTCTCAATAATAGGGTCCCGTTTTTACCCTTTGGGTACGGAACCCTAAAAACAAAATATTGTAATACATAGGTAAATGTAGAATTTTTAATAGGTTGTTAAATATAGAAATTTTAATAGGATTTTGCGCTATCTTATAAAAATATATTCAACGAACATTATGTTTTCTTGCCTGAAGGTTGTGGTTGCGTCTGCACTGTCTATAGACTACCTAATACTAACCACTAACGCAGCGCACGCAAGGAAAAATGTGCCTTCAAATGTGGAGCCTTTGCAACATTTTTCGCCAATTCTTTGCTCCTATTGGTCGCAGCGTGATGTTATATAGTCTAAAGCCTTCCTCGATAAATGAACTATCTAACACAAAAATAATTTTTCAATTTGAAACAGTAGTTTTTGAGATTAAACAAACAAACTCTTCAGCTTTGTAATATTCACAGGTATAGATTTTAATATTAGTATAAATTGGTCTCAATATAAGAGGAAAGCAATATATAGGGTTCCGTACTTCCGATTATACATAAGAATAACACATTACACAAAAAATAAGTTATAACGCCAAAAGCAGTGAGAATAGTTAATGCCTATAGGTACCTAATACAGCGTAAAGCACTATGATTACCTGGGACATACGAAGAACGCGATAGATATACGCGAAGATACTAGAATTGTCTTAAAAATCCTAAAACACTAACGGTCTTATTCATAATGACTTATGGGAGGATTAAACGGAGATTTTATCGCAGAGATAATAAACGTTTTAGCGTAAAAAGACTATCATGAATAACAAGATTTGACAATTTTCGCAAACCTTTTTTAGCGAACTTTTAAACCTCCGATAAGTCATTATGAATAAGACCAAAAGTTGTTATGCTATAGGTATTTTGACGGGCTTCGTGGTGGAGTGGTTCATGTAACGGACTGCCGATCACGAGGTCGCGGGTTCGATTCCCGCTTTGGACAATCATTTGTGTGATATTTATAAATGTCATACAAATGTTTGTACTACGTCTGGGTGTTTACTATGTATTGTATGTATTTACAAAAGAAAAGTAGTATATGTAGTATATATCCGTATTCTGGTACCCATAATACAAGCATATAAGCTTAGCTTGGGACCAGAGGACGTTGTGTGAAAATGTCCATGAATATTTATTTATTTATTTGTTTATTTATTTAGATAGCAAATAAGGTGTTGCAATCTCACCTCAAATCTCATATAAACAAGTTTACCACAAGAATTACTAAGGTATTTGCTCGAGTTCCATGTTTATGAACGACACGTGAACTTTGTGTGTCTTTTAGTAGTCAACGGTAGTAAAGTGTACCTTATGAACTGTTGTTTACATGACATGAATATTAACATTCTGTAATAAGATAAATAAGGAAGAAAACTTGTATAATAATTTACTAATATTTGCAATTTGTCTTGCTATGCCTGTACTTTATAAATCAAATTTGACTTGAACCCACTCGGAATACCGTTCCGCTGCTCTTCCAATTCAGCTACCATAAGACCTGCTTATGTTAACCTGATTTTCCACTACAATGTTTCTTAATGTGAATAAAGAATACTCTGTAACGAATACAACAGTGATCGATCGATTGAGTTGTGTAAACTGCTCGATAGATGGCGTTGTACAAAAACGTCGATTTATGATGTTTAAATCAGATGTTTAAATACATCAATATAATCACGCTGTTACATTAGCTTATCTCTCAAAATAATTCCAGCAAAGAAGAAATATCTCCTAGAATGCTTCAGAATAACTGTAAGAATATGTAAACCAATCCAGCTAATGTTTTTACAAGAGAGATAAAAGGAATTTCCGTCTTGCTTAGACATACCCTTTATTTCATTTGTAATACGTTGAAAGTAAATTTACTCATCACGCGAACAAAATCTTAAGCTTAACACATACCAACATCAAGTACAATAAGACAGTGATATTAAACGGGACCAAATAATAAAGCTCGCTTTCACTTGATAATTTGAAACAATAACAAGTGAAAGTAAATCGGTTGAACAATACCAAGTAATATTATACAATTGTAGACTAAAATAGAATATTCATTACGACTTTACCTTTAAAATGGTGTCTGAAGGGAAATCATTAGCATTTCCCTACTGTTGGATGGGCTCTCCTAAAGTCACTAGTGACGTTCTTATATCGATATTTTTTTATTAAAAAACATTAGTGTTCTATTGGCTCATTATTATTATGGCAAGTATGATAGGGCATTTTTCTGTATAATTTGGTGTAAAACTTCACCAATGAGATTCTCATCCATTCACACACAGGTCACAAAATTCTGAGATAAGTTTAAAAAAAAATACTCTTTTGGTTTTAATAGTTACTTGTGATAGTTAAATATGACAGTCAAATTGTAAAAGTATATTTATAAAGATTAATTTAAAGCAATACTATTACCGAAACTACTTGATTTAAGCAACTTATTTTAATAAAATTGGTCAAGTGCGAGTCGGACTCGCGCACGAAGGGTTCCGTACCATTATCTATGCAACATACGTTATTAATAAATGAGCAAACAACACACACAATACTTAATTAATCACGTTTGTTGTATGAGAGCAAGAAACGGTAAAAAAATCATGTTTGTTGTATGGGAGCCCCCCTTAAATATTTATTTTATTTTATTTTTAGTATTTGTTGTTATAGCGGCAATAGAAATAGATCATCTGTGAAAATTTCAACTCTCTAGCTATCACCGTTCTTGAGATACAGCCTGGTGACAGACGGACGGACGGACAGTGAAGTCTCAGTAATAGGGTCCCGTTTTTACCCTTTGGGTACGGAACCCTAAAAACGGTATTTTAGAAACACGTGACCTCTGTAAATATCTGACGAATAAATTTATCCTGGTCGGAAATCGAGCCCATGACTTCGTGAACAGCTACTACGCTAAACCACTTCACAACAAGGCGATAGGTAACTGAAGTTTAAATTTAACAAAAAGAAAGTTCTAAAAAAATCTATGTATCGATACTTAACTAGTACAGCACTATTCTCTCCCCGTATAGTCAGTAATTGCGCTGCCACATTTCGGGGTTAGAAACACATAAATTACACCTTTTATTCATTCCCGATTGCAAGTGTTATTACTATCATTAACCACCCTACGGGGTTGAAATATTACCTTTATTAAAATAACACATTATAAGTTACATTAAGACCAGTACGATATTTTAGGAAATACTTCTACAACTTCCAAAATAATGTAAGACCAAAAACTTTACTAGAGAACATTGTCTGTTGGGCAGGCTTCAGTAGTTTTCTCAATATAAGATTAAAAACACAAAATACAAAGACACCTTACAATAAATCTATGATTAGGTCTAACGGCTAGGTACAGAAAACAAATACTCGCAAAAAAACTTCTCTGTTTCAAAGTCAAATCAAATTTTTTTATTTCAAGTTGACATGTTTCACAAGCTCTTTTGATACGTTAGAAACTAGGTGTCTGTTCCAAACGCGAATCCAGAATTCCATGCAAGACTACTGACATCTTATCTCCAGGTTTATAAAAAAGGTCTACTATTTTTAGTTTTATTATTAAGCTACTACTGTTGCGTTGGATTGCGTAATAGAAATAAATTACATATTACATAGAAGCACATAAAATACTAAGAACTAATAACATTGTGTTGTATATTGGTTTCTACAATGTAGGGAGATTTATTTCAAGAATGGGTTTAATAAACCTTACAGAACTGTGATGTGTTAAGTCGAAATTTTTGTATTACGTTAAAATTGAAGGAAAAGTATTTATACAAAAATTTTATAGCAAGTAATAATTATTTCTTTTCTATTTTCTTTGTAGCTGTTGCCCACAACTTCGTAGGTGTGGCATTTAGAAAACAAAAGAGCGTTAACAAATTATTCAAAAAACCATCCTCTGGAACTACTTGACCACCATTGAAAAACAACCGCATCGAAATTAGTTGCGAAGTTTTGAAGATAAAAGCATTCATAGGGCCTTACATGCGAATATAACGACTGTTTTATAATAAGTAAAGATGATTCGAATATGTATAAAATAATAAATTCGTAAAATATCACTTATCATGATCATCATACAGTAACGCTTTTCCCTAGGGGGTAGAAAGAGACTAAAGAGTGCCATCTGTTACGATTCCCATTCTTTCAAAAAATTATTAAAATAAGTTATAGTCACATTTACCTAATTCGTTAGTCTATTTATAACGAAATAATATAAATACTCATATTATGTTCAATTGGTTTGCCTAGCAGCTCTTAAGAGCTCGCAAAATGAAAGCCAATTTCAGTCAATGCAAATTTTTCCATCCCCGTTGTAGTATGAAGGGTGTTCAAATAGGCGTGAAGCAAGGGTAAAGGGTGCACTGACCGTTACCAGATATTTTCATAAACTTCACTATTAATTTTAGACTAGATTTTATAGATTACTAGCTGACCCGGCAAACGTTGTTTTGCCATACTAAAAAAAAATTTAGAAAAATAGATATTGGCCGATTCTCAGACCTACTGAATATGCATATTATAAAATTTCATAAGAATCGGTCGAGCCGTTTTGGAGGAGTACGGTAACTAACACTGTGACACGTGAATTTTATATATTAGATAAACTCACTGTTACTAACCACATGAAGAATAGATGGATGGAACTTATAATAACCATTTCTTAGCCTGCTACACACATGTAACAGGATATGAAATAGTTATTACAAGTTCTGACAGAAGAGTATGAAATGGAAAGACATGTTGCGACGAAAATTAATCTAATCTTTTTCGAATTCTGTTAATTCCTAGATATGTTAGTTATGTTAGCGTCCAATCCCTCATTAGTGCGGTGAAAAAAGTTGTAGGAATTATATTTACTCGATAATTTTTCCCATCTCTAGTAGCAGCAACTGAACAATTGCGACAAATATCATAAAAAAGCATTATTTTATCGATATCAACATGTATTGACCCATCTCTAGCATTTCAGGTAGGTACCCTAAGTTCATAACTGTGAAAAATATCACATACAACAAATTTTATCGACGTCGATATATTAGTCGCATCCCTATCGATATAAAGCTGTAGTACACTGAACGCTTCGTTACTCTACAATCGCGTTACGTAGACATGAAGCGTTTCGCTAATTCTTGCGTGCGTTTACCTGCGCTATGTGTGTTTATGTCTTTATTCTGAATTTTTTTAAAGTCGATGGAAATAGTCTTTAACATTTTTCTTTGAGTCCTTTTAATATACTGGTAATTTTATATCTCGTTTGTTTTGGATATAGCACTGATATTATTTTTGGTGGTAAATCTTTTCTTCTTAAATGCAATTTTCTAATAAACAAAATTCCAGTATAGACCAGATGTATAATTGCATACAGAGCGAAGAAAGTGTCTTCAGATTAAATAAATAAATATTCATGAACATTTCACACATCGTCCACTGGTCCCAAGCTAAGCTTATAATTATGCTTGTATTATGGATACTAGAATACAAATATAATACATACACTACTTTTCTTTTGTAAATACATACTTACGAGTATAATACATAGAAACAACCAGACGCAGTACAAACATTTGTATGACAATTATAAATATCACACAAATGTCCCGAGCTGGAATCGAACCCGCGACCTCGTGATAGGCAGTCCGTTACATGAACCACTCAACCACGAGGCTCGTCGGTGTTGAGTGGTCATCCACTGTAGCAGATGGCACGCTACAATCTTGGCGTACCACTACGGGAATCAGACGTTATTGTATGTAACTATGTACGTATAAAGCATAAATACAAGCTCAAAACAAATAGGTGACCATAAATAACCAGACTGTGACAAACATGACCAAACTTCACAAAATAGACGTCAACTGATTTAATCAGACTAATCTCATAAAATCCATCATGTCTTAATTAAATTACTGTGTGTGTTGCATAACCTCATCCAAATGAGTGGATGGCTCAAACATTGGCGTCCCCAAGCCACGGTATATAACTTGCAGTAATGCAATCAGAGGCCCGACGTACCCCAAGTGCCCTACGATAAAGGCCCGACATGTTAGTCTCACATGTCACATTTTAAAATTAAATCAGTGTTGTTGACACTCTGAAACCGTGGTTATTTATACTATTTTCATTTCTTTATTTTTGCATTAAAAGATCTAATTCAAATAAATAAATGGGAATAATAATAATTAGCATAATAGCTACGAAAGACTTTTGGAACTGTCAATAAATGTTTATTTATATACACTTAGCTTCTGATTTTCGAAAGAGCTTGTAAAACATGCCAAATTGAAATAATTTTTTTTGACTATGAAAAAGAATTTAATTATAATTCGTGTAAGTTACTATTACCCAGTAATTAATTTATTAAGATGCAACTCATAAAAGTGTCACTATTTCGCACAAAATTGTCTGTTTTAGATTTTTAGTTATTCCATCTTTACGGGAGGAAGGAGGGGAGTAGAAGTTTGGTATGTGGGTTTTTATTTTTGACAAGATGACTACAAAAATTGACGTTTAGCATCTCAGCAAAAATTAAAAACATTTATTTTGTAGTTTTTCTAAATAAAAACCTAGGTAAAAAGTAGTATACTGAATTTGCAAAAGATGTTTTTTTACATATCTATATGAGCTTAAATCTTTAAAACTACGTAACGGATGTTGATGCAGTTTTATTTAATAGATAGAGTGATTCAGGAGAAGGGCTTGTAACTTGTAAAGTTTAAGTTAGAATTCCACGCGTACTAATTTCGGGGCAACAACTAGTGTAATAGTTTAGTTGACAAACGGTACGTGTGAGTAAGGACAGTCTGGTAAGGTTCTGTTATGATATTACCTTGAATGGTTACGGTACACGGCCTCTTGTATCGCACGCTCTATTATATTGCAGTGGCGTGCACATATATTTGAAGCAGGGTAGGCTCTTATACTGTAGGTAGTACTCTTATAGATTTTTAGCATAGCCACGCGACGGATCTCTAAGTCGGAAACCATGCCAACAGAACAAATTTAAATCTGAATATCCCGAATCAGTCCACACTGTACTAGAATTACTAAACAATAACTACGTACGTACATACATACGTACATGTACGTATGTACATACGTTTCATAACTTTTAACATGAAATTTTCGAGTTACATTGGTGCCTATTCTATGTGCAGACCTAAACTTAACTTAACTAAAAAATGAAAATTGATAGCGTCTATAACACAATTCGGCAATGTTAACAGAACTTTTTTTATATAAAAACTGTTTATTATAGACTAACGATTTTAATTAATATAAATGTGTGCAAAAAAATAGCGAAACATTTAAGATACAGCAATAGCTGTTTTCATTTTTTAGTTAATACCTATTATACCGTTGTCCGTCCAGCTACGCGTGGCGCTGATTCGATCGGTACCGCGCTCGCATGTTGTAACAAAAAACCTTTATAGCTTCTTATCTATAATACCTAGAGTGAAGACAAATACTACGAAAAATTACTAGAAGACTACAGATGAAATCTATCTATTTTTTAAGATCTGAAAATTTATTTTAAAGTATTAAAAATGAGAACAGAAGAGGACAGAGGAGAAAACATAACAATTCAAAATATAACTCGATTTTACTCTTAAAACTGTGATATGTATGCTATATGTATACTTAATTATAAAGCACAAATCATCTAGTTTATCTTGATGTATAATAATATTAATAATCTATGAACTCATAAATAAAACTAAACTACTTACGACAATCCGCTGGAACTTCAAAACCACTTGTTTACTAAACACAAAGCGTAAAGTGGACTGAAGATAAAAACTGCCATCTAGTGATTATGGATTGTGAAGTAATTCATCAGCTATCTATTACACAACTTATAGACGCAAAAAATAACGCAATTTGTCCATAGATGTCTGTATATCTAATCGTAACTGACTGTTGATACTCGTTTCGATACGAGATTTACCAAAAGTATTTAATTTTAAGCTTTCTTTCTATTTTTTTATATTTTATTCTTTGTCGCGGAATGGAAATTATTTAAATCTGAATATCCCGAATCAGTCCACACTGTACTAGAATTACTAAACAATATGCAAGGGAAACAAAATAATTTATTCGTGTGTACACAACCACATAGCCAGTTATACGTTTCATAACTTTTAACATGAAATTTTCTAGTTACGTTACCCTTTTGTTGATTAAGTTGTAACTCGGGTATACATCTACCTATAGACACAATTTGAATTTTTTCACCGAACGACAATTGTGAGAACTTGTTATTTTTAATTTTTAACAAACACACACTATCAACACACATTTCACAATCAAATAACATTTTAAAATCAACAAACGAAAATCCATACAATTATTAAATTAAAGAAACTCAATATTAAACAGTTCAATGAATCACACCAATAAAACCTTACTAAACAAAAATGCATACGTGATTTATTAGACTTCCGACCAGTGTTGCCAGAGTGATTTGGTCGAAAGTTACGTTGGCATCCATGAAAAGTTACATTTTTAAACTAAAACTTACGTAGTGGTAATTTTATGAGTGTGAATGTAACAGCCATCAGCCAAATTTATAATTATTTACAAATAGAGTAAATAATTAATAAAAGATTTTTTTTAAATGCGCATTTAAAAAATTTTCAAATTAATAAATGCATTTTTTATAAATATTATTTTTTAAATTATTTACTCTATTTATTAGTAGTTTTAAATTTTTCTGATGTCTGCTACATTCACGCTCATGTAATTTTCAGCTCGCAGATCAAAAATTATTATTATTTTATTTTTTCTTGTACACAATAATTTAAAAAAAATTATATTTATCAATATAATTATAACCTTTTTAATTTTTTGCGGTAGTTTTTGTTTTCATTAAATAAATTTAGATAAGAATATTTTAATTTTTCAAGATTTTTTTTTCATTTTTACCTCTTTTGTAATTCTTGAGAAGTTACTTAAATCTAACTAAAATTGTTTCTTACATACATGTTACATGAACTGATCAAAAGTTACGTAAAATGTAAAAAATGTAACCTTCTGGCAACACTGCTTCCGACTATATTTAATCGGATTTTAAGTAACGAACGAACATTGCCGAATACTCGCGATAACATCCGATCGCGAAAGCAGACGGCAGGATTTTCAGTATAAATCGTCTTGGATATGTAAGCCTGTGTGCGTTTGGGAACTGTGCACGGACACCAAAATTTCTACACACATATGAACTCATGGCAGGCGAGCGGCGTGGAGCTTGTCCGACGCGTTCGTCCGACCAATATTATTCCTTCGCCAAACGCCTGGCAAAAAACAATTTGCAAGCACATATTGGTGCTATTTATGAATTATTAGGTAGGCGTTTTTAAGTTATAATATTTTGTTTAATTAATAGTAAATACATGAATAAAGTCATCTAAATCATACGAACGTTTTATTAAAATATCTGTGAATGGCAAGTAAAGCAGAGCCTATCAGCTTGTATGGAGTGCACGCCACTGTTATATTGGAGATGTTTATTGTCAGCAATCATTGATTGAACAACAAACCATAAAGTAGCAAATAACTTCTGTTCTTTATAAGTTATGTATAGAAGTGAATTTTAAAATCATTGGTTATGAGCTCATATAGTTCATATATGTGGAAATTATAGACCACAAATTATCATCTTTACTTATTATAAAACAAAGTCGTTATTTTAACTATGAAACTCAGAGTAACAAATATTAAAGCAATTTGCTAGTAAAACATAAACTTGTCTGAACATACAAACCATAATATTCAGCTAATTACCTAGAGTATTAGTGTAAACTTGTAGCACAATGAAATGATTGCCAAAATACATCGCTGTAGGTGCCGTGTCGACAAATTGCATCCACGCGACATTGTTATGTGGCTAATAGATTGCAATCTAGACAAACATTGCCAGCTGGTTGGTGTACGACCCTCATAGATCACTACCTATATTTTGTACAACAACTGTCTATCTGATTACGATCAAACTAAAAAATACCTAATGGGTTTTTATATACAGCTTTAGTTAGTAGATAAAGTAATTAATGATGAATTAGATGCAGCTCAGGTAATGGTACCAATTTCATATGCACGACTAAACTAAACTTAACTAAATAATTGAGTACTTTAAAAAAAAAAGTCCAACCGAGTACATGTTCCTTTGAAATTTGAGGTTTTGCCGCGACCATCAGATCCTGACCTGGTGCCAACGGGACTTAACGCGAACCATCAGCTTTTAAATAAACAAAGAATTATTGAAAGCGCGTTCGCCCAGTTAAAAGATATGACGTAAAATACATAAAAAAATTAAAAAAAAAACATACAGACGAATTGAGAACCTCTTCCTTTTTTCAAAGTCAGTTAAAAATGAAAATTGATAGCGTTAATAAATCTACTATTTGCCATTTCGTTGTACATATTTATATTAAGACGATACCAAAATAGCTTCGTGCATTTTTCTACGTACGAAGTTTTCATTGTTTCTTTAGATTGAATGGCTAGAGCTCTAATTTTTAAGTATATGTTTTTTCAATATATGATCTAGGATCGCATAAACTCAGAAACACGATTGAAAAAAGTTTTCTCGATAGAAAATCTTAGCGAAACAACCTCTCTAATTTTTTATTTTTTTCATTTGTCGGTCTATTATCGCGTATGAACTAATGAAATAACTTTAAAAACATAAGTAACTATTATATATAGAAACACGTAAATCAGAATTAAAATATATTTAGTAGATTTTGAGTAAATAGGAAAAGTATCCCTAATTCTTCATTTTCTGTGCCTACTGGCTGTGTTAATATGTACGTGTCGGCGATGATATACGATAATATTGATGTAGGCCCTTAACTAAAATCGTTATTCTATAATACACAGTTTTTGTAATAAGAAGTTCAGTTAACATTGCAGAATAATAATATTGACACTATCAACTTTCAACTTTTTTCGTTCAAAGTAATTTATTGATTTTGCAATTGACATGCTATGCCTTACTTAACACTTTACGTAAAAAAAATATATAAACTCAACCGAGTGACAAATGTGGTGGTTAATTTGAATGTTGCAAGCACGACCGCAATAAGCTCTGTTGGAATGAGCTTCGGAACGGTATTCCGAGGTCGTGGGTTCGATTCCCGCTTGCGGCAGTCATTTTTTCCACCATAATTTGATTTTTTCGTTCTGTTTAGTTTAGTTGTGCAAATAGAATTGGTACCATTGTAATATATCGATAATTATTGAAAAAGACGGAGTCCCAATATCTGTAATTTCATTGTCCTCACTATGGTAGGAATAATCGAAAGATGAGAACGAATGAAGCCATAGAGTTTCTTGGCTGTTTTTCTCCATAGGATTCACTTTTGGAACAGACACCTAGCTTCTAACGGTACGATAGATTTTGAATAGATATTTTTAATACGACATCATAATAAAAACTATTCTCGAGAAAACTAATCTCTAAAGAAACAGCGAAAATCCTGAACTGAACACCTTCTAGTTCCCAAAATATACTTATCACTGCAACACACTTAATCATGGTTCAAACAAGTTATTACTACTTTTCATCAAGTTTTGACGTCAAACTTGAGACGTTGAATACTAAAACTTGAAATATACTCTGTGGATTGACACGGATCATAATTACTCTATTGTATAAACCATTATTTATGATATAAGTCAAATTGTTATGTTTAATCTTTGTATCATGAAACATTTAAGACATTGATGGTCTTTGGTTTAGTGGTTCATGTAATGGACTGCCGTTCACTAGGTCGTGGGTTCAATACCCGCACGGGACAATCTGTCTCTGTCTCCAGCCCAACCACGTCCCACTGTTGGGCACGGGCCTCCTCCACTATGGGAGGGATTATGGTCTACTGTGCCGCGCTGACCAGGTGTATTGCCACAGGGTGTATCGTACCGTGCCCAACAGTGGGACGTGAATGGGCTGGAGAGTAAATAAATAAATAAATAAAATACTCTTTATTGCACACCATATTAATTTACAGAACTTACTTACTAGACTTAATAATAGGTACAAAGGGCGGTATTATCGAGACAGAAGAAGAAAGAAGGAAGAGAGAGAGAGAAGGTCTTATCGTCTTAGGAGAGAGAGAGAGAGAAATCTAATTAAATCGTTATGTTCACTTTAAAAATGTTTTGTTGTTTAATTTGCTAGAAATAGGAATAGAAGAAAAAGCTACAATATTTAACTAACCGTACTAACGTCTAAATTATACCTCAAACCTCTCGAGATTTCCGTCTCTCACAGCGGATGTTATTTGTTTGCAATATCCCTTAGCTGATTTTTACAGCACCTTTGGGAGGAGATGGGGTGGTGACACTTGTATTCTTAATCCGTCACCACACGGAGAAATCATTTGTGTGATATTCATAATTGTCATATACGTACTGCGTCTGATTGTTTTCTATCTAAGCTAAAATCATAAAGCTAAAGAGATTGTTTGTTGGTTTGTTTGTTTGTTTGATTATTGTCATTAACTGTATATCTATTTACAAAAATATGAAACCGTGCCTAATTTTCACATCTTTCAAAACAAGAAGAATAATTTGTAATTTTTGTCTTTTTCACAGAAATAATCCTAAAAATATCCCAATAATGAAGTAGAAACATTGACTTATTAAGTAATATAATATCACTCGCAGACATTCTGTGAAACATAATCTCGTCATAATAAGTAGCTCAAACGATTACCAACATTGTGAACATCACTCACTAACTCTATATTCATATTATATATAAAAGACTTAACAATCGTATACTTTTAATCTGTTCTCTACTTTATTCCAACGCAGCATAACTTAAAATAAATAAACAGTGTTCCCGATGTATTATGGATTGTATGATCAACAGTCGTGTCTGCATTTAACAGCTATTTAATTTGTAAATGAATTGGAACTCTAATTTTGAGTATGTAGAGTATATGTTTGTTTGTAATGTTGTTGGTATAAGTTGATTCATTATTGAATTGACTGTAGAAGACAATGAGGCGTGTGCACAATGAACGACATTATTGTGTGAAATCTATGAGCTGTACCAACCAACCTATAACAAAGTGAATCAATTCTGTTTACTTTTAAACTAAAATTAAATACACTCAACATAATTTGGACGAACCTTGCGGTTGAGTGGTTCATGTAATTGACTGCCGATCACGAGGTTGCGGGTTCGATTCTCGCTTGGGACAATCATTTGTGTGATATCCATAAATATCATACAAATGTTTGTACTGCGTCTGGGTGTTTCTATGTATTATATATATAAGTATGTATTTACAAAAGAAAAGTAGTATATGTATTTATATCCGTAATCTGATTCCCATAACACCAGCATATCAGCTTAGCTTGGGACCAGGGGAAGTTGTGTGAAATGTTCATGAATATTTATTTAATTAGATACTTAGTTTAAAAAATTGGTCAAGTGCGAGTCGGACTCGCGCACGAAAGGTTCCGTACCATTATCTATGCAACATAAGGCAACGTTATTAGTATCGAGCAAGAAACGGTAAAAATATCATGTTTGTTGCATGGGAGCCCCCCTTAAATATTTATTTTATTAGTATTTGTTGTTATAGCGGCAATAGAAATACATCATCTGTGAAAATTTCAACTGTCTAGCTATCACCGTTCTTGAGATATAGCCTGGTGACAGACGGACGGACGGACAGCGAAGTCTCAGTAATAGGGTCCCGTTTTTACCCTTTTGGTACGGAACCCTAAAAACTGAACCACCAAGTATATCACTGTGAGTGACTTATAGAATTTTGTAAAATATCTTAGTTCATTACAATTATAATCGAGGTTTTTTTTTCAAATTGAACTGACTTCATGGGCCTTTGAAATTTGAGGGTGTTCCTCGATTTATTAGGAGATAACCATCAGATCCTGAATTGGTGCCAATGGGACTACACGAAAACCACCAGCTTTCAAATAAAAAAAGAATCATTAAAATCGCTTGGACCAGTTAAAAGTTACGAGGTAACAATCATTAAATAAAACATACAGACCAATTGCGAACCTCCTCTTTTTTTGAATTCGGTTAAAATAAGCACCCTTTGAGTCAAAGATATCAACAATAGAAAATATATATTCTTCTGGGTATTGTGTAAGTTCTGAGAAACAGGTAACTGTTCTACACAAGACAGTACCTACCTTATTCCCTAAAGAAAAACATTTCAAAACAGATAAGCGTATGATATTACAAAAACAACGAGACTACATTGAAACACAACAATAAAGTAAAATGAACTTACTTAAAACAGTCCACTTGCGTATTGTTAAGACAAAATTAGTCCCAGTTTATCTACTTAATTTTATTTACCAACAAAACAAAACTCCATTATTATCAAACGTTTTTCCCAAAGGAAATTTTGGCTTAATCATCTTAAACTTTTTCATGAAATCTTTTTCAAACGATTTACTTCTAAATGATCGTTAAAATACGGTCTATAACGAGCAGATAAAAAAATGACAGGTGAGTGCATAGTAGAAGAGTCTATACATCCATCTACAAGCTTTTCTTCATCTACTGCTGGACATTTAACAATAATGGGATCCAACGGCTTGCTATAATGTTAATGATGTCGTCACATCACTTGTTGGGGTCCACTATAAGGTGCGGTGTCTGGTATGTGAACGTAACCAAGAACTTCCCTTTTCTAAAGGTCGTCAGTTTATCAAACGATATGGTCTGTCCATCATCTCTTCAGCATGCTAACCGTTCGGCCTAGGTGGGATACACATTGTTCCGTATTTCAGATTTTATGCCGTAAAAACACTAAACATAGACTTCTCATGTAGTGAAACGGTTGCATAATATATATTATTATGTTCTAATCCAACTAATACTATTAAATATCGTACACCAAATATACCAAAATAAATAAACAGAGCCAAAATTGAATTTTCACTCGCAATGATTACAATAAATGAATTTGACTATTTGCTATTGAATTCAATGACTATTGTGTTGACAATCATTTGGAAATGTTTAACACAATAGACATTTAAAATTAGATAATCTCATCACGACCCACATTACGATTTAGATGCGTTATACTAAAATTATTTATAAAAGCGATTCCCAAATTATGTACGAAAACGGATGTGTATCCATCATAGCCCGATGAACTAAATCTAGACACGCTGAAATGGCAATGATTATACCATGGTTATTCAACAAACTGATCGCCTGCTGCCAGCTGGGCTTTTTTTTTTAAACCTAGGAATAACACAAAGAAAGTATCAAACTAGGTTTCACTACACCTTCTAGGATAAGCCCTAATATAAGCCACACAAATTGGTAATGCACCTGGCCATGTTGGTGACGTCATAGTGACTTATAGATGAGAATATTACATTTTGTTAGCTGTAATTTTTCTTTGCTGATGACGTCACAAGGGGATTTAATTTGACAAGGTTCCAGCGCATTACCAATTTGCGTGGCTTATAGATGTAGCTAAGACTTAGAGAGCTACGAAATTCCAACAACACCTTTTTGGGTAGGTACAGTAAAACAGTGCATTGTCCAAAAGTAGACATAGAAAAGCTAATAGATAAAAAGAAACAAAAAGAATCACAGAGAAACTAAACAGTGTATGCACTGTTATACTTAAACGAAATTAAAAAAAGTTTGCCATTTTTACTGTCGTTAAAAATACAATACCCAACTTATCAGCAAAAAAGAGGGATTCAGTACCACGCCCTAGTCGAGACGGGGCGGTGTATTTTTTCTTCCATCCTTCCGGTCAGGGTCCTTTTAATTTGAATGACTGTAATTTTGACCAGGGTGATTCGCCGAGCAAAATGTCACACAGTTTCAACTGTAATGATTAATTTGTGAAGTTTTTATTCAAAATGGCTTCACGTTGAGGCTGTTCTAACTTTAGGGTTATTTTTAATGGAAAGAGTTTTAACTTTCAGTTTTTACTGGTCTCGATAATGTTACGGGGTTTTGTGCTTTTAGCTCCTTGCAGGATTCAAGTAATACTGAGTCTATTGCGTTTATATTTTGTAGTTCATAATAAATGCTAAATATTTGAACCGGAATAATTGTAGAAGTTGCATATTACATCTTTGTTAGTACAATTGTGTAAAATAAAACGTAATGTGGGGTGACGAGCTAAAATAATACACGTGTCACCTCCGTTTTGCTCGCGGGAATCGTAGGAACCACCCAAAGGAACCACGTCAAATAACACCTGTGCATATACGGAAGGAGGATTGAAATCATCATAAGCAATAAGTCATGTTGCGCCGACTCCGACTCCGACTGAAAATGTTGGTTATTAACAACTTACAGACTGAACGTTGATAATGAAAATAAAATTTACAAACCTAAGCCTGGTCTATGGCTACTATAAACACACAAAATATATAAATACACGAACTTCAAACTTAATCTATACGCCCTCTATGGTGGTGAATCAAACACTAATTTATGACGTCACAAAGCTGTAATCAAATCACGACATTATCTAATTATTATTTTTACTGTGGGTAGCTTTAGATTGAATTATTTTCTTTGTGGTTGAAAGGGGTGCACACCCTAATATGTACACATCACATACTCTCAGATGACACAATTGTATGTAATATACTTATAATCAAGTTTCATATATGAATTTGAGTAATATTTTAAACTTTGTCTTTTTTGGTTTTGATGGACTGAAGAAATATTCAAATGTACTTACAAATAGGTTGCAGCTTGTAAAATGAGTTAGTTTCAATAACTCAGTACTTTTATTGTTTTTAGTGTTCCATATCAACGGGTAAAATGCAACTCTATAACTGTAACTTCTACTGTCTCTCCATCCGTCCGTCCGTACGTTTGTTATCCAGACGTCCGTACGTCTGTCACCAGGCTTTATCCATAGCTATAGAGCTGAAAATTTTACAGTTTATATACGAGTATATCAATCAATTGATGCCGCAAAAACAAATACTCATCATCATCATTTTCCTACCCTCATCCCATTATTTGTGGTCGGTATGACGAATATATTACAATAATAACGGTAAAGAGCCCTTCGTGTGCGAGTCTGAATCGTACTTGACCGATTTTAGACTTTTATTACAGCTTGATCCGATTATTTACGTCATACTTTTTAGAATTCCGGATCAAAAGTTTTACTTCGGTAACAAGAACTTATTACCGAAACTTCACTTTCCATACATCTTTTAGTCAGTAGGCTGTCCTTAAATTACAGAACATCACAAGACTGATAACAAACGCAGACAACCTTCTAATAGTCGATCCAGAAAAGAACGTAAAAGGCTTCAGATAATTATTGAATATTATTATTCAGTCTGAATAAAAAGCCATGGTAATTTTCAGTAATTTGTCTAGACAGGACTTAATATTTTATACGCACAGTAGACCGTAATCCTTCCCAAAGTGGAGGAGGCCCGTGCCCAACAGTGGGACGTTAATAATCTGACGAGAAAGAGAGAGAGAGAGAGAGAGAGAGAGTAGTAAAGATATTTTATTGAAAGGAAATGTAAAGTCATTTAATTACGCACATAATTTTTGGCCAAAGAAGGCGCTCTTATAACACGTCCAAAGTTTTTACCCAAGAAGAAGAACCGGCGAAAAAACTCAGAAGAGTTTTTATACATATATTATTGCAACTATTCTAGAAAATATCCTATTGATGTTATATCGGTTGCAAGTTCTTTAGTAAAGTGTAAAACCAATACATTTACAATACACAATCAAGACCGTTACAGTGCAGCCAATTTGTGGTGAGAATTGCTCACACTGAGGATACTGGACACAGATCACTACCTCTAGATACCGCTTACGAGGTTTTTGTTTACGACTAAATATACCAACGTTGGAGGAAGACACGGGCTTAGAGTATTAAACAAACTGGAGCAGTTAGATACGCTGTTTTCTTTAACAAATATACTGCCACGTCTGTGTGCTGACGAGGTAACACACACTAACACTTAATATTGGATTTTGATGATTTGATGATTAATTGGCATTGGTCGCTATGCACCATATATCTCACCCTCACGCACACAAAGAGATAATATCACAAAGAGATAGTATCTTTTAAAACGGAGGTCGACTAAACACCAACGTTGGAGGAAGGTGCGGGTTTCGGGGTAGAGAATAATGCATTTTGAGTAATTGTAGCAAAATAACACGCCGAGTTCTCATACATTATCTATGCGAGAACAGCACATACATTCGTTGTGCGTTTACTTTTTTGCATGCGGAATCTATCGGAGGTGATCAGTGATGCAGGCCGAGCTCGTAATTGCCATTTGTTTGTTTGTTTTGTGAGCAAGCACTCTGTAACCGAATATACCTTAGATTGATACCATTTATATATAAATTTGTGGTTTGTATTTGTGGTTTGAGGTATAATTTAGACGTTAGTACGGTTAGTTAAATATTGTAGGTTTTCCTTTTAGTCCCATTTCTAGCAAACTAAACAATGAAAAATTTAAATGCAAAAACATTTTTAAAGTGAACATAACGATATAATTAGATTTCTCTCTCTCTCTCTCCAGCCCATTCACGTCCCACTGTTGGGCATGGTACTCCTCCACTTTGGGAGGGCTTATGATCTACTGTACTGCGCTGACCAGGCGTGTTGGCACAGGGTTTAATTTCGAGTTCTCCGTCACTCACAGAGGATATTGTATTAGCTTTACCTTTAACTGGTTTCTACAGCACCCAGGGGAGGAAAAGAAGTAGTGATACTTGTATTCTTAATCCGTCATCACATGGCTATAAGAATTTGTATAAAAAAGAAACGTAAATATAAAGTACTAGGCGTTGCCCGCAACTTCGTATGCATGGAATTTAGAGATCAAAAAAAGTAATCCTCTTAAACCACTCTATCTATTAAAAAAAACCGCATCAATATCCGTTGCGTAGTTTTAAAGATATAAGCTCACATAAGGACATACATACAAAAATAATGACTTTGTTTTATAATAAGTAAAGATAAATCAAAACACAGGGTATATCCTAGAAGGATATAAGACAACTCAGTCAAATTCTCAACATTTCCTTGTCGAATGTTGAATTAAATTCAACTGTAATGTACCGTTGCCAATTATACTCGAAGAATGGACGGACAGACAAAGCAACATTTGGCATATTTCACTGCGCCAAGTTTTAACTCGGTTAAGTTCAGTTTACTTCGTCTTAGTGAATCTATGAAACGGTCTATTAAAACAAAGACTTCAAATTGTGAAAGATGTTTTATTGTGATATTAAGATAAATGGCCACTTTTGGCTGAACTGTGAATAGTTGCGATTTTAACAGTAAACCTTTACTTATTATAAAACAAAATCGTCATTTTTGTATGTCCCTATGTGTGCTTATATCTTCAAAACTACGCAACGGTATTTGATGCGGTTTGTTTTGTAATAGATAGAGTGGTTCAAAAGGATTGCTTTTTTGTACAATTTATTAAGGCTTGGTGTAGGTACATTTGGGGAGGGTGGCCTCAATAACTAAGAACGCGGGTGAAATTGCAGGCATTAGCTTGTATCCTTATACAATATTGTTTAATAGAAGCAATCTCAATTATCTTAATAATAAATAATAATTTAATACCTACATAGTTTAAGTACGCCATCAACCGCCAAAATGTTTACTGCCAGTCCATCCAAAGGTTGTCTGGAAGACATTGCTTTTAGCGATAAGACCGCCCATTGTGCCTACAATGCTTGATGTCTAGTTTTATTCATTCATTCATTCATTCAATCAATCTCTCCCGTCCATTAACATCCCACTGTTGGGGAGGATTATAGCCTGCGTCCCGCTGTTGGGAACGAGCCTCTTTCATTTTCAAAGGGTTTATGGTCTACTGTGTCGCGCTTACCAAGCGTGTTAGCACAGAGTTGACTTTTAAGTTTTCCGTCTCTAATAGAGGATATTATGCGTGTACAATATTCCTTAGCTGTCTTTTGCAGCACCCTGGGAAGGAAAAGGGATGGTGACACTTGTATTGTTAGTTCGTCACCATACGGACAATGAAAATCTACGATATCTGCATATCACTTTAAAATATACAATCATTATCATCTTCTGATATATAAAATTCTCGTGCCACAATGTTCGTTCCCATACTCCTCCGAAACGATTTGACATTTGTTATGAAATTTTTTATGCATTTTCAGTAGGTCTGAGAATCGGCTACTATCTATTTTTCATATACCTAAGTGATAAGGGTTGGTCACCCTTAACATTTATATGACAAAAGAACGTTTGCTTGGCCCGCTAGTAATATATACATAAATGACTGCAGAAATGTATAAATATCTAAATTAACATACATAATAAACACATCAATCATCAATCAAATCAGCCTACTGCAGTCCACTGCTGGACATAGGCCTCTCCCAATTCGCGCCACAATACACGGTCCTCCGCCTTCCGCATCCAGTCCCATCCTGCGACCTTCTTCAGGTCATCAGTCCACCTAGCAGGGGGGCGTCCTACCTTACGCTTGCCGAGTCGCGGTCTCCACTCAAGAACCCGTCTGCTCCATCGGCCATCAGTTCTTCGACAGACATGGCCAGCCCACTGCCACTTTAGCGAGCTAGCCTTGCAAGCTATATCGACCACTTTGGTGTGTTGACGGATAACCTCGTTCCGGATTTTGTCCCTCAGAGATACCCCTAGCATAGCTCGTTCCATAGCTCGCTGAGCGACCTTCAGTCGGTGGACTAGCCGTACTGTAAGTGTCCACGTCTCGGCACCGTATGTCATGACTGGTAGAACGCACTGGTTGTAAACCTTGGTCTTTAGGCATTGCGGTAGAGGCGAAGAGAAAACTCGACGTAGTTTGCTGAATGCTGCCCAGCCCAACTGTATCCTCCTGTTGACTTCTTTCTCGAAGTTGTTCCTACCTAGCTGAATGACTTGCCCTAGGTAGGTGTATTCTCCGACAACTTCGAGTACTGAGTTGTCAACGTAGATTGGCCCAGGTGTGACATGTTCATTAAACATGACCTTGGTTTTGTCCAAGTTCATGCTGAGACCGACACGTCGGGAGGCCGCATTTAGGCTGTGCAGCATCCCGCTCAACTGTTCCAGCGTCTCCGCTACTATGACAATATCGTCCGCGAACCGAAGATGCGAGATGTACTCACCGTCAATATTTAACCCCAGTCCAGTCCAGTCCAGTGTTTTAAATACATCTTCGAGGGCGTTGGTAAAGAGCTTAGGGGTTCGCCGTGTGGTGACGGGAAAGAATACATGTGTCACCACCCCAAATCATCCCGTGGGAGTCGTAGGAGGCGACGAAGGGAATACACTCGCAGACAATCTATTGCGAAGAGAAGGAAAACTTGAAATTAAACCCTCTACCAACCCGTCTGGCCAGCGTGGTAGAGTAGGCTATTATCCTCCCATGCAAACGCAACAAATAAATCGGCCCCCAGTTCCCGGTACTTTCGTTGCTCCCGATCAAGGTAGCGGTCGGGGTGGCAGCGGAAGAGGGGGTGCTAAGAATCTCCGGGCTACGGAAGGCTACCATAAGAAGTTGACCCTCGCAACGTACAATGGCTGTACTCTACGGCTGGACCATCACCTCACTGAACTCGAAGTAGAACTGAGTCGCATTAAATGGCATATCTTGGGGTTGTGCGAAGTCCGAAGACAGGGGGAGGACGCAATAACTCTTGAGTCAGGTGACCTGTTCTACTTTCGGGAAGGTGATCAGCTCTCCCAGGGTGGTGTCGGTTTTCTGGTCAAAAAGGAACTCGTCAGCAGCGTTGTGGAAGTCAGCAGCGTGTCGACACGGGTAGCATACCTCATAGTAAAGCTCACCGATAGGTATTCCCTAAAGGTTGTACAGGTATATGCGCCGACTGCGGCATACGCTGACGAAATAGCCGAAGCCATGTACGACGATAATAAACACGTTAAATATAAAATTATTTTTTAGCGCTTAGGGTAAAATAATGTCACTTTACCATGTGTTACACACAAATATATAATTTAGATTAAGAGGAGGCCTAACACTGACGTACACTAATTCAACAAACAGAAATATTTTTATAAAATGTTATTGATATCTGTCTGAACGCAAACCCTGATTAAGAAAATAAATTGAGGGATAATTTTTTAAATATTTTTTAAACAAAATTATGAAAACTGCCATTTTAAAGTGGAAGATACGTAAGTAGGCATAACTTCTTATTTTTTTACGGTTACCTTTTCAAATATTTGTAAACAATACCTATAAACTAAATTTTATCTATTTGGTTACCAATTAATTCGATATCAGAAGAAGACAACTTATTCACCAAAACATTTTTGATGTCTATTTATTTTTACTGTCATTCTCAAAAATACCCAAAAATATTTCTTGTATATCTCTTGTGTAGACATCAATATATAAAATTTTATTATAAGATGGCACATGAATTTGTAAGGTATGTGAAAGTCAGTGTTAATCCATCTCTTAAACAAATTTAATCACAGGCAGTGGGACAAAGGATGGGACAAAAAGTATGGCAATATGGAATCACAATTATATTTTTTACGTGCCCAACAGCGCAATAATTCAAACTTGCCAACCACATTCGTGATATTTTTTCAATTAAAATTCATTTATGTCATGAAAAATTCTGCACTCGTGTTGAAAATTAAAATGTATGCATTCCTCTATGGTTAATTAATTTTAAATGTTATTTATTTGCATGTTTTAACCTGTGGGGGCTACTTTGTTATTTTTTTGGTAACAATTGTCAACTTATGCTATTGTTTTTCAGCTTTATTCTTGTGAGTTAATGCGTTTAGCATCGTAGAAAAGCTCCGCAATTTAGGTTGTTTTCCTTAATTTTTATAGAAAAATGACAAAACCAAAAATATTTGCGTTCTATTGAATGATTGATTCAGTGGATTTGTGAAACCGAAGAACTGGTAAGTACTTCCAAAGGACGATAATTACTGCCACTAAAACAATAATACATCATAATTACCCATATACTCACCAAGTATCTTTTTCTTTTAATTCTATTTATAAGAAAATCCTTTTCAATATGGAACTTACCTGAAATAATAAAAATCAAATTAATTATATACCTACGAAAGAAAAAGTTATAAAAAAATATTTAGTATTATTTAGTATTAAACTCACAGTTATTACAAAAGACATACCCCAACGTCATCACCGGTGTTCTTCAGAAGGCTCAAGTGCGTAGCACTTACGACCGTCGGGCATGTATAACCAGATGTGTGAGTGCAAATAAAGCCAAAGAAGTGTGTTTAGATCGTAGCAAATGAAGTTCTATAATCTCTGCCTACCTCTATAAGGAAAAGGCGTGATGGTATGATGATGATGACTGTTTAATATTTCTTGAAGCCACAAGCCTATCAAGTACTTTAGCAATTTAAGCATATTATGAATTATTTTCTTCGACAGCTTATTCTAAAATGAATTTATAATGTTTTAGAAAGCTTATTCAACTAGAGGCTATTAATTTAGGTGTTCCAGCTGTCAGATGCAGTTGTTAGACCACAAACATGTACACAAGCTAAACTAGTGCACTTTCATATATAATTTATGCATATGTTGTTATTAAATCTTGAGTATTAGCTAAACTTTATGTTTAAATTTGCTATCATTTATTCAAGCTAGCTATATTACTTGAAGAATTTACCAGTTCCTATCTAAGTGCTATACTTTTTCTAATTCTCTCTCTCTCTCTCTCTCTCTCCCCAGGTCGTTGACGTCCCACTGTTGGGCACGGTACTCTTCGACTTTGGGAGGGATTATCGTCTACTATACCGCGCTGACCAGGCGTGTTGCTACAGAGTTTATATTAAAAAGCTTTCCATCTCTTACAGAGGCTATGATCTGTGTAAAATATTCTTTCGCTGGCTTTTATATATTATTGGCACCTTAGAAAGGAAAAGTGGTGGTGCCACTTATATAAGCTACTAGCTGACCTGGCAAACGTTGTTTTGCCATAGAAGTGTTAGGGGTGGACCACCCTTAACATTTAGGATATGTAAATGTTGGATATGTGAATGTGTTACGGATATTTGACGGGCTTCGTGGTCTAGTGGTTCATATGGTGGACTGCCGATCACGATGTTGCGGGTTCGATTCCCGCCTCGGACATTCATTTGTGTGATGTTTATAAATGTCATACAAATGTTTGTTCTGCGTCTGGGTGTTTACTATGTATAATAAGTATGTATTTACAAAAGAAAAATAGTTTATGTATTATATCCGTATTCTGGTACCCATAACACAAGCATAATAAGCTTAGCTTGGGACCAGAGGACGTTGTGTGAAATGTTCATAAATATTTAAAAAAAAAAAAAAAAAAAAAAAATATGTAAATAAAATTTTACGAAAATCGGTCGAGCCATTTCGGAGGAGTATAATTACAAACACCGCGACAGGAGAATTTTATATATTAGATATAAATCTGTTAAAAAAAACTCGTGACGTGGTGTTTATTACTTATCCCCTACGAAACGGCTCGACCGATTTTTGTATCTTTTTTGTGCTCTTTTGATCTAGAGTTTTAAATCAGAAGAGGTGTGGAGGATCCAGTAATTGCAAAAGTATATTAAGGGGCACAGTTAGTAACATCTTTGCGTATTATACTCAATAAATAAACAGATATATTATTACTTGATATCTTTAGTCTTTAATTAACAATATTTATAACAAGAAAGTTCAGTTAACATTGCTGAATTGTGTTATGGACACTCTCAAAATTCATATTTTAGTTAATTTTAGTTGTTCACATAGGATTGGTACCAATATCGTAATTTAAAAATCAAATCTAAATATCGAATACAGCACGTCACTACCGACTACAATATCTATATATAGTTGTTAATATAAAAAAAACCAAGAACTTTCTTTTAACTTTTGCTTTAGTAGTTAACTTTTAACTAGATGTTATTTGTAACCCTGCTCTCTGTATCTGTGGCAGATTAATGTAGCTCTCAGTTAGACGGATGCTGTGGCACTTTGCTTTATTAACTAGAACTTGTCTTTTAGACTTACAACCTGTTTGGGAAACAACAATGAATTAAAAATTAATGGGTTCATGTACTATTTTTTTTATTAAAGAGTTTAAATGTGTGGGTTTTCTTGTAGTAACCGTAATCATTTCATTATCATCTTTCCACTTCTCAAAAGATGTAAGATTTGGAAGAAATGTTGTGGTGACACGCGACACTTATATTCAATGCTTAAAATTTAAGGGTCAAGTGCGTAACACTTACAACCGCCGGGTTATGTATCACCAAATGTATGAGTGTGGATGAAGCCAAGGAAGTGTGTTTTCATCGTAGTAGATGTCGCTCTATAGTCTCTACCTACCCCCATGTGAAAAAGGCATGACGTTATGATGATGATATTTGAGCAAAATTTCATTCCAATCCGTCTGTTGCAAATTGGTAATAATCACTTTTGAAGATTTCGTTATATAGTCACATAGAGATTGATACAAACTAAGTAAATAAAAGCGTGTTAAAAATAAATGCTCTAGTAACCCCATGGTGACGGACTAAGAATACAGTTGTCACCACCCAATTTTTTCCCTAGAGCGCTGTAAGAGCCAGCTTATAGATAATTCAAGCAAATAACTTTTTTTGTTACAGACGGGGAAATCGAAAATAAACTCTGTGTGAACACGCCTAGTTAACGCGGCACAGTAGACCCTCCCTCCAAACGCCGAAGAGGCCTGTGCCCAACAGTAGGACATTAGCGGGCTGGAGAGAGAAAGTAACCCTGTATAATCTACGTTACGGACGCTATGCACACCTTCTGCAAACTCCACCACATACACATACCCACACGCTCGCTCACACACACAAACACACGCTTTGTAATTATTAGTAGGTACATATGTAATGAAACAAAAATTGTATCAAATATGATTTATTTCGAGGTGATAACTTGTGTACATTGTGTAAACCATTACAATAATTTTATTATTATGTCCTAGTATACACAATGGGGCTTAACTGAGTCTCCTAAACACAGGCTATCTTGTAGCCTATATGGGAGATCAGTGCATACTTCCCTAGATAGTCGAATGTTTAAAATGTATTAAGTTAAATGTAATTATCTTACTGTGAATTTAGCTTAAATGTAAGTGTATTAAAATATAATCTAGATAAAATGTAACCAAATGTTAATAATAAAACAAATAAAAAAAATACTTTGGAAGTACTTAAAACAAAAAAAATATATATATATTATAAATATTAATTAATTATAAATTAACGAAATAAATAAAATAAAAGTCACATCCTGTTAAAAAAAATTCCACAAATGAAATGCAATTCAGCTTTATGTCACTTTAGTAGTAATTTTAACTAAAAAAAATACAATAAAACGCACGTTACAACGTTGAGTACGGAATGCAAATCCGAGTTCATTTGACTAATAGCACAGAGTAATGGCAGCACACACTGTACTCTGTTAAAAATTAACATTTAACAAGCCATAAAATAGATTAAAGTTGTAAAATATTTCGTTGGCCGTCTCGTTGGGAACGTATTACACTTTTATACGTCCAGTTTACGGAACCAAGTTAGAAGTTGGTCCGCATTTTGTTCACATATTCTAGAGTTCACAATAATTCAATTTATTGTTAAATTAATGTAATTGCTATTACATTTTCTGCAGTATAAAGTTTTATGTGAAATTGTTAACGAATTGTCAAGTGGAATTTTATGATCTCATTCATATTTTATAGTCAATACTATATATAAATAAGAATCGTATACGACAAAAGAACTTTACATTTAAATCATGTTTTCCAGAACTGAATATTTTTTTTCAGATTTGTAACAAACTCTAAAATAGTTTGCTTAAAAGTTCCATGATTGGATATTTTTGAAATAATTTTTTTATCCGACTAATGTAAGTGAAAATTAGTACTTTAGTACATATATACATATATAGAAAACAAGGGATTACTGCTAAGACATTAATCTTATCGTCTTTCATTTACATCCAGCGATCAGCAGCTTCCCTGATTATGAATAAAAACTCCCCAAGAACGAGCACTTAATACATATAATCTTGAATTTGTATAATTCTGTATAATTCGCGTAATTCTAAGAATTTGGACGATAAATTGCAGCTGAACGTTTATTATGTTTCCGAGTTAAAACTTTGTATAATAAATATTCTAAGGTATTATTCATCTTCTAATGCAATTTTATTAAATCTAAGGTCTTTAAGAACAGGTGCTTAGACAGCAGGCTGGGACAAACTTTATTCAAAAATGCTTTTATAAAAATTACAATTCGATTAAAGATTAATTAATTAATTATTCGTGGTTGAGTGGTTCATGTAACGGACTGCCGTTGACGAGGTCGCGGGTTCGATTCCCGCCAGGGACAATTCTTTGTGTGATTTTTCCAATTGTCATACAAATGTATGTACTGCGTCTGGGTGTTTCTACGTATTATAAGTATGTATATACCAAAAAAATTTAGTGTATATAATATTTTCTAACACTTGCGCGACTCATCTGTTTAAATAAAACTACTTTTTACGGATTTAGACGCGTATATTTGTTTTAAATCACCAATATAAAGTCTCACCCGTGACCATGGTGACTGCAAAGTCTCCGAAACGTCGGGCCAAAATTTAAAATTAAACAAATATAGGTACGCGTCTAAATCCGTAAAAAGTAATTTTATTTAGTGTATGTATTCTATCCGTATTCTGGTACCCATAACACAAGCATGTATGCTTAACATGGGACCAGAGGACGTTGTGTGAAATGTCCATCAATATTTTTTATTTTTTTTTATTAGGTTACTAAAACAAAGGTCAAATAATTTGCGTTTAAAATACAAATACTCAACTATTATTTATAAGAAGGTCTAATTTAAGCGCCAAGAGCCAGTGATAGTTATATTTACGTCAATCTATAAGTTAAAAGGGTAATATTGTTTTAATAGATCAAGGTTATCAGGATATTTTGCTAATGGTGGTTGTTCGCGAGGAACATAAGAAAAGATTTGGAAAGCTTGGAAATTTGTATATCACAAAAATTTGGTTGACAAATCATAAAAATGGTTGCGTTAATTTGCGTAATCGTGTAGATGTGTAGTTGTGTAGTGTTTTGTAGTGTGGCCGCTGGAGGGCGCTTCGTTGAATGTATGTGTAGTGCTGTGATTGGTTGAGTGTTTGATTCGATACAATAAAATATCGTTGCACCTTATTAGCAAGGTGTTATGGTCGATGGCAGGGAAATCTGGCGTCGAGAGTGGTGATTAGAAAAATGTCCTATAGAGGAGAAACAATTTTCTTATCGTAGGAAATCAGTTAATTTTTTTTTAAATATTTAAAAAATTTAACTGATTTTCTAACAAAATGTTTAAAATAGCTTTGCCGTGCAAATATGGAGCATTAAATAAATAAAGAAATAAATATTCACGGAAATTTCACACAACGCCCTTTGGTCCCAAGCTAAGCATATTATGCTTGTGTTCTTTTCTTTTGTAAATACATACTTATAAACATAGAAACACCCAGACGCAGTACAAACATTTGTATGACAATTAGAAAAATCACACAAATGATTATACCGAGCTGGAATCGAACCCGGGATCTCTTGATCGGCAGTCCGTTACATGAACCACTCAACCACGAGGCTCGTCATTATATACCATACACAACTTGTACAATTAAAAAATGTTCAAGTACTATATAATTAATTAATTAATTGAGTACACCCACAACTACCGCTCTATCCATATCATGTATCCATCCAAAGGTTGCCTGGTAGAAATCGCTTTAAGCGATAAGGCCGCCCATTGTACTAGATTATTTTAAGAACATCCTGTAATGTAAAACTAAATGGTGTACAATAAAGTATATAATAAATAAATAAATATATATTATGAATTCACGAGTTTCTATATTTATTTATTTCTTCGTCACAAGAAACATAAAAGTATTAACCAAACATAGAATCGATTCACTTCTAAAATATAACGTAAGTATGTTAATTGCTAGCTCTTGATCCTTTAGGTATTATTGACTTCGAAGTAATCTGAAAACCACTTAACAAACGGGCGTCCCCCTTCACCATCAATTTCAGCAACCATTTTAAATAACTCTGACAGATGGAACGAGCTCCAACAAAAGTTTGAACAATAAATAATAGTGTAATATAAAATATCCCTTCTGTACCATTTCAGCAATTTCACAATTAAGTTACAACTTTGATTACGGACTCATATTTTGTGGTGTTGTTCTTTAGTAATTAACACTGGTTAATATTTCAGTCGTTGTTTAGATTTTAATCTTAAAGTGCACTTTCTTGACGTTTTGTTACGATATATCGATAAGAGTATATTTTTATGGTGTATGTGTCATTATATATTTAATAACCTCTTGATAATATATAGAAGCAAGCAATGTACTATACGATATGACTGTATTCTGAATCAAATATGTTTTACAATAAAAAGACGTAAGGTAGCATCGTTATAAAATATTTTAAGTCGGAATAGGCATACGCGAATATTCCAAATCCTTAACTAAATTAAAACTAGGAGTAGACAGTACTAATGTTTGTCCCGAGCAGGAATCGAACCTGCAACCTCGTGAACGGCAGTCCGTTACATAAACCACTAGACCACGAAGCCCGTCATTATACAACGTGTTTCAGAAAGGTGTAGTCATATTTGACCATCGTTACACATGGCCGGTGACTAGGCACTAGGCATGGATGAAATTACAAATACTAGTTATATTATGACTTTTATGTGTTCATAAAATATTAATTATTTTATTAAATTAATAGATCTTGTTTAAATACAACACTAGTATGAGGTGGTCATCTTTTATCGTGAGGTTCAATCGCATTCAATAAACCGTAAACATCTCATAATTGATGCGTTTCTGGTAGTTATTTAATAGTAGGCAATAAACCAAAAAAGACTTACCAACTGTATTTTTCTATGTGTAACTGTAATATTTATAATATTTAAGGCCTATCTAATGCAACTTTAAATTATGACTACACCTTTCTGCAACACGTTGTATAAGTTACACAGTATTTTTGCAACAATAATAACAACTTGCCGGGTTCTAGTAAGGTTCAAGGCACCATCATTTCTTTCATATTCTGCCTTACCGGGCTAAGGCAGAATATGAAAGAAAAAAAACATAAACAATGGGTATAAAACTTTAATCTGTTATTGCCTTCGGTCTCCGTTTGCTTATCACAACGTTGCCTAAAGGCATGATGTTAAACAAATGACATCTTTATAAGATAAGAAAAACTTAAAATAGTGATCCAAAACATACATCTTTGTAAATATTAACATCAAGTAAATTGAATAAAATACGATATGAAGAAAGAGGGAAAATCTTCACTTTAAAATTTCCAGCAGTGCACGGTAAAAGTCTAAGGAACTGTTTGATAAATATATAACAAAATATGTAATTCAAATCAACAGAATAATATTCAAATCGTAACATTTCAAACCAAACCCTTTTTAAAAGGTTTTTGCAGATCTATCTATGTGGTCCCCCCGTCGAGTCGGGCCCCGGTTAGCGGGGCCACCCCTCGCCGGGTCATGGTAAAGCTCAAGGCACCATCATGGCCCGGCAGGGTAGAGAGGAGAAGGCTATGTACTTATCACTTCATAAAAATAAATAAATATCCTTCTATATTGATAATTTGCATCTTTAAAATTAGGTTAAAATTTTATTATTTTAATCTCACTTTGACTTACTTTCACGGGTTTTATGTAAATTACCAATAAACTACAAAACAATTTTAATCCAAAAACCTGGCATCAATATTTTAAACTAATTTCAAGTGAAAAGTTAAGCTAAACTAACAAATTGCAGTTGAGGTTTTAAACTTAGGAAGGAATGGTTACAAAGATCAAAGGCTTTGTTCTTTGTTAGTTCACAGGCTTATATATTGCCTTTGAATTTTGCTAAAGTACTATTTAAAGCATTTGGTTTGGTTTTATATAGGATTTTAGCCAAAATTCTCTAAAAAGTGACGTAAAATAATATAAAAATCTATTTACAACAAATAAGTGTTTTGTCACTTCTCTTCCTAAAAAGCCTAAAAAGGTGACATTTGCTCACAGAAAATTTATGAATTTATTTGACTTAAGAATTATTCTTAAAATAATTAATGCCATCTATAGTTGTTGAGCTCCCCTCCCATATTATACACCAGACCTTAACAAAATAATCAAAAAAGCATGCTCTTAAACCACTCTGCAAAAAAACTGCATCAAAATCCGTTGTGTGGTATTGAAGATATAAGCTTGAATTAGGACATACATACAAAAATAACGACTTTGTTCTATAATAAGTAAAGAATGATTCTTACAGCTTCACTAGAAATAGGATGATGACATGTATATTCAGGCGGATAGCATTTAAACTTAAATTTAAGGCAAAAAAGTAAGCTCTTAAGTTCATCATCCTCCTGCCCTTATCCCATTATTTGGGGTCGGCGCAACATGTCTCAAGTAAGCTCTTAAGTTACCCTAAGTGATTAACTTTTTTTCATCCAAAAAGATTAACTTAATACTTTCTAAGTATATTTAAGACTGAAGAAATTTGGAGCTATCAATCGTTCTACAGCAATAGTAGGATTAAGGTTCGTTAATCCTTTGCCCATTACCTCTAAGGGTTTACCTTATAGGGTCTTTCAAGAAGTGATATTTATTTGGTTTCCTTCGCCAACCTTAATAATTACTACTTCGATCTTGAGTTTTAGATGAATGACAAATTGCCAATGTTTTATTCTGACTCTATCTGTCGCCCGCGACACATATTTCACTGATGCCTCGCTCCTATTATTCGCAGCATGATGCTAAATTATCCTCGATAAATGTACTATCCAACACTGAAAAAAAAATTAAAATTGGATCAGTAGTTCCTAAGATTTGCGCTTTTAAATCAACAAACTCTTCAGCTTTATTATATTAGTAGGTATAGATATTTTAAGTAATAACAAAGTTTAAAAAAAACCGTTGTAATTAGTCCATAAACCAATAAGAATAAAACCAACGTTTTGCTTAGTTAAGAATCATTGAACGTTGTCTGAGATATCTATAAAATATTTATTCATTTATCACGTCACGCAAAATATACGTGATTGTTTGTTGTTTAAACAATTCAAATACCCCAAAATTACAACAAACACATGTTAATTTTCCCTAAACAATACAAAATAAATAGTATTGAATAAACAAAATCGGGAAGATAGAACAGTTTGTATCTACATCAAGAGCGTTCTACTGTTTACTTGAATATTTAATAAAGCCTTTAAGATTACAGAAAAACCCACTCGGAACAATCCCAGAGGGGACCCAATACCTATCGATGAAGGTACATAATTTAATTCACATTCTTCACTTTGTTTCGCGTAAATTCTTAAGCGGATTTGCTAATATAAAGGCGTAAGGTGAAAACTTTGTGTCAGTTTATTACTAAAATTATGCGGGTGAAAGAGTTTGTTTGGTGATGTTATAGTTTTATTATCTTGATCACAAACTCATTTGCAAGAAATTATTTTATAATCTTACTAGCTGTGCCCTGTAGTTTTCCTCGTCATGTGTCCTAAATAGGAAATCCTAAAAGTAATTAAATTTAACTATGATTTACAAATGTATGTTTAGATTGTGGCAGATGGCGCTCTATAGTCTCTGTCTACTTCCTTAGGATACAGGCGTGAAGGTATAATGATGATAAGATCACAAACGATATTAAGTAATAAAGTGACCCAAAACAAACTGTCGACGGGATGGAAGATTAAAAAACATTTCAAATATTTAAATATAGCATTTCTGATCCAATGATATAAAAACCTCAAAATCAATACCACTTTAAATTCGTGGCATCGGTAACAAAGAATTAACACAATTACATTTTAACATTATAAATCTCACAGAAAGATAGATGACGTGACGTGAATCTCATCGGGGGTGCACGAACGTGAAGGGGGGGGAGACTAATTTCTGTTTTACGCGAAAAAAGATTTATTACAGCCGTGCCTATCGGCTTACAAAATATTACGGCTCGTGGAATACTAAAGAAATGATAAGTATTATATTTATTTTAGGAATACTTTAAGACTTTTCAAAGTAAGTGTAACAGTTTTAAAAACACATAATATACCAATATAGCTAAATTTGAGATCAGAGGACGATGTGGTAGAATTGCCTGTAAATAAATAAATAGTTTTACAATACATGATATTTGCCTACACTCTGTTACTGTGTTTGTTGTATGATCCTTTATGATGATAGGTTTAGAACTACAGATGAACTGATTATGCTTATGCAATTGGCTTCTTAGAAAGTAATAAACATTTAAAAAATAACGTGAAGACAATTGCCGAGATCACAACACTAAAACTACTGTAACAAATGATACCGCTAAATAGATTGTAGCCGAGAACAAAGTAATTTACTGTACTGCAACCAATGAGAGATAGATTTTTACTTTGTTTCGTTCTATTGAAGTAATAAAAGAATAAAGGAATTCATGATGATTGCTTCAAGTTTACGTCTTAATTGAAAAAAGAAATGCTTAAAGTGCCTTTATACTTACTTGGTTAGTTCTAAATCATTTTTATGAACACATTTTTTTTGTAAAGTCGATTAACAATATAACTTTAAAAGTAGTATTGGCAAGCCCCGCGACCACGACTACAACGCGTGAACCATCAAATTAGTGTCAATTCTCACTTTGCCAAAAGATAATATGAATTTATCAGTCACACCGCTCCCGCAATCCCAAATGTAGTCGCAGTCGCGGCACAGCCACTTCTCATACAAAGCAGTGACAACTTCGGGCGGTTAGTAAATTTAAGACTCGGGCAATAATTTCACAGCAAAATCAGAGCTGGTTGCACAATCATCGCAGGACTTCCGAATGCTATCACAAAACCGAGAATTCCTCCTAGTATCTGACCGATACTAACAAAGAACAATATGGAAATATAAAATTCAGTTTCTTGAATTTAATCAAACGTTAAATGTACCCATCTAAACTTTCAATCCAACGTCATTACTGACTCACAAAACCCTCAAACGGGGCGTACCATTGAATACCATCTCAAAGGTCTTAAAGACCGACTGATTTTCTTCGCAAAATTCGCATTTTGTTGGTGAAATCCTATTTTTCAGTAAAAGGAAATTTTCAGACGTCTCCTGAGACAGATCGGCTGTAACGTCCGGTCCTCGTTATTTCTTTGAGTCAGCCTCTTTGAGAACATCTCATTGAAATCTCTTAAAGTTGCATTGTTTTGACATGACAATGATTTATATTGATGGTGAAATAATTAATTGCCCAATTAGAACTGAGAACTCTAATAGACCATTTTTGTGACGTATAATGACAAATGAGGAATGAAATGGGCTGTCTTCATAATTATAATAAGAAAGGCAATTAAATAATAAACTTGAATTGATCACTTAAAGAGCGTTAATAAGCCATATCTCAGTTTTAAAATATAACTTTTGAGTTTTTGTAATTTTCAGGCAAATATTTCTTAGGGCTTCGTGGTACTTGCACTTACTGCAAGAAATTAGCACTTATCAAAATTTTAGGTGTGTAAGTCTTTGTCTTAATCTTATCACTATTTTTAAAGTCCCATAAAAACTTGCGCATGCAGAAATAACATACTCATAATTTCCTAGGAAAATATTACGCCATATTGAAGCGTCCCTCAAAACCGCTATTCTAACTATACTTTTTGTACCATAAAATAGATTATTCAATTGCTGTTCCATTTTATCCCACTCTACTCGCTGCACTCTATCGTATTTTCGGACGGAGACTGCGAATGCAACGTTTTTCGTCTAGTTTATTTTACGTGAAGTGTTAAAAATAAAACTGGTTAAAAAATATGCGGCCAGTATAGCGTGGTTAACTATTCCGTTTAGATTGAATTTCGAAAAATGGATTTTTGTGATAAATTGTATTCATAAAGGACATTCATTCATATTATCAAGAGAGAGACGGAGAGAGAGACTCGTTTGTCAGTCATGTTTTATATGGGATTCCATTACTCGGCAAGTAGTTTTCAAGTTACTTATACAGTTTAACAAACAGATGGACACATGAATACAATTTATAGGCAATACTGTTCAAAAATTTTACTGTATTTGGTTCGTAGCAGATAGCACTTTATAGTCTCTGCCTACGCCAATATGAAAATGGCGTCATGGTATGATGACGATGAATTTTTAACAGGAAAATGCGTTCCAAAATATCCGCAATTAAAGCAACAAGCTTGCTAATTATTAGTTGGAATAGAGCGAATTTGTGAAAGTGTGATGTGAATTCTATTCTTTACGTGTGGTGACAGACTAAGAATAGAAGTGTCACCTCCCTATTTCCTCTTCAGGGAGCTGTAAGAGCCAGTCAAGGGATATTGTAAGCAGATAAAATCTTCAACATACATTTATTAGGATTAGTAAAAAATACCAACTTAAACTACATTGTTGTTGAAATTCAATTAGAATGGTGTATAGCGGGTTCATTATCTGCGTCGGGTACGAACCCCACACTCCCCACTTGTCATAATCTCGTTTGACTAACAGATGTGCACTGTTTGACATGTTTATTATACTTTTGTGGTTGTTCTAATTGATAATTGTGTTCTTTTAGACTATGATTAGGAAATGTACAATAGGATTTGATAAATAGGGGAACCAGGATAAGAACCATTACTTTATAAAAGAATATTTTAGATTTGTATTTACAAAATTAGATGGAACAAACAAAAATACTGCATAAAAATCCTTGTTCTTTAGTTTCCTACATGTATGTCCACAGTGATAGAAGATAATCTGACTGAATTTTGATATTTAAACTACAGATTGCAAAATTTTATAAAACATACGAATTTAGTAGTTTATGTGTAAAAGATGGATAGGCAATATTGCAATAAGAATAAAATGCAATAGGCATTTATACCTATTAGTAGAGAAGCTAATGATTAGAGAAAAAGAAAATTTCAAATTTATATGAAATCTAATTAGAAACCAATAAAAATAACGCCAAGACCACAATACAAAATAACAATAGTAATTGTATATTTGTATTTTTACCTAAAAAAACTACTAGAAGTCAATTTTACATCTAAAACAATTACTCTTTATATCTTTCAAGTTTACCAAATTACTTTTCACCAATTCAATAAATAATTTCGATAAATACGTAAAAATTTCGAGTACAAATAAAAATACAATTACAGAGTCTGTATAAGCGTGTGTATGAACCATCAGCAGTTTTTATCACAAACAACCATGTCCAATTAACAAGGCGAGTCGTTTACAAGCTTTTTGCTTGAAAAAGCTAAAATAGCTGGGTCAGCAAAGGCGAACTTTTAGCTCTTTGAAAAAAACTGTAAAAGGGCTGCCTTATGTCACAATTTGAAAGTGATAGCGGTAATTAATTAACACAACAGTGGATTTTAAATAAAAGAGAAAAAAAATAATGATATTAGCTTTACCCAGTA
The DNA here is from genome assembly GCA_916999025.1 of Orgyia antiqua. Lineage (NCBI taxonomy): Eukaryota > Metazoa > Arthropoda > Insecta > Lepidoptera > Erebidae > Orgyia > Orgyia antiqua. Next base: position 33,638,078 of record OU779867.1, on the reverse strand, counting down.
ATAAATGATTTATTTATGATTATTAGGTCGCGGGTTCGATTCTCGCTCGGGACAATAATTTGTGTGATATTTATAATTGTCATACACATGATTGTACTGCGTCTGGGTGTTTCTATGTATTATAAGTATGTATTTACAAAAGAAAAGTAGTATATGTATTCTATCCATATTCTGGTACCCATAACACAAGCATATAAGCTTAGCTCCCGTTGTGTGAAATATCCATGAATATTTATTTATTTTATTTATTAGCTTTATCCTAGTGTAGAAACCAATAACTTTCTAGATCTATGTTATCAGTTTTCTTTACTTAATATAACATCACGGTAACATTGAAGATACATTTTTCAATTTTTGAACTGTATCATATATAACTGGCTGAACTCGTGACTTTGTACGCGTAAAATTTAGATATCTTTTCCCGCTTATATTATTATATTAACATTTTTCACTACAGCTACGTTTAAAGATTTTATTCTACAATAACTGCAAATTTCTGTTCTGTTTCTGTTACTGTAAATATAATATAGAATCAATAGTTTTTAATGTTTCGTATCTATGGCAATATTATAAAGAAAAAAGATTTGACTGTTTATTTATAACATATAGGCTCTGAAACTACTGGACTGATTAAAAAAAATCTTCTAACTTCGTGTAGGTACACAATTCCTGACGAACATAGATTATATTTTATTGTAAAAAGTATCGTGATCCTTGCCCTCATAGGAACAACGTATCTCAAGGTACCAAAAAACAGCATATGAAAGTCACTATAATCATCAACTTTAATCACATCTTATCATCACTATTATTATATTATTATAGCTTTACCTTATTGAGTATATTACTTGAGCCAAACACAAACCGTTAATTCTCCTTCATAATTTTTTGAAAACTGAAAAAACCCATTGCGTATAATTATAAGAATTCTATATTTTTCTCTCCCAAGGGACATACCACGAAGCTTGTAATTTGTCGAGAAGTGCTAGCTTAGCATGAATGATTTTCAGTAATTTAGCGAATGTTCGAGAAATGTCTCTAAGATTTCCTATGGATGATAATAATTTATTCATTGTATTTGAGGCCTCTCGATTCGTAAACCGATGGCCGAATAATTTGATAACACAATTCTTTTTAGGTTAGTAACACACTGAGTTTATAATTTTTAATTCACTATCAATTAAAAAGCTTAGTATTAAAAAATTTTAAGATTTCTTTTGTAAGTTTCAAATTAGGAAGGTTAATAAGGGTATACCTACGGTCACAACCTTTCATCGATCGTCTTTCATTCATCATCTTCACATGGCCAAACCATATTAAGAGCAGGTACTCTTTTTTACTTTAGTAAATTGTTTAAAACCCCAGCAATTTTATCAGACTTAAAAAAAGGAGAAAGTTCTCAATTTGTCTGTATTTTTTCATGTTTGTTACTTTTATTGTAGAGGTAGGTATTGTGTCTGCTCTCTGACCGTTAGTAAAAATATTTTTTCGTTCTTTCTATTCTTTCTTTTTATAATTTGTTAATTCATTCCTTAATATATTTATCGAAGTAACACAATTAACGTAGGTACCTTATTCCTGTTCCGAGTAGTGACGCAACACCGGACGGCTAGAGGACACCTACATTCAAAAGATTCTAAATCGCTCAGTGTACCACTGTGTTTATTGGAATCTTCTTAGGAAGGGTATTCTTAGAATAGGGGTTGTATGGGGAGAAGAGGGTCATTCAAATCTGTTATTAAATTTAGAGACAATCGCAGATTTTTTTGTGCACAAATGTTCGAAGGGGGCCTAAATGCGACAGATTCTTGTTTTAACGAGCATGTACTTATTACGTCCCTGTCTTTGAATATAATTTGATTTAGGGTTTTGGACGTCCTTTTATGAGTATTACTTACATTTGTCATAATAGCCCACGCCTAAATGTTGTTTTGTATATTAACGATCGCTCGACGATCTAATAACCGTTGGGAACGAAAGGTCCTCGAGTAGCGACCACGCACCGGACGACGCAGCGTGGGGCGGTCCCTAACAAGGTGGACGGACGATGCCGTTAAAAGCGCTGGAGGCCGCTGGAAACAGTTAGCACAGGACCGCACGTTGTGGCGTTTTGTGGGGAAGGCTTATGTCCAGCAGTGGACGAAGAAGATCTGATAGCTGGATGGATGGATGGATATTAACGAAACCGCTGAATTGATTTACAAGAAATTTGTCTTAAAACAACGCTAAATAAAACCTGCTTCCAATTATATAGCATCATTCGAACGAATGCATGCGTTCAAACTACATTGGTACCGATTTTACGTCCACAACTAAACTTAACTTAAAATTGATAGTGTTAATATCAGAATGCGGAAATGTTAACCTAACTTTCTTATTATAATAACTGTGCATTATAAAGTAACAATTTTAATTAATAAAAATGTGTACGACATAATAGCAAATAATAGATATTTTGACACTATCAATTTTCAATTTTTAGTTTCGTTAAGTTTAGTTGTGCGCGTAGAATCAGCACCAATTTGACATAAAATAAGAAGAAATAACCTAACATAATACCGATATTCAACTAAATTGGGTCTGATTTAAGAAGCATAAAACTGAAAAATGCATCATCATCCGTATCTGTGCAAATCAAGACAGAGTATAATGCAGAAATGGATCGAGTAGAAGATAGATAGTACCCAGTAGATCGCTCGTCACTGTAGAAAGAATTGTAAGATGTGGAAAATGCAGTTCTTGAGTTATAGTGAATGATGTACCTGAAAAGAAAATCAAACGACGATACTTGCATGGAAGCAGTTTTCAGTAATCTTAGCTGTCCCAAATGACTTCGCAATGTTGAGCGGATAGATTTTCTTGAACAGTTGATTTTGAATATCTGCCTACAATTGACGGAGAAATAGGTGAGCATGCATAGAAAAAGATATAAACAGTCGTCTATTTTTTGGAAGTCTTTTAAATATCTTCAACTTCAATGCATATACAATTTGTTTAAAAAACGTAATTAGATACTTACATATAAATTATCACACGCAAAGGTCTAGGTCTAAGTGTAATTTTACTTTTACAATCTTTACAAAACAAATATGTCATTGAGAAGAAAAGACTTGTTTTATTAGACTTTAATAAAACGATATTAAAGTCACATTCTATATTTTAGCGTCAAAAAAGTTTATTTTAAAATTCGAACACAAATTATGATTAAAAAATCCGACCAAAAAGTCAAATTCTACAATAGTTACCGTTCTATAATTCTAAATACACACATTACTAATTAATTAACACATAATATACACATAACACATCGTTTAAAATATACATGCTCAGTTAATCACATTAAACCCTTACCGCTCCATACTAAACCAACACATTGTATTATAAAATAAATGTTCAAACTTAAATAATAACCGCAAGAGCGTGTTCACGATTAATTTTAATTAGCCTTCGCACCAAATAACTAAGTTCGGTATTAAAAGTTAGATATATTTTGTTTTTGTTGGTTATAAGGCTGTGTTTACATGAGGCAAACAGTTTGTTATGTATCATTAGTTACGATTGAAAATTCTAAAGTGTTTTATTTTGCTTCTATCAATCTTCAAACAGTAAGTGAAACCTTTGTATCCATTATACACCAAACCTTCTTTTTGTTTTTTTTTATTCCTTGTAGTAAAACTCTCCTAAAACACTTTTAAACAAATTAAAAAATGTCTATATTTTACTTAATAAACTGAATTATAGTGGAAAAAATAATGAAACATTTGCAGGAACTTCAGTTAGAAAGCTCAGTTGGGAGAGTGACGGAACGGTTTCCGAGGTCGTGGGTTCTAGTCCCACTTATGGTGATCATTTTTTCTACTATGATTTCATTTATTAAGTAAAAACATAGCAAGTCAATTGCAAAAATAAATGAACTAATGCCTACATTTTGTTTCCGGTTGAAAACACATATTATAATTATAACTAGCTCAATGGTTTCCAAATATTTTTCAACAATATTTGAATGTAGGAGGCCATTCATTATCAATACGTAACGTCTTATCGTATTAACCTGAAATGATGGTTAGCTGGTATTTGACTTACGGTTTGCAGCAATCTATTAGCATTTTATGAAACGAACCTTATTTGTAAACTTCTCAATGTTTGATTTTGTTGAGATACTCCCATTTGTTGTGTTTAGCCTTCGCTCATTGAAGGCTTGTTTGTGAAATGAAGCTCAAACTCACAACTTTGCCGTTCCTTTTTATGTGAAGGTAAATATTTTTATATGTTTATTATGTATTGGTACTAAAGAAAAACAAAAGTTATTACTCGATGTGTGTGGATTTTGAGATGTAATTAGAATTTAAAAGAAAATATATGTAATATAGAACTTTCCAAGAAGAAAGTTTGATCAGTCGAATTCGTAAATAAATACATTTTTGAACTTGTTGTTTACTTAATTTTGTTTAAAGGGTTAAGTAGGTATAATATATCGCTACGAGTATCATTAATCTTTTTAACCTTTCTTTAGTTTTAAAACTGAGTTTTGTCACAATGTCGGTCTTCGTTTAGATTGGACATTTTTGTTGTGAATTAGGTGAAAGAGTACTTAGAAAAGAATTATCAAAACTTAGCTTTTAGGTGGGCAAAAGACATGAAGATTTGTATCAAAAGCGTTATTTTTCCACTCTTACACATAATTTAAAAATGTTTGAAAAGCAAAGAACGTGACTACCACCGTACTGATCGTACATTAGGCAAATTTAAAAAAAAAACATCCTTTCATTTGGGCATCGAGCTCAAAACTATTCGATAATGGGCGATGTTAGTACAATCAACTGGAAAAAGCTTGCACGTTTGTTGGAAGACTAGCTGTTTAAAACCGAAACTTGACAAATTGCACAAAAATGTCATCTTCAACCGCTCCATTATTTAAAAAAAACGCATCAAAATCCGTTGTGTAGTTTAGAAGACATAAGCTCACATAGGGACATACATACAGAAATAACGACTTTGTTTTTAGGGTTCCGTACCCAAAGGGTAAAAACGGGACCCTATTACTGAGACTTCGCTGTCTGTCACCAGGCTGTATCTCAAGAACGGTGATAGCTAGACAGTTGAAATTTTTACAAATGATGTATTTTTATTGCCGCTATAACAACAAATACTAAAAATAAAATAAATATTTAAGGGGGGCTCCCATACAACAAACATGTTTTTTTTACCGTTTCTTGCTCGATACTAATAACGTTGCCTTATGTTGCATAGATAATGGTACGGAACCCTTCGTGCGCGAGTCCGACTCGCACTTGTTTAATAAGTAAAGATGCTCAAGACAAGACAAGACAAGACAAGATCATTTATTTGTATGAACATGTGTACAATGGATGTTAGTAATACAATGGTTCAACATATTCTGTCCCTTAACAGAGACGTACAAATTGTTAATAATTAAATGATAAAAATAAAACGAATAAATCATATCATGCTAAATACAAAATAATAAGATACTAATAATAAAATTCTAAGTCAATATTCAGCCTATAAAATTGAGTCGTAACAGTATTTACATTATGCATACTATATAATATAATTTCATAGAATAATTTTTAATGAATGAAATAATGAATACCATAATTGATAATCAACGTGTCAATATGAAATGTCAAGTTACATGAGTAATAATACAAAATCATGTCAATATAATAAAAAAGTTCATTAAAATGGGTCAAAGCGAAGTTAGTATAAGTATAATAATAATAATAACGCCCTGAAATATGGTCTCGTCGAACAGAGGCTACCGTATTACAAGTACCAGCCGGAAGCCGCACTCGAAAACTACCGCGCCAAGCTCTACTGGGACCGGTCCATCATCACGGACAGGACTATTCTTGCGAATAAGCCTGATATCGTGCTGATGGACCGGACGGAGTCTCGGGTATTTCTAGTTGATATCCATCCATCCCCTATGACGAGAACCTCGTGCGAGCCGAAGCAGAAAAGAAGACCAAGTATCTGGACCTGGCGCACGAGGTTACTGACATGTGGAGGGTGGTATCAGTAGAAATAATCCCGATAGTTGTATCGGTGTACGGTTTGGTCCCAAAGAGCCTCTCACAACACCTCGAGAGGCTCGGCGTCAATAGCAAGTCAGTGACGGCCCAGATGCAGAAAGCGGTCTTGCTTTACAATGCCCGTATAGTTCGTCGGTTTCTTTCCCATTAGGCTCCACCACTTCGGCCGACTGTTGCCAACCTCGTCGGAGTGCGTCCTCCCGCCTTTCGAGGCGAGGCAGTGTTATATCCAAATATAATAATATAGCCTTTTATTCAGATCACTTATAATGGATTTCTGGACCTATGAAAAAGAAATAACATTAAAATTTAAACTTATTATTATTTATTATTTAGAATAATATTTGTTGCTTGGTTATCTTTCCTAGATCTGTTTGCCAATCGGCAAAGGCCTCCTCCAACCTTTTCCATTCCTTTCTTTCTTGTGCCACTCTGTTCCATGTGACTCCCGCCACTTGTCTAAGGTCATCGTTCCACCTTTTCTGTGGTCGGCCTCTTTTCCTTTTGCCTTCCCTTGGGTACCACCATGTTACCCTTTTGCTCCATTTATCGAGTCCTCTTACCAGGTGACCAGCCCATCGCCATTTGAGTCTTCTGATTTTGCTTATCACGTCGGTAGTCTTTGTTTTGTTTCTAATGACGATTTTTTTAAGTCTGTCGGACTTTTTAATGTTCAGCATGCTCCTTTCCATTACATACTGACACGTTGCTAGTTTGTTTGAGAAGACCTGATTTAAGGACCATGACTGACATCCGTACGTGAGGACAGGTAATATGCAGGTGTTAAAAAGTTTTCTTTTTAGGTTTATATGGAGCTCTTTATCTTTCATAGCCTCTCTTAAACTCCAGTATGTCTTCCAGCCATTTGTAATTCTTCTGTCCACTTCCTTCTGCATAGGATAATTTCGAGTTATGAGCTGCCCTAGATATACGTACTCTTCTACATAGTTGATTTCAGTGTTTCCCAGATTTATAGTATGTTTGTACCCGTTTGTCATCACCCTAGTTTTTTCCGGTATAAGTATAGATTATTTTAAAAGTTCATCAGCAAGGAATTCTTTAATTGTGTAGTAAGTTTTTTGTATCAAAAAAATTTTTAGTTTCTTTTTAAATATATTATAGTTAAAGCTCTTATCAAACAATACTGACATATCATTAGTACCGATTAGTTGAACATATTATAGAGTGTGGTAACAGCCATAAGCTTCATTGTCCATGTATCATGATGTGGTCTTAACGGCGATGTCTCTCATGAATATTCAAGTGAGCAGATTGTGCGTCTAGTGCGTACCCAATCATGCGTTTGTACACAGTGTATGTAATTGGACACATTGTGTTTTATCATTAGAATAATCAGCTATCAATCTATGATACTATTTAGCTAATTGTTCTAATTGCATTGTTAAAGACTTAATCTGTTAGTCTTGGAAAGAAAAAGTAGAGAGTAAAAATTCAAAATTAGGTATTAAAAATTGGGTCTTAAAAAAATTATCTATGTGGTAACAGATTAAAAAAACAAGTTTGACCATCCAATTTTTTCCCCAGGACGCTGTAAAAGCCAGCTAATGCTTATTGTACAAGGATAACATCTTCTATGAGATATGGAAAACTCTAAAATAATTCCAACGTCAACACGCCGCGCCGCCGCCGTCGCGGTTCGATTCCCGCTCAGGACAATCATTTGTGTGATATTTATAATAAAATTGTCATACACATGTTCATACACGTGTACTGCGTCTAAGTGTTGTATTATGAGTATAAATATTTACAATTCTATGTATTATAAGTATGTACTCACAAAAGAAAAGTAGTATATGTAGTATATCCGTATTTATACCCATTACACAAGCATATTAGCTTGGCTTGGGACCAGAGGACGTTGTGCGAAATGTCCATGAATATTTATTTATTCATAGAAAGTTACCACCAAAAATGTCATTTAATTGAATATTTTATCTCAGATGTTAAACATAAAACATACATAAGACACAGAGTACACAGTACACAAGAGTACACACAAGACATTTCAACTGAGTACACACGACTGATCTCAGAATTAATACGTCTTAAGATTAAGTTACCGTCAATAATGTATACATATTTATTTTAGATATATTTTACACTGTGTATAACATAGTATACATTAACTTTAAAACTAATTCCATTTAACAACAATATTTAATTAAGTATTTAACTAGCCAGGGCCTGCAACAATGTACGCGTGGAATTTACTAAACATAGAAAACTTAACAAATTATACAAAAACGCCATTCTCTTGAATAGCAGTATAGTTATGCCATTTATATATCCATACATTTACCAAACTTTCGATCTTATGATATGCATCCGGGCTTCGTGGTCTACGCGGGTTCGATTACCGCACGGGATAATCATTTGTGTGATATTTTTAATTGTCATACAAATGTTTGTTCTGCATCTATGTGTTTCTATGTATTATAAGTATGTATTTACAAAAAAAAGTAGTTTAAATAGTATATTCGTATTTTTGGTACCCATAACACAAGCGTATAAGCTTAGCTCGGGACCAGAGAACGTTGTGTGATATGTCTGTGAATATTTATTCATTTATTGTTATTATCCAAGAAATCTAAAATAAAAGCGACCACTGAAGCCAATAAATATTTGAAAAAAAAAACTAATTTGAAATCGCCTTACCCGTTTAGGAGCTCGGGCACTACAGACAGACACACTCACAGACAGATAAATCAAACTTATAACATCCCTCTTTTTCCGTAGGGGTTTAAAAGGATTGCTTAATGTCCTCGTTGCATCGTTGCTGACAAGTGAGTAAGCTCCGTTAGGCGACCCTCACATGAAGATAGATCGTTCTCCCAACTAAATAAATACCTTTATCTATTGATTCAGTAAGATATATTATGCTCGGACAGTTACTTAATAGTTTTTGTACTACATTGACAGGAAATTAAGATCAAGTTTTTAATGTGTTTAAGAAAACAATCAAACAATTTTTGATATTATTGAACTATTTTATCGACAAGTCGGCCTCTATTGTGTAATTCCAATTTTCATATTTAATTTAAGTTTTTTTGTGCACATAGACTGGTATCAGTGTTTCCTCATATATTTAGTTTCTTCATTATCATACGAGGTCTCGGGTTCGATTCCCGCTTGGAACAATCATTTGTGTAATCTTTATAAATGTCATACAAATGTTTGTTTTGCGTCTAGGTGTTGATGTATGTATTTACAAAAGAAAAATAGTACCTGTATGTATATATCCGTATATATCCGTATTCTGGTACCAATAACACAAGCATACAAGCTTAGCTTGGGACCAGAGGATGTTTTGTGAAATGTCCATGAATATTTATTTATTTATTTTAATCAATTTCTATAATTCATTCGACAAGTATCTTTAGCAAAATGCTTAATTCTAAAACCAATAATTTAATTTTATCAAAAGAAAGTGATTAAGTTTCTTAACAACCATTTGTTAAGCTCTTGTAAATAGCTTACAGGAGACCCTTTCATTAACGGGAAAAAGATTCTCTTGATTAGAAGTAGCTTAACCGGTTTATATTGGTTTATACCAGTTAATACCGGTTCATACTAGTATTGAGGTCGAAGACAGATTTATTTATTGGGTCCAATTTAAGTAATCTGATTCCGCCAATATCTTTACCTTGCATTTAAATTTTGTAAAAGTAAAAAGAATAGAGTAGTCTAACACAATGTGGGTTCCGTGCAGACCTGTTAAAATAAATATCAACATAATTAACAGTCTTACTGTAGTAAAGATATATTTAAACTTAATTTTGTATTTAGAACTGCCTATATTTCTGCTTCCTCTCCAGCCCATTTACGTCCCACTGCTGGGCACGGGCCTCCTCCACTTGGGGACGGATTATGGTCTACTGTACCGCGCTGACCAGGCGTGTTGGCACAGGGTTTATTTTCGAGATTTCCGTCTCTCACAGAAGAAATTATCTGTGTGCAATATCCCTTAGCTGACTTTTACAGCACCCTTGGGAGGAGATGGGGTGGTGACACTTGTATTCCTAATCCGTCACCACACGGAGGCGGCGTTTTCGGGCGTTCCTCAATACATTTGTAACGAGTTTCCTGTGTGCGTTTTATTTTGTGTCATAATTTTCCCTTACGTATCAAAGAAGTAGAACTTCAAAAAGTGAATGTCTTACGTAACAAAACATGAGTAAGACAACAAACTCATCGAACACTTCTTACAACAGGGACCACTTTACAATTTCCCTACCAAATATCTCAATGTTTATAGACAAAATATTGCTCGCGCTGCTCAGCCAATTCGAGCTGTTCGCGAGAGCTCTGTCAATATTGAACCCCAGTGCTCCTTTACGCGGTGAAAGGATTAAGCTAAAAGCGTTTAACTTCACAAGTGCTATTGTAACAGTTTGCATTTGTGTTAAACGGTTGAAAAAAGAAATAAAAAAACATTTTTAAAGCATTTTTTTTTGGTTGTTGAATGGCGAGTACGGATTGGACCACAAAGTACTAGCCATGAGGATTGAAGTTTGAAGTCAGTGCTTAATTGATCAACATTGCACAGACCCCATATGATTAGACCAGCAGTGGACTAAATAATACCAACGCTCAATTTTTAAGCTTCTACTTTCATTTTAAAATAGTTTTTTTTTATTACATAATTCAAGCCGTAGGACAATGGCGGTTAAAACTATAATATTATTAACCTTTAAAATACGAAGTATTTCTAGTTATCACACAAGAACATTTCTGGTAGGTACCCCTAATTAACACCAGACTAAACTTTGGCAAAAATGTTTAGGCGATATAAAAGATGGTAAATATAACTATGATCTGATTTTTACTTCGACTAACTAATATGGATACTATAGAAATTAACTTCAGGCAAACTAAAAATAAAAATACAAAAACAAGAAAGATCTTAGCATTATTCCGCCCAAGTTTATATCTTGTTATAGACTTCAATTGGAATTCTGCAGTGTCTTCGTTAAACTTGGAATTGGAGCGGAGTTTTTGTACCGGTCGGAATTTTTAGGACCTATACATACGGATCAGGTTACTAGATAATCATATGCCTTAATCGATTGAGGCATCTTTATTAAAACGTGATCGTATTTGTTTGATGTTTAAATATTTATGGGTATTTTTTGTAAATTCACAATATTTAGTTTCTTAGTTTAGTTTAATAGTCTCTAACATTTTCTAATATTCTCTAACTACAATATAATATTATATAACATTAAATCTATCTATATTACATATACATATAATAAATCTGTAGAAAAAAAATTTTTGTACATTCAATATATTTTCAAAAAAAAATAGTCAAATGGTTAAAGGACAACAAGCAGAACCCATTGCCAGCTTTTTGAAATTTTTGTCTCTGTTTAGGTGCTTGTCTGTGCACGCATCACGTAAAATGTACAAAGCTTATAAATATAAATGTTATACGTAAAAAATATACATAACCCAAGGTACTACTTAGTCTTTGTTTCGTCGCAATTAGTCCACTCAATCAAGAGATATTTACATAATACGAAATTTCTCAATTTGTTTACTTGCAACGCCTATCAAAAAATTGATTGGGTCGATCGAAAAAAATCGATCCACGCGAACGGAGTCGTGTGCACAGCTAGTATAACATATAATTGTCTCTTAGTTTAGTTTTTAACGGTTCTACTAACTTCATTCGTATCAACTCGTATGTAGGTATCTATCCAGTGTAACATATCTCATAAAATCTCAGAACGTATTACTCACTTTCAACTCTTGTATTAATCTGACATTTTACATACTTATCATCAAAAACTGATGACAAGGAAATAATTTTAAAAACTAAAGATTTTCAGAAAACATGTTCATTTTTAAGGTTAGGGTGTAAATGGTATATAGAGATAGATGCGACAGATTAACTGGAGTACAGTAAAAAACGCAACGCGAGTAAAAATCTTGATTACTTTCCACTTAAAAGTCGAAACCAACCAAAGAAGTACTGAACAAGAAAACTAAGAACTAACATAAACAATTTCAACTTGCGAACAAAATATACTGAAGAAACACAGCTTTATTTCTTTCTAATGCACCCCATTGTAGATGGTAGTGCTGTCACTAAGTTTCAACTAGATATTAAAGTTTGGTATATCTTGGCGTAAATACTCTTTCAGTTTACGTGGTGCCCAACAGTAGAAAGGGAAAAAGAAGCGCATGATTTAATAAAAAGTTTAATAAGTATAAGTTTTCTGTTTTTATTGGTGGACTAGCTGTTGCCCGCGACTTCGAACGCGTAGAATTTAGAAAATATCCCCCGTATTTGCAGCATTTTTCACTACTGCTTCGCTCCTATTGGTCGCAGCGTAATTTTATATAGCCTAAAACCTTCCTCAATAAATGCCCTATCTAACATTCAAAGAATTTTTCAAATCGGCACAATAGTTCCTGAGATTTGCGCGTTCAAACAAACAAAGAGTTTGTTTCTCTCAATCCAAGTATAATATTTAAGCTAGTAGTATTAACTTAATCGGTAAAAACCGGTAAAATCGGTAAAAAGGTACTATCGCCAAGTTGTTAGGTAAACGGATTCACAAGTCGTGGATTCAAATCCCTCCCGCAGTAATCGTTACTTTGCTTTATTTGATTTGACAAGTAAATTAGGTATAATATTAAATTATGGAATAGGTATGGTGTATTTAAATTAAAAACCTGTCAAGAGCGAGGTAAACTCGCATACTTAGGGTCCCCTACCTAGTAGACCAAAAAACATAAAAAACTGCAATTCATTAATTATTTCATTAAGCTTACACCAACTCACCAACTTAACTTTGTAGTTTAAATATAGCGAATCACTTACATTTTAGCTACTTCATAAGTTGGTGTTGTGTGATCTTTTAAATGCGTCGATGTAAAAGGTTTATTGTATTTATTACAGCAAAGAACCACATAGATCTACATAACGTATGAGTTTCAAGTTGATACCTTCAGGCGTTGCTGAGTAAAGAAATTTTGACAGACGGACAGACAGACACCAAAGTGAGAATATTAGGGTTCCGTTTTGTTCGAAACCCTAAACAGTAACAAAATACAATGTCTTTGCCAAATTGAAGACAAATTCAAATGTTAATTACGACTATACCTATTTTCTAAACTAATTTAGATTTTTATTTCAGTCGTACAGCTCCAGAATATCAAGATCTTAATTGCCGTACAATAATTAGCATATAAACTAAATTTATCCTCGAAAATGTCTAAACATTAGTGACATTGGCATACTAACTAAATTAGATTCCCAAACTGAATAACTATACAAAAGTAACAGGTAATACTTACCTTCTTATTCCCAGCCAATAATGTCCAACTGTTGGGCACGGGCCTGCTCTACTTTGGAAGGGTTTTCAATATACTATGGTGCATTGATAAGATTTAAGTTTTGAGTTTGACGTCTCTCAAAATAGATGTGATTTACTTATATCATCCCTTAGCTGGCTTTTACAGCATGCTTATACCTGTATCTAAATATCAGGGTATCAAGAAAAGTAAACAACCCTTTTTAACTGAATCCCTGCGACCCAATAGGGCTATTTATTTTAGTCGGGTGATAGTGACGTCAGGCGTCAATGTTCGCCGCACCTGACGTAATCAGTCCCACGTCAACTTGACGTAGGTTTAGCTGAAAAATAACTAGTTTGATTATTTTTGGGTAAACGGCTCTAAGAAATATGATCTGAAAGGGTTAGGTTTGAATAGATATGTTTTCAAGAACACATTGTAAATAACTCTTACTTGATATAACTTTAAACCTAGTTATAATATTATTTAGAGTAGTTACTTATTAGAATTCCGTGCTAAAAGGTAAAACGGGTCCCTATTATTGAGACTGTCCGTCCATTTGTCATCAAGCTATTTCTCGGGAACGGTGATAGCTAGAGATAAATAATTTCGCAGTTTATGTACATCATTTGATGGTATAACAACAAATAATCATCATAATTATTCTCTTTCCCTTATCCCGGTATTTGAGGTCTGGAATATGACGACTAAATATTAAGACAATAACGGTAGAGAACCCTTTCAGTGTATGTCCAAACCTTACTTGTAGATTTCTGTAAAAGAAAATAAATGTAGGTATGTCTCATTTTCATAATAATGATCAATGTGCGTAAAAGTCGAAAAAGTCTTAAAAACATCGAGCGAGAAATAAAATCTCACAATAAACGCTATTAAATGCGTAAAAGTAGTTTTATTCGATTTTTTTTCTCATAACAGTTACGGTATGCTTATAAATTGTTCCAAAAATAGTATTCATATACCAAAACAACGACATAACCATTCACACACCCCAATATAAAGCTAAATTAACCCGAGTAGCCTTCAATCTTAGATCATCCACTATAGATTCATCACACTCAAGGCAATCATCGCACACCGAACGTGTGTATAAGAACTCGGACCAATGAAAATGCATTATTTAAAACCCCGCTATCCACAGGTGATACTGTCCGTGTGATGAACTGGTGACGGATTAACGGTCCAGGAGGCGTTAAAAGAGGATCAAACAGATAAACGTATTCTGTGAGAGAAGGAAAACTTGAAACTAAACCCCATGCACACACATATCAGGTCGGCGCGGTACATTAAGACTTACCCTAGTGAGGCATGAATGGGCTGGAAAGGAATAGAAGGAATCCGCGCCTTCCAGCAACGTTGGCGCGTTTAGTAACTAAAAATAATCTCCTAACACGGTATCCACTCTAGGTAATCTATGGCTTCAATGCATTACACGTTGCTAGGGACATCGCGTGCAACCTTCCATTACAGCGAAGAAACAACCTCTTGTATTACAAAGCAATTTTATATGTTCGAGATGTAAGCACAGTGACAAGCAGGTTTTGCTATGAAAGGAAAATAAGCTTTAATATAAGGTCATAACATGATTTGATTATTCCTACATTTAAGTTGTAGTAATCTTTTTGTATTTTGTATGATAGATTTAATTAAATATGCATATCAAATTAATCTTCGTGTGATGATAGAATAAAGAATTAGGAATACAATTGTCCACACCGCTTTTACAATACATGGTGCTGTAAAAACTAAGGAATATTGCGCACAGGTAACGTCCTCTGTGAGCGACGGAAAACTCGGTAATAAACTCTGTGCCAACACGCCTAATCAACATGGCACAGTCAACCATAATTCCTCCTTAAGGGGGAGGGGGGTCCGTGCCCAACAGTGGGAAGTTAATGGGCTGGAGAAGAAGAAAGACAGAGGTGGAACAACTAACAAGTTCAATACAGTATGGTAGTTTAAATAGCAAGTATATACAATATTTCCTGTTCCCATTTTCACAAAGCCCTCACATACTCGTAGCTAAATTCTTAAATAAATAATTTTCTTCCAAACCTTACCAAAATCGTAGGTTCTACCTGAAATACATTAGCAGGTTGTACATCTGAACAAAGTGTTCACTAACATTATCTTTCGAGTTGAACGCATCTATTATTAAGGTGTACACACACCCAGCCTGCCGGAAACATTGATATAAAGTTATATTTTAAACGATTTTGAAGAAAGGGCGTTTAAAAATATCGGTGTCTTTTTGACTGGCTGTCAAGGAAGGGTAATGTTTTATGCACGTCACTTGTATTTTAATTATGTTCGTACGTTACTTTATTACCTCGTTTCTTGGAGATGGATAGATTTCGACCATTACTTATGGTAACATTAAACTGCCCTTTTGTAGTAAAACTTAAAAGTTTCTAAAAAAGAGTAACCAATTCTATCAAAAGATAAAGTGTATGAGTGTCACAGTAGGTATAGTATAATTTTAGAACAATTTTAGTGTATAATATTTTGCATTCGGGCTTTTTATTTTGTTAAAAAAACATGTAGTTTCTAAACTGTTCTTCTCCGTTTGATTTACTTTCCTGACTTCTTAAAAGTGCTCCTTAATCTAGCATATTTAAAATAAAAAAAATGAATTAAATTATGATGGAAAAAGTGATTACCGCAAGCGGGACTTGAACCCACGACCTTGGAATACCGTTCCGTAGCTCTGCCAACTGAGCTTCGAGGTCGAGATTGTTGCAAAAATATAAAAATACGGTTGCAAAAATAAAAATACGATATAAACTCAATCGAGTGACGATTATGGTGGCCTAATTTGATTACTGAAAGCACGACCGCAATAAGCTCAGTTGGCAGAGCTACGGAACGGTATTCCGAGGTCGTGAGTTCAAGTCCCGCTTGCGGTAATCTCTTTTTCCATCATAATTTCATTTATTAAGTAAAAGCATAGCATGTCAATTTGCAAAATTAATAAATTACTTTAGTAATAAAAAATGAGCTTGAGTTTATAGCAATCTGGTATATCTTGTGGAATTAGTTAGTCGCTCTCAAGTCTTTGAATCTAGATATCATGTCACTGTGCATGTGCACTGTCAACATAGCACTTTAGTGGCTGATATTTATATTAAATGAAAAAAAAACTTTTAACTCAAGCTGTTATAAAATATAACTTCTATACATATTTACAACGGTCTTTCCAAAGTAATCTACAGTTAAAGACGCGAAGCTGTTGATTGACTGCAGTCAAATGTCTGTAAAGGCACCCTCTTGTAGGGGACAATGTTTAATGAACAGAACACTGACAATCTGTGTTGTTATTACTCAAATGAAAACAACAGTATGCTGTTCTTGTTTAGGGAACAATCACTTGAGTTTGATTACAATATTTACTTTTGTTAAATACTTAAATCTTTTCTAATATTATAAAGCTGAAGAGTTTGTTTGTTTGTTTGCGCTAATCTCAGGAAACACTGTTTCGAATTGAGAAATTCTTTCAGTGTTGGATAGTCTATTCACGGAGCGACCAATAGGAGTGAATGATCACTAAAAAAAGTTTGCAAAAACGGGGGAATTATTTTCTAAATTCCACGCGTGCGATATCGCAGGCAACAGCTAGTCTAAAATTATACCGCAAATATTACGCTTTCCAAAGAAAGATAACCAATATATTTTGTAATCCTCTACAGAAGCTAATTTTACAAATATCGAATAGGTAGGTACTGGAGAAAACTTCGTAGTAAAAATTCGCTCTGTTTTTTTAATTTTATTAACTTTACTAGCTGGCCCGGCAAACGTTGTTTTGCCATACCAAAAAAGAGTTTAAAAAAAAAATGAACTATAAACCTCACGGAGCCCGAGACCTTTCCAACGAATGCAAAACCGTGGAAATCGGTTTGTGCGTTCTGGAGTTATAGCGTCAGGAAGGAAAACCCGACTTATTTTTATATAGTAGATTTACTTGTGTCAACTTAATTGCGCAAAATGAAAATTCGTTGCAGATTATCGTACAACTAGCAAATCTGTTCCGATAAATGGAATGAGAAATCGCTACGATGTATATTTAGGTGTGTAGCGAGTATTATCTCTATTTACTTTGCATTGGGTACTTTTATTATTACGTTTACTGCTTATTTCACTGAATTAAAAAATACAATTAAAATTCAGCCCATAAATGTTATATTCGTATCACGAACGAACAAATTAAGAATTTCTTTCCTCAATACATAAAATTCTTGTCCGAAACAGCGATCAATCAATTACAATTTCACCGCGAACTTTTGCAAAATCTCATTGAACTAAATTGAACTTTCTTAATAAGAAACATTCGTATTCCCATCACGTTGGCCAATTTCCTTGGTTTTAAATGTTTGAGACAATAATCAAGGCTATTATATTGTTTAATATTCATAGGGGTGAAGGATTTGTTTTGTTATTTATGGATGCACTCCCGTTTGCTATTTGTTTAACTTAGTAAATACTGGTAACAGTGGGGACGCGGATATTATACCTACAGTTAAGAATTACCATGATATAACTACCTATTTTCAAAGATTGGTGTTAACTTGTGTATCTCTCAAGTCTATGTCCTTTTTTTCTTTTTATTCAACGTCCTCTAGTCCCAAACTATGCTTATTATACTTGTGTTATGAGTACCAGAATACGTATATTATACATAAACTACTTTTATAAATTTTTACTGTGCCCTAGCAGGGCTCATGTTTTAAGCTATTTAAAAATAAAATATATATAACATTTACTTGTGACCAACACGAATGCAATAAATAAATGAATATGAATAAATACATACTTATAATATATAGTAAACACCCAGACGGAGTACAAACATTTGTATGATATTTATAAATATCACGCAAAAGATTGGACCATGCGGGAATCGAACCCGCGACCTCGAGAACGATAGTCCGTCACGTGAAGCAATAGACCACGACGCTCGTCTATTTAATATCCATTTCTTATATCAATAGATTTTTACTTGTATTCGAGTTTATTCCAGTGCATTCTTATTTGTTTAGTCTTTTCAATTGATTATTGCCTTTTAAAATTAGCTCGTAACTGAAAAAAAAATTGACGGAAAAACATTTTTGTGGAAACTAAAGCTATTAATTTTAGGAAATAAGAATTCACATTCTATATAGTCTTCGATAAGGAAATCGTTCTTTAAATGACAAAAATCCAATAATGCGCCGTGAAATGATCGTGTCGGGCCGAAAGTGCATCCGTCAGCTTTGGGCATTAACGTTAACGAACCAAGCAAGGGACCGGTGAGGGCCTATGGGCCCCGCTCACGGGTGGGGCCCGTGCTACGGACCAACGAGCTGCAATAAGAGGATTCTGCACCCTTCTTTTTAGGTGGTCTAATTATAAGAGCTAGCGTTTTGATACACAATATAAGTAGTCAACTTCCCAAGTAGTAATGCTTATTTAAATATGAGAGAATGAAGAAATATCGCACGTCACGAATTGATTGTTTTAAGCATCGTCAGTTTCGTGAACTTTATTTCATGGGAAATGCTAGAGATACATAATATACCTAATGACAAAACAAAACTCACTCTCTTTATTCTTTAAATAAATAGAACGTCGTAATAAATAGAAAAAACACGAACTAGACCCACAGCAAATACAATCATGTGTATTCATTGTATAAATGATTGTGTGTTGAAAATGGTACTGACAACTTCCCACATAAAAATTACCCTTGTAATATTGAATATACTCGTACCTTTGAACAATTACTTTAACCCGCTAGCACTTTTGACTTGCACCACCGTTAAAAAGAGAAAATTGCATTAAATTATAAGTCGGCGAGCAATCACGTTTTGTTTCCTGGCTCACAGATTTAACGGTTTGAATAAATCCAACTCTTAATTAAAGAAACTTAGGAGCTTATTGCCATAAATATAATAGCTTGTAGAGACATTTACACAAACGATAGACGTTTGTACTAATTAGTGTTCTAACTAACATTGTTTTCTTTAAAGCATTGCGAATAATTCAAGGATGAATAAGATTTTTATAATATTTACATTAATATAGCTTATTTGTGTATTAATATTCTGCAATAAATTACAAAATAATTTCTGCTAAAAACATTTCATGAATACAAAACAAAGCCACGTGTACTATTAGTATTAAGACTATATTTTTTGTGTCTGTCTAGTTTATTGTATAGTTTAATGCATTTGTAGAGCGATGACTTAAAAAGATCGCTGGATGGGGTATAAAGCATAGGGCGGAATCCAAGAAGCAGTGGTCTTTTTTCATTTAATTAGTCATCAGTTGAAATTTTAAATGGGATGAAAAATACATTTTATTTTATTGAAAACTAGAAACAAGCATTGCTTAAAAATAATAATCATGATTTATAGCTTAATACGTCCCGTCCGTGTGGTGACGGATTAAGAATACAAGTGTCACCACCCCATCTCCTCCCAAGGGTGCTGTAAAAGTCAACTAAGAGATATTGCACACACATAACATCCTCTGTGAGAGACGGAAAACTCGAAACTAAACCCTGTACCAACACGCCAGGTCAGCGTGGCAAAGTAGACCATAATCCCTCCTAAAGCGGAAAAGGCCCGTGCCCGACAGTGGGACGTAAATGGGCTAGAGAGACATTAAATTTTCATTGTAAATAAAAAAAATTCCATTGTTTCCACATGCAAGAAAACCTTGGGTTCAGAAAATTTAAAGATTTTGTACTTTTCTGTGCCATTAACGATCTAGCACCAATTGAAAGAAAAATGTCGTCCATCACTTGAACCGTTTTTCCCTGTACCCTATTGTCAGCTAAATAATTTGTGTAGAAAACACATTAAAAAGAATACTCTCATTCCACCAATTACTTTTAAGTGACACTTTTAGCATCTGTAAGTATCTTTTTGAAATCTCCTTTTTATTTAATTTAATTTCGGTGAAAGTTATTTTAGTGCCAGCGTAAACCTGAATTAGAAATAGTATAATTAACTTTTCAATACTTCCAAGACCTAAGAAATAAGGGATAGAATTTTGAAGCTCACTTAATTTTGTGTACGTTTTAATCCATTTTCTAAAAAGAAATACTAGATTCGTGCTAATCTTTTGCTTTTACGTCTATCTTCATTTCTTAAAATCTTCGAAACCTATTTGAAAAATTATCTGTTTATTGAATGGTTTAACTTCCATGTTTACCATAATACATTAAGATCTGATGACAGAGCTTAAAGAAATGTAACGAATTTTCTATCAACTAATATATTTTTAATTTATTGAAACTCAGTTTTTCACGAAATAATTAAAACTTGTTAGCAAAATAAAGCCGTTATAACATATTATGAAGACAAGAGTGTCAAAACTTATAAAAACTTAAAGCTGGCAACAACGTTAATGAACATTAATCAGTATATCAACGGACAGACAGACAGCCCTTTGTAAGCCTCTAAGTTTACCTATAAATTTATTGTTGTGAACTAAAGCGAAGTTTGTACTAGCTTCGCGATGTTACGCTTCTATACACAAGTTTTGAAGGGAAACCACTTTGATTGTTATAATAATATCTTTATTATGTAACTAGCTGTTGCCCTCAAGTTCGTACGCGTGGAACTAAGCCTTAACAAAATATGTAAAACTTTCTCCTTAAGCGCTTTATCTGTTCAATGAAACTGCATCAAAATTAGAGGCGACTTTAAAAATTTTAACTCACAAAAATAACGATTACGTTTTAATAATAAGTAAAGACAAAAACCACCTCCGTGTGGTGATATATTAAGAATACAAGTGTCACCATCCCATCTCCCCCCAAGGGTGCTGTAAAAGTCAGCTAAGGGATATTGGACACAGATAACATCTTCTGTGAGAGACGGAAAACTCGAAAATAAACCCTGTGCCAATACGCCTGATCAGCGCGGCACAGTACACTATAATCCCTCCAACGTGGAGGAGGCCCGTGCCCAACAGTGGGACGTAAATAGGCTGTAAAGAATAAGTAAAGATTTGTGAAACGGGATCTTAAACAAAAACAATTGTTAACAGGAAAATAGCACAGACCAGCCCTGCTGGTGTGCCACTGAGCATGACGTCTGTCTAAACTAGAGGAAAGGGGAAAGAAGAGGAAATATTTGACTGTATGTTTGTTTGACTTCATGAGCTCCAAAATCATAGGATCGATGTAAAAAAATATTATCGTCGCGTATGTTCATCTTCTCGAGTTAACAAAGACTATATTTTATATTAAAAAGAATAGGAAACGATACCATATTAGGAACACTGTAACCCAAGGTAATTTGTAACGCAAAATTTTGAAAATTATTTAATATCGTATTAAATAATGACTAAAGAGATCTTATAAGGGTTTCATTATCTTTTTTTTTTGTAAGGAACCCTACAAAATTATTTATAAAATGTCCAAGTATATTTAGTAATTGTAGAGTTGAGATGCGACGTGCGAAGAGCGGACGTCTGCTAGTAATCAGCTGCGCCGCCAAACAATGGCCTGTCGACGTCGGATTAAAAGTTTAACCTTACTGGACAAGGTGTGAGAGATTATCGTATCTTAGTTAAAAAATATAAAAGCGTGTTAATGATTTAATTTTAATGAAACTTAAAATAACTTATATTATAAAATGCCTCTGTAAAGTCGTTAATATGGGCATAATTGATTTAAACTAAATTTTTATTATTTTCTGATACTTCTTAACTCCGTGTGCACATAATGAACTTAATTATAGTGGGAAAAAATTATCACCATGAGCTGGACGTTTATTAAGTAAAAGCATAGCAAGTCAATAGCAAAAATTAATAAATTAATCCGTGTGCACTTATTTAACGGCTTTGTAACTGGTAAAGGTATGCAGTCGAGTTCTTGAAAAAAAATTAAAACTATTAAATTTATCGAAACAATTCCCCGTGCCGCGCACATTTTTAACGACTTGTTTAAAGTAATCATTTAATGTGACATACATACGTTCAGGCTTTTAAATAATGTAACATTCACAAACTGGCCTCATTTCACGGTGAAAATTTTTGTTTAGATATTATCCGGAGAGACTAAAATGACTATATTATTTTCAATATTTTTTGTTACCCGCTATCGCTTGTAACTTGATTAAATATCATCCTGACGCCTTCACTGATCTCTACTTTAGAATTTCGCCACTTGTCCGCGAAGGATTTATTGTGTAACAGCGTTATATCAAAGTTATTTTGTTTGTTTATTTCAACGAGATTAAATGAGTACGTGTGCTTGGAGTTTCATCCCCTTCAGTATTTTTCAACAGTGATTTGAGAACTTTTAGTTTTACACCCGACTAATACCAATCTAGTCTATATTGGACCTGTTTCCATTCTTGGGCAATAATTACGGTTAGAAAAAATATTTTCAAAAATTTTGGATATTCTCTTTCTACCTCTCTCTGCAGCCTTTTAACGTCCCACTGTTGGTCACGGTCCTCCTCCACTTTTGGAAGGGATTATGGTCTACTGTGCCGAGCTGACTAAGTTTATTGGCATAGGGTTTAATTTTGCATTTTTCTAAGATATTTCTTGACTTTTTTGCCATTATTTTAATTTCAGACATTAAATATTTGTGTGTTTTACATAAATTAATTATAACCCCAACTGGGAATCAAATCAAACTACGTTACAAGGCTTCTTTAAATATGATTATATTCAAGAATAAAGACTTCCTTATATAAACAACAGTGTATTTATTTAAAACAAACTCAAGAAATATACAATAAGAACATTAAAACAAAACGAGTCTGTCATCACTCAAAGAGGCTTCATTTCTTAATGCGTTTGGACAAAAGTAGCGCCAATCGCGACAAAAACAATGGAGTATCAAAGAAACGAATGGCTGCCGATTTTCTTAATTAAAAACGTCTCACTATTGGGACAATGAATGGTGAGTACTTTTACAACTCGCGATTGGCAAATAACAGAAAAAAATCGTGGTGATATTTTATTTGCTTGTCACTTTTGTTTTTGTTGAAGGCTTTTTACATTTTTAACACGCTTTTATTAGCTCGGTATATCAATGTATTAATCTACGTAACGAGATCTTTGAAAGTAATTTTCACTCACTTGCAGTAGTCGGATAATATATTGTGAAATTATGCACACATGCTAACAATGCAATAATTTAAACAAAATTTCAGCATTTTCAAGTGTGTTTTTATTTTCGGACCAAGCAATATATTTAAAAGGAATATAATGAATGTGTTTTAATGTTTTGAAATAGACATGTTTTATAACCTGTGCATATAATTAATATTTCCATGATTATTTACCACCTTTGGTTAATGTAAACAGATTTCAATAATGCATTATTCATAGTTTGTAAAGATAATAGATTTTGAGACGAAATTATTCAGATATATAAAGACTACTACACTTTTCTCACTTATTACTAAAATCAAAGCTCATGTTTACAATCTTTATTTACTTACATAACTCTACTACTAATTAAAGAATATATGACGTTAGTCGTGCCGTTTCCAAAAATCGTATGGTAGTCGTATCGGGCCTTATAAAGCTTATGTATTTTTTTAATTAAGAGTCATCTAGTATTGTATTGTCATTAGTTCTACTGTTAAAGCTTTAATATTTATAGAATACTCTAGAGGGCGAGCTTGTAGGAACCAATTAGCAATATAATGAAGTTAGATAATCATTGTTTTGCATGTTCGCGTCCATTAGATTTTTTGTATATTCTCTGTCAAATTAATTAAGTGTAAATTATGTTTACATAGGAATAGTTAGGTTAATAAACTACCCAGCTTAGGTTGTCTAATGATTTCAAAATAACTAGTTGTCTAGTTTTTACAGCTTTTTCATCTCCGTATAAGGTCCAGCTGATCTTTAGCTAACTTTGAAAAAGCATGTAAATATTTGCATATTTATTATGTAATAGCTGTTTGTTACCCGCGAATTCGTATGCGTGGAATTAACAATATTTTCCCCGTTTTTGCAATATTTTTCAGTAATGCTATGCTCCTTTTGGTCGCAGCGTGATGTTATATAGCCTATAGCCTGCCTCTATACAAGTACTATCCTACACTGAAAGAATTTTTCAAATCGGGTTAGTTGCTGGGATTAGCGCAAACAAACAAAAAATACAATAACTTAATAAACTAAATTATAATGGAAAAAATGATAACCATAAGCGGGACTTGAACCCGCGACCTCGGAATGCCGTTCCGTCGCTCTCCCAACTGAGCTATTATGGTCCACGCAAATGTTTACCAAATCTTCCACTACAATCATCTCAATGCGAGTTTTAACATCGTGCGATGTTTTTTCGTACAACGCCATCTATGGAGCGGTTTGCACCAACTCCATCAATCGATCAGTTAGCGTTCTTTACAGAACACAATTGGACCGAAGTAATGGCTGTACTTGTATTTCCGCTTATGGTTAACATTTTTTCCATTATAATTTAGTTTATTTAGTAAAAGCATAGCGAGTCAATCGCAAAATATTAATAAATTAATACAATAACTTTTTAATTTAAGCATGTTGTTAAAAATTACACACTTGCTATTTACAACCTAATAAAATAATATAGTTTTATATTCCATTAGTATTGTGAAAGACTCGATTTTCGTCTAAAAATATTGTTTTATTTATGACCACACTTTGTATTCTTTTCTTAAGGCCAACTTAATTATTAAACTACAAAGTTATGTAAACTAAGTGCAACTATTCGACATAAATCTTAAAACATTAGAATTAAAAGCGTGTTGCAGCGAGAGAGCCAAATTGGAAAATTCCCGAAGTGTCTGCCATCCCATTGATTGTTCCCCGACAATAGCAGTTCAGGAGCGCACTAATCTTTTCATTAAAAACCGATTATGCGCTGCATGGCCCGTTGCACTAATAGGAATAAAGAAACAGGCAAATTTATTAAAACATCCACTACAACTTTATTACAAGAGCAAAAGATTGAATATTGAAATTGATAGGCGTAAATATAAATTAGTTTTGGCCAAGCACCCTGCAATATGCTACCCGGTATATCTGACAGGATGCGATGACATTTCAATTTGAATTCTTGTTGCGAAAAACTGAGATGTTATTAAAAAAAGTTTCTCGGACGGGAATATTTGATTGTTGATTACACCTCAACGAATGGCGTATTTTTATTAATATGGTTTTGGAATTAATATCGATTGTGATATGATATTGGCTTCGAGATATAAGATACGCTTTATTTGTGATGCATTTTTAACAGATATAAATAGTCAATGCGTATTTGAATATTATTATCTATACTAATAATAAAAACCTAATAATAATAATGGGATAAGGGCAGGAGGATGATGATACTAATAATAAAAACCAGAAGAGTTTGTTTGTTTGATCGCGCTAATTTCAGGATGTGAAAAAATCTTTCAGTGTTGGATAATTCATTTATAATAACTCACGCTGTGTCTAATTGGAGCAAAGCAACAATAAGAAATGTTGCAAAACAGGAAAAAAATTCTAAATTCCACGCATACGAAGTCGCGCGCTACCGCTCGTCTATTTATACTACGCACATCTGCCTCTTATTTTTAGACCTCGTGTTATTTTATCAGTTATCGGTCTATAATTTGGACTTATACATGCTGATAATCTGAACATTTAAAAAAATTAAAAAAAAGCAAGCGGGACTTGAACCCACGACCTCGGAATACCGTCCGTAGCTCTGTCAACTGAGCTTATTGCGGTCGTGCTAACAGTAACCAATTGTATTCTGTAAAGAATACTAGGTGTCTGGTCGAGATTGTTGCAAAACATTCTCGATAGATGGCGTTGTACGTCAAAATGCGATGTAAGCTCAATCGAGTGACGATTGTGGTGGTCTAATTGGTTACTGTTAGCACGACCGCAATAAGCTCAGTTGGCAGAGCTACGGAACAGTATTCCGAGGTCGTGGGTTTAAGTCCCGCTGGCGGTGATAACTTTTTTCACCACAATTTTTATTAAGTAAAAGCATAGCAAGTCAATTGCAAAATTAATAAATTACTTTAGTAAAAAAAAGAACAAATTAAACAATAAAAAGAAAATTTAATCTAATAATTCTCAATCGATGTTTTTTTTAAACGTGTTACTTTCTTAGAGCTACCTAAAGGAACCTATTAAACCCCTACAATAGTAATATGAATTTTAGTTGTGACACACATTACCTAGATAGATAAAAGAGTAAAACCACTAAGGTAAAAACAGTTACGAGTTAGTTTGGAGTGGCAGCTCTATGCTACGTAGAAGTTTGTTCTAGTTCTCAACATAAATAGTTTAGTTTTTTCTGTTGTATTTTATTAGGCTTTCAGCTATGCTTTAATTATTTACAGACTAGCTGACCCCACAGACGTTGTCCTGTCTTTACGATGATTATTTAATTCGAATTGGTATATAATTAAAAAACAAAGTGTGTTTATTATTCTGTTACTTTATGATATACAATATTCTTAGTATTTTTTTCTTGCGCGTACATAAATAGTTTTGTTGGTATTCCGATTATATATCCGATTATATTAGCACTGCACTGGTCAAAAATAAAATAAATAAATAAATATTCATGGACATTTCACACAACGTCCTCTGGTCCCAGGCTAAGCTTATATGCTTGTATTATGGGTACCAGAATACGGATAGAATACATATACTACTTTTCTTTTGTAAACACATACTTATAATAGATAGTAAACACCCAGACGCAGTTCAAACATTTGTATGACATTTATAAATATAAATATCACACAAATGATTGTCCCATACGGAAATCGAACCCGCGACCTCGTGAACGGCTTCGTTACATGAACCACTCAACCACGAGGCCCGCTTTATAATGTCCAATAATCTTTATTTCTTCTATCTACCTTATTTTAACGTGACGAATTACAAACAGTCGTTAGACATATTAGTTTTGTATTGCATATATACCTTTGCCACAAAATGTCATAGACTACCCACAACCCGGATATCCGGTGTAAGTTTAGACCGGTAGTAGAATCCAACTATCCGGTCTAATTTATTCAAATAACGCAAACACACTGTGTCCAGGTACAAATAAACCAAACTATTCTACCATTATAATTGTCTATATTCTTTAGACTAGTAATTGTGTGATATTTGTATTTATCAGATTAACATTTGTACTGCTTCTGAGTGTTTTCTATGTACTATATGTATGTAATAAACAGGTATATGTATCTGTATTCTGGTAGACATAACACAAGCGACATAAGCTAAGTTTGGGGCCAGAGGATATTGTATGATAAGTCCCTAAATGAATACTCTAAAGATATATTTGTCGTAAAAGAGATACTACAATAAAAATCTTCAAACTCTCCCATTATTTTTCTTACAACAATCTATGTAAGGGCTCTTTGAACACATAAAAACTAAATAATTGTGTAAGGGCCATTATCTAAACACTATCACGTACAATCTCCAGAAAATATCTCATTAACAAAAGACCCACTTATGAAACTTCACCAATCTTAAAATAAAACTTACACGTTGACAAACATTTGACCAAAATACATATATCCAACTTAATAAAAACCATTACTTTTTAGGACTCCGTAGCAAAAGCTAAAACGGGACCCTG
This sequence comes from Orgyia antiqua, assembly GCA_916999025.1. NCBI lineage: Eukaryota > Metazoa > Arthropoda > Insecta > Lepidoptera > Erebidae > Orgyia > Orgyia antiqua. The sequence goes on along the minus strand of OU779867.1, from coordinate 33,610,085 downwards.
TTACTGAGACTTCAGTGTCCGTCTGTCATCAGGCTGTATCTTTGGAACGATAATAGCTAGAGAGCTAAAAGTTTCCCAGTTTGATGCTCTAACTGTTAGAGCATCAAACTGGGAAACTTTTAGCTTTGTTAGAGTCTAACAACAAATATAACATTGATCATCATTGTTCTGTTGTCCTTATTTCGTTCTCTCTCTCTCCAAACCATTTACGTCCCACTGTTGGGCACGGGCCTCCCCCACTTTCAGGGATTATGATCTACTGTGCCGCGCTGACCAGACGTGTTGGCACAGGGTTTATTTTCGAGTTTTCCGTCTCTCACAGAAGATGTTATCTGTGTACAATATCCTTAGCTGACTTTTACAGCACGCTTGGGAGGAGATGGGGTGGTGACACTTGTATTCTTAATCCGTCACCACACGGAGATTATTTCGTTATTTGGTCCACGAATATTTATTATAATTATGATTATTATAACAACTGTGTTCACCAGCCACTTCGGTGTGCTAACCTTCCGGGCTATGTAACATGTATACTTGGCTCTATTTCTGACTTTTTTTTAATCTAAAAGAAGGCGCCCATTGTTGTTCTAAAACGATTTTATTAATTTTATTATATACCGAACCCTCGGCGTGCTAGAAGAAGTTGTTATGATGAGTAAAGTGTAAGACAGAGGTCTTACACTTTACTCATCATAACAACTTCTTGCTAACACGTTTCTACTAAGATTTGTTATCTTTTACATGTTTACGAAGAAAGCTCATGTTAAGTTGGTTACTACTTGGTTGTTATGTCAAGTACTCTTGTCGACACAATCTTTTATTTGTACATACTTGAAGTAGCGAGTTCTGGAGATATTTTGGTGAGATAAAAGAGACTAAATTCTGTTATTAAAGAGTGCCTATTGTTATTCTTTTTTTTTTCGCTTGTGGCAACCCACTAGTTTATGCGGGAGTGCGAACGGTCTGGTGGCACTTTGCCCCCCCGCAGGGCCCCGGGCAGGGGTCGTCGCCGCGCAGTATCCGGCCGCCGTCCCTCCCGACGAGGTGGTCACGCGCGGCGCGTCAGTATCCCGAGACCCGCCGCGGCAACTGTGGCTGTCGGTCACGGCAACGCGACAGGGAGACCTAATGCTCCCCCAGTCGGGTCGGGCCCCGATTAACGGGGCCACCCCCCGCCGGGTCATGGTAAAGCTCAAGGCACCATCGTGGCCCGGCAGGGCAGAAGGCGATAAGGAAAAAAAAAACCCACTGGCTTAGCGGATTATTGCCAGGCTCATGTAATGGCTTTTTATTGTTATTCTTTTAATCTAGCTAAAAATAATGTATGTCCGTATGTCAATTAACCAAAAAAACCTGTCAAGTACGAACTGGACTCGCACACGAATAGTCCCGTGCTATTAGTGCATAATATATTCGCCATATCAACCCAAATACCCTCAAATAACGGGATAAGGTTAGGAGAAGGATGATGATGGGTATTTGCTGCCGTGACATCAACTAATATCCTTTTGGTACGGCACTTGAAAAATTAATTCACAATTACAGTGTCAAACGCCATTAACCTCTTTCATTACTCTTTAATCCATCTTAACAGGCACAAATACTACAGTTATGTTTTACTTCTAAACTTCTTAGTAACGAACGCCTCAACAAAATATTCACAAACAGTCTGTCCAAAAGTTGTTTGTTTAGGATCAGGATATCAAGCAAAACATTGAATCAACAATTTAAATATTCAGTAAATTATAACTTGGGATAAATAATTGAGGTCACTCATTGATTTAAGTGGGTAAAAGGAGTTAAGTTTCAATGGCAGAATGGATTTCACCAGATAGTATCCAGAGGGTAGATGAAGCACTTGACAAGTCATTTCCATAATTAACTTAATGAAAAAGATCTCAATAATCAATTAAGCCAATCTGTGAAGGCTTCAACTCACACAGAGTGGAAAAGCTTTTCATAATATTTAGGCCATAATTAATTGTAATTAGAGCATTGTGTCTTTTTTCTGAAATTCTTTCATATTGTTTTTCATACAGTCTATCCATTTTATGGTTTTCCCTTATCCTTAATATTTTGGGTTGGCGCAACATATCTTTTTCTTTCATAGTCTTCTGTCTAACGTCATATCCGAGTAACTCTTCTTTCATGTCTTCAGTCACATATGCGATCCATCTTTTCTTAGGTTTTCCTCTAGACGTTTTTCCTTTCACTTCTATTTGCAGAACTCTCCTAACGATATTACTTTCCTCTCGTCTCATTACATGACCACACTACGACAGCCATAAAAGATTTGAAACAATAGTAAATTAGTAACATAATACGCAAATGTCAATCTTTTAGACAACTATCCTCTCAATTAATTCAATAATTGAAGCCAAAGTGAACTAACTACTTAATTGTTTAATCTGCATCCTGTACTGTATTGTAATAACGGCTAGTTTTCGATAGGTCTCGCTTCCAAAATTTTGTAGGTATCATATATTAGCCCAAGTTATAAGCTTCTAGACGTTGCTTCACTAATGTACGTGATTAATGATCCATTGAATGGAGATGTATTAAGTACTAAATTTAGCTTCTATTTGATATAGATTATAGAGTTGTTAACTATTGTTAGCGTGGGATAGTTAAATATCAATTTATTAATTGATATTCTGTATTACTTACTCGAGTTATTTAATTAAATAAAACCACTTTTCACGAGTTCTATATCCTTTTTTACATAACATTATGATATTTGATTTGTAGTCTTTTGTTACAGTACACGCTATCACAAACATTACACAACGCTATGATTGCTGTACTTGGATTGGACTGAAAGAAGAAGTTTTAGCATTGATTGCTCTATTTTGTCTATATTGTATATGTATTCTTTCTGTACTATTAATTACTATATATCCACAAGTTTATTTGAAATTATCAATTCAAAAATTGCGTTTGTTGCAAAAACCATAACTATTGTATAAGATTAATTCGTGAAAATATAGGTAACTATCCATCTCGCCAAATCCTTTTAAATCGTACCAAATACCAACTATTAAATTACAGCATGGAAGCCAACCGATCTTGAAGTGGAAGCTTAAGTCACGGCTCCCTTAACTTAGTTAAGTTAACTTGATCTAAGTTACCTCTGGTCACTGATCCGACTTGGAACGCAAATTATACGGTTAAGCTATAACTTATGAATATATGTCAAATTGTATGATATTGACTTAAGTTGTGTAAGACAGAGTTTAGAGAATAGGTGCGGTTTGTTAGTTTACAGTAAGTTTTAGAGAATTAGGATAATAATAGGAATTTAATAAGGCGGTAGAGATATTTCGTTTATTTGTTAGCTCTAATCTAAGAATGTCTGTATGTATGGTGATTAACAATACAAACCCCATTTCCTCTCCAGGGTTTTACGGCACCCTGAATCCAGCAGCCTGCCAAGGTATGTTGTTCACGGATGACATCCTCTATGATATATAAAATTCTCGATAATAAATCCTATTCCAACGCGCCTGGTCTACGCGGCATAATAGACCACAAGCTCTTGACAAGTAAAGGAGGGCCGTGCACAGCAGTCAATGTAGTTGAAAGAGAGAGAGAGAGAGAGAGAGAATAATAATTTAATATGGCTGAAGAAATATTTTATTTATTTGTTTGTAATCTCTGGATATCTGAATGGTGATTAAGAATACAAGTATCACTACTTTATTTCTTTCACGGACAGAAGGTATAATAAGCAGATAACATCATCTATGAGGTACCGGAAACTCGAATCTCTACTCTGGTTAGATTAAACCTGGAATGAGTCTGAATGGGAATCATATCGACGAACTCTTGCAAAATCATCATCACCATACCTACAACGCTGTAAACTCCATCAAAATTAAAAAACATTAAACGTGTTAAATATAATATATTGCAGGTGTTGTGTTGACGAAAATCGTTAAGTTTTAATTGTCCGGCTCGACAGCTGTGACGTAATAACAGTGACGTCATACAAACATGTACGCGGCATTAAAGTATGCGTGTACACTGTATCTTGTTGCGACATCAAGTGGTTAGTGCAGACGAGCGTTTTATTTCTCATCGATGGATATTTTTTTCGAATGTGGATACGAATTTAAAATTGTTTTACAGAAAAAATCAAATAGACATACAGACAGACAAACACCCCCAAGGTGATGCGCGTACAAACATACAGGCAGACAAAAATTATATAAACCATTATTTGGACTTCTTTACGCCAATAAAGACCGTCTATCTAATTATTTTTGCTCAAAGAGCAGAGATCGACTTTTTATATTTTTATTAAATAATGTGTAGAAAATTGAGCAAAGATCGAGCGTTTGTCCATCACGTATGCACATCCCGGCACACTTAACAAGCGCGATTCAGTCGTACTCGCCACATCCCCGTTTGTTTTACTCCTCGCAATTAAACCACGCGAGTGACGTGGATTGTCGCCTCTCGGGGAACTTGGGGAAAAAATAGGGGAAATTCACCACAAAAAAAGTACTTTTTACCCGCATTATGTGAATGATGCTTTGTAGTGGAGTACTTTATTGGACTATAGTTGTTTTGCGTTGTTATTGCGATGTAGTGTTGTTAGTTAGACGCTTTCTTTATAGCGTAATTTAAAATCTATGCCTATAATATAAAGGATCTCAAAGAGGTATGCTTAGATCGTAGCAGATCTATATGCTTTGCTTACCCTACTGGAAAAGAGCGTAACGGTATATTATGGTAGATAGATTGGTTGTAAAGTATCTATATTTTATTTATATGTATGCTTACAATATTATTAAACCTATATTTATTTCCTGATATTATACAACCATCGTCATGGTAGCAGAGAGCCATTGGATGCAAACGGAACAAGACCGCGTGTTGTGCCGTCCGGCAGTGGACGGAGATGGATGGCTGTATGGACATAACCAAAAATATTAAAAAGTTTCTGTTGTCTAAAACGCCAAAAACTTGTATAATTGTATATCATAACTTGACCATTTTAAGTCCTATTTTCGCATGTAAAATGTGTATCTCTAGGGCGTAATTCAGTGCAAGAGATATTGTTTATTTCATATTCTCAGATGTAAAATATGTAAAGACACTTCTCTTAAGAAATTTACATTTAAAAGTTTAGTATATTTTAACTGGTCATCGAATAATCTACAGTATTTTAGGCTACCGCGTGAAGCCATTTGGGAAATCTCGAACATTCTCGCCACTCTGTAGCACAACCGCAACGAATTTAATCTGAATGTGTACGTAAAGTGTTTAGTCTTAACTTTAGTACTTCACATGTTAGTCGTGAGTAAACTTGCTGAGTACAGGATTACTTAGAACTAAGTCATTGCTCTAAGTACGGCTGTTATTAGCGGGTTTCTTACTAAGTATAGAATTAAGTCTTTCGTTAAATGAAGTAATCTCTTCTCTATATGAGTCTCGAATTTACATAGAAGTCTTTAGTACAAGTCTTTAGTTTAGTAATCCGTTTGCTTCTCAAATACCTCATTAATAGATGTTGAAAATCTTTACGTCTGGTGTAGATTGATTATATACGTGACTTCAAACGCGTGGAATTCAGAAATTTTTCTCCCTTTTTTCAAACAATTTTCACTAATGCTTCGCTCCTATCAGTCTCAGCGTGATATTCTATAGCTTATAGCCTTCCTCAATAAGTATACTATCCAACACTGATATTTTTTTTTAATCAGACCAGTGGTTTCTGAGATAAAGGCTTTCAAATAAACAAACTCTTCAGCTTTATAATATTAAGTATAGAAGTACGAATATAGATAGAGAGATGATACACTTTTGTTTTCCGTAATTGTTTAGTTAGTAATATAATTTCCCAGTTCATGTGGCTAGCGATAACTATCAGATTTTTTTACAAGAGATAGACTAGATAACTTTTAGATAATTGTTTGACCCGTGATTTGACCGTAACACCTTGACACATAATGTCTTTCCAATTCATCCGTTAGCATTTCAACAAGAATGTATAAACATGTTCTTGTAGATTCATAAAATAAATAGTATCCTACTAAAATTATAATTATGAAAGTTTGTGAGTATGGGTGTTTGTTACATTTTCACGCAAAATCTACTAAATGTAAGTTAATAAAACTTTACGATAATGTAGCTTTTACATCAGAATAACATAGGCTACTTTTTATCCCAAAACAATGCAATGTTCGCGAGGGATGATAAAAAACGAACAGATTTTTTATTCTTTTTACCGCAGCTAGTAGAAAATATTCTTTCTGTTTTATCTCTATTCTTCAATTATTTAAATAAATCCAGTGTTATACTAAATTCCTCGCAAAAAGTAAACACGCATATAAAAGTCAAATCCTTTCCAAAGTCGAACAAAACTGTATCACGTATCCTTTCTTATATCCTTAATAACGAAATAAAATGATATACGGCGCTGTGGTTCGTACCAGCGCCTATTCACTCATATATTATGTATGTATAGCCATCATGTTATTAGCATTGCGATCCCGGCAGCACGTACAGCATATATTCAACATTAACAATTTAAAATACCCATTTTATATCAGAAGTCGTGGGCTTGAAAAATTAGACATACTTTTCATTATTTTTATTGCCTTTATTTAACGGTCCCATATGTACCCATCCCATCCGATTTACGTCCAACTATTGGGTAAGCCCGTGCCCAACACTCGGACTCTTTTCTTCGGGGGGTTGTTTTTTGGTCTGCCGCGCTGACCACGGGTGTTAGCATAGTATTTAATTTACATGCTTAAAATTTCAATATTAAATGTTCTCTGTTCTAGCTACATTTGTTACCTATGTAACCTTGTAACGGAGCCTTTGAAAGTGATTTTCATCCACTTGCAATGATATCATATTAATGCACACATCATAGAACTAAATGGCTACTGAGAGTTCTGACTATATTATTTTTTTATTCTCTAAGGATTTAGATGGGTGTCTTTGTAGTCTCTCGTGACCATGGTAAATGCAAAGTCTCCGAAATATCAGGCTAAAATTTAAAACAAATACACGCGTCTAAATCCGTGAAAAGTAGTTTTATTTAATATTTTTCTCTATTTCCCATAATTCTATCAAAGTTCTCATCAATGCAATGATTTGGTTTTCATTTTAACATTTTTAACCTCGCAACGGCTACCTAAAGATACTATTTACTTTTTCCACGAATAAAAAATCTAAATTACATAACTACTTATATATTGGAACGCGAACAATACTTCAGGCTTTTCCACTATTTGTCACTGCCTGCCTCATAAATGTTTCATCACAGCCTTAGCTCTCTCGGGTACGTTTTATAAAACTATTCTCTTGCGAACTCATTCGCTCTTACGTATATCGAGACAAAAGTCATTTTACAACGTATTTTATTGTATTGTACACCTATGGTGTTAGTAGATATACTTTCTATCGTTTTCGAGTTCTGTTTTTACCCGACTTTTAAGAAAGGGTTATGTTTAGGTTATGTCTTATATAAACCATGTAAGTTTAAACGTAACATAAGATATTTGTTGAATTTTTTATTATTTCTTATCTTCTAAACGGATAAGTCGATTTTTACATGGACTGTTTACTCAACGTCCTCTGGTCCCAAGCTAAGCTTATATGCTTGTGTTATGGGTAGCAGATACATTTACTACTTTTGTGTTGCAAATAAATACATATAATAAAAACCTAGACGCAGTACAAACATTTGTATAACAACAATTATAAATATCACACGAATTATTGTCCCGAGCGGGAATCTAACCCGCGAACTCGTGAACGGCAGTCCGTTACATAAACCACTCGACAAAGAGGCTCGTCTCAAGGTCGTGTTAATAGATTCATGAAAATAAAAACAAAATGTTGGAAGTTAGTACTGAAATAGTTAAATATTCTTACCAGTTAAGAAACTCTAAATAAATAACCGAAATCAAACGTATAGAATAGGTTATGCCGTGTTAACCATCCGAAAGTTTCAAACATAAATATTATAACAAGATAAAATGAGAATAAAATAAGGTCTTTGTCGCATAACATAGCGTCATGTCAGTGTCGTATCGGACTGTTCGTCAATATGTCCGACGTAGCCATCTTGCTAGGTGGGGCTTCCGACCGATTTGGTGCGTATTTTACTTTTCACTGCGCTCGGTCCCATTGACCGAGAGCACGGGAAGGGTTCGTGTTGAACACAGTTTCTCAAACTTATGGTAAATTGTACCCTAGTAAGTCAGAATCTAGAATTCCTTAAAAAAGTTGAACCCGAAATTTACTTATTATCTTTTGCTATTGACATGTTTTGCTTTTACTTAAAGTTAAACTCTTTAATTAATTGATGAAAAATACGGTTCTGATTTAACTCACTTCAGCAATTCACATACACAGATAACTTGGTTTATGACGGACGGAAAACACGAAAACAAACTATATGTTAACACGCTTGGTCAGTGTGTGCCGCACTGACCAAGCGTGTTAACATATAGTTTGTTTTGGTCAGTGCGGCACAATAGACTGTAATCCCTCCCAAAGTGGAGGCCCCTGCCCAACATTATAACGTTAATGGGTTGGATAGAGAGAAAGAGAGAAGCAAGTCACGGGGACTATTTACGATCCCTAAATGACCCTCAAATTGAAGAAGAAACTCCATAAAAGCGGTGACAAACCACATTATCTTTTATGGTGCCTCAAGCTCGGCAACGAAAGTGAAGAATGAACACGAATACAAATTGTAGAGGTGAAAATGTTGATAAGGATTTGTAGTATCATGCAAATGGATAAAATAAGAAGTAAATATACTAGAGGACATCTAATAGTAATAACCTATGACTTAAAAATTGAGGAATGAGGATTTGCTTTGGCATGGTCATGTAATGAGACGATAGGAAGGAAGTATTTCAAAAGTCATTTATGTGGCATGCTCCCAAAAATAAAGAGGTCTATCTCAGGTGGCACTTGAGAAACAGTTTGAGAAACCTTGTCGTAGAGTATTAATTGTGTTTGTGACGGTCTAATTGTTCCCTTTTTGGTATGAATCGTCCTTTTAGAGTTGCTCGTGTGGATGCACAGTTTTTATGTAAAGGATACTTGGTATCACAGTTTATCTACTTTATGCATAAATTCACAATATTAATATTATAAGTTACAAAATGTTTCAATGATCAAAAATAAAGTACTCTTTTTTTTTCAAAAACCAAATGGTGTCATAGATAAATGATTTAATTATTTATCTGTTTAGATGCACTTCTTCCAAGGCTAAAATTAAATACTGAGGACACAAATCGTAACTAACGCATTATATTTCGGAGCTGGACAAAATATACGTAAAATATACGTACAAAATATACGTCTTAGTTATCACCAGCTCTTAGATTAAAACAATTTTTTTTCTACAAAATTATCTAAGTAACATTTTTTATATTGAAAACTTTTTTTTGTCACTTCAAAATTATTTCTAATTAAATGGATACTTAATTCTACCCAAAATTCATTATTTCCCTATAAATATGAAAACTTGAAATCCCAGTTGAAGCCTCACGCCAAATCAACAGCAAACAAAGTATAAATCTTAGTTACAAACTCATTTAACATAATATCGTAAATTGAGCTCTAAATTGCTAGCAACAAGAATTAATATCATAATATTACGTAGTATAATTCTCCACAATGCTGAGTGATACGCCTTAACAAATGAATTATTTATTCAGTGGAGAAATTAACATATCAAGAGAATGGGAGAATACCTTCATGTGAGAAGAAATGTTGACATTCAACCAATATATTGAAAATATATTCTACATTTGCCGTCCAACGTCATATCTTTTACGATATTCATTTAAATTACTTACTGTAAAAAGCAGTTATAATCTATATTTAACGTGTAAGCTAACTAAGGTATATAATTTAATAAAAAAGAATGCTATATACCGGGTGCTTCAAAAAAATGTATACACACTTTGAACTTCCATAGAAAATTTATTTACCGTTCTACAAAGTTAAATTTCAGGAAAATAGAAAGCTGAAAGTCCAATGTAAATGAAACATAAATAACAAATGTTAATACTGTTCAAATTGGTGACCTGCAGCATCAATACAATTCTGAGTACGAGTCACCACTGATTCTGTACATCGTATCAAAACGTCCAATGAGATTTCTCTACACACTGCTTGAATCTCATTCCAAAGAATGTCTAGGTTACGTGGTTTACGTTTGTACACCTCATCTTTTACTGTGCCCCACAAGAAGAAATCCAGCGGTGTAAGGTCTGGAGAGCGTGCTGGAAACTCGATTGGCCCCCTGCGTCCTATCCACTGGCCTTTTCTTGTGTGACCTCGTGGTGGAGTGGTTTATATAACGGACTGCTGATCATGAGGTCTCGGGTTCGATTCCCGGTCAGGACAGTCATTTGTTTGATGTTTTTAATTGTCATACAAATGTTTGTACTGCGTCTGGGTGTTTACTATGTATTATAAGTATGTATTTACAAAAGAAAAGTAGTCTATGTATTATATCCGTATTCTGGTACCCATAACACAAGCATAATAAGCTTAGCTTGGGACCAGAGGACGTTGTGTAAAATGTCTATGAATATTTATTTTTTTATTTATTTATTTGTTATTTATGTTTCATTTACATTGGACTTTCAGCTTTCTATTTTCCTGAAATTTAACTTTGTAGAACGGTAAATAAAATTTCTATGGAAGTTCAAAGTGTGTATACATTTTTTTGAAGCACCCTGTACACATAAATAGCTTTTGAAAACACCCTATTGAATTTGATAATTTTTGCGACATTATTATGGGTACAGCAGGTTTCCCTTAAAAGATGGACATATGCCCTCGCGGACTTTTTTGAAGAACTATAGGTAACAAACAATTCCGCCATACATTAGTTTGTTGTACCTCACATAGATAAGGCAGCGTTTTCATTTATAGCTCGCACACGTCCGAGTTTCTCAACAAATTTAATCGTATCTCATCCAATATACTATAGCAAACCCCAACAAATTATGCAAAAAAAGCTATTCTCTTGAACCATTCTATGTATAAAAAAAAACCGCATCGAGATCCGTTGCGTATTTTTGAAGATATAAGCTCACATAGGGACATACATACAAAAATTACGACTTTGTTTTATAAGAAGTAAAGATAAAGATAAAGATTAGCTGTTGCCCTCCACTTCGTACGTGTGAAATTTAGAAAATTTTCCTCATTATGTAACATTATCGGTTGCAGCGTGATGTTATATAGCTTATAGACCTCGACAAATGTACTATCCAACACCGAATGATTTTTTTCAAATTAGACCCGTGGTTCCTAAGATTAGCGAGTGCAAACAAACAAACAAACTCTGCAGCTTTATAATATTTAGTATAGATGTTTTCAACCGTGGTAGCTTGTACACAATTTTAAAAGACCGTATCTTGTTGTAGGTATTCTCAAGGTGTCAAGCGAGAATCTTGTGAGAGATGTTCCATACGATTTTCAGCATCAATTTATTAATTATCATAAAAACATACCGTGAAAATTATGTAGTCTTAGCGTATCATCAAATTAAAACTATAAACGTGTGTTGTAAGAGAGACAACCTAAACATTTATGGTCGTATTCATAATGACTTATCGGAGGTTTAAACAGAGATTTTATCGGAGCGATAATAAACGTTTCAGCGTAAAAAGACTATTATGAATACCAAGTTTAGACAATCTTCGCGACCCAATTTTAGAGAACTTTTAAACCTCCGATAAGTCATATGAATAATATTTAGAATCCGATAAACCATTACAGTATACTTGTCATCCGTTATATGTAAGTAAAACAATCTACTATCTCTAGCTATCACCGTTCATGAGATGCAGCCTGATGACAGAGAGACCGATGTCTCATTTTACGTACTTTAAAATAAACAATCGCTACATGAGTCCCGTTATTGAATACCACATCCATATTTAGTAAGTTCATGCACAGACATGAAGCGTTGTTAATCCCACCGCTGAGACGCGGTTTTACTAAATTGAAATTTGCTGTTGCCACTCGTACACTCGCATTGTACTATTTACAATTGACTATTTGTACTATCATAAAGCACCATTGTCGGTTGTTTAACGTTTGAAACATAAAGTAATAGTTTGCAGATTCTTCTTCTCTCTCTATTTCTGTAGCCCATTAACGTTCCACTGTTGGGCACGGGCTTCTGGCACTCTGGGGGGGGTTTTGGTCTACAGTGCTGAGCTGACTACGCGTATTGGCAGAGGGTTTATTTTTGAGTTTTCCGTCTTTCACAGTGGATATTATCTGTTCACATTGTCATAGAAAGAAGCACTTAAGCTGCTCTTGGTGGTTTAGCCACGTGAAGAGGATGAATTGTATATCATTAAAATTTGGCTAAGTTCGGCTTGTTAGTAATATTCGGGTATTCTTTTGGCCGAAAATAATAAAGGCATTACAGTAAGTGAAACTGCAGGGCATAGCTAGCAAAATATACAAGTAATTAGAAAGCTAACTGCTCAAAATTCTATATAATTTAACAAATATTCAACAAAAGACATCCGTGGGATTCGGCTATTCCACTCAATTACACCACAAAAGGTTTAATTGCTCCTACTATCATCACGATCACTCCAACTACCCACCCTATGACAAAATCAATGGTTATGTATTAAAATGTAGTAATTTTCAATCAAGATGTCGATTATTTCCACTATTCGTCACTAAGGGTTAGGAAATTATTATCCTCCCTTGTGTTTAGGGTCCGTAATGACTTGTGGGGATATGTTATTAGTTTATTTTTGTATATATTTACTAACATATTTTGTACAGAACAATTTTGATAAATATTACCAATCTATATCTTTATCGAAGTAAGCACAAAGGACTAAGATTTTTTTTTGTGTTCCTTCGCACCCTAGCCGTGTAGTATGTGCCTTCTGCCTTGGCAAAGAAGGAAGGACTAACTGCCTTAAATACTAAATTTAAAAAGGCATATTTGTGTTTGTAATGACTTTATTTAATTTTAATAGATTACAAACACTCGGAATAATTTTTCGACATAAAATCTCACTATGCATTTAACCCGACCATTCACACCAATAAAACTATAAATTCGATACAAACTTCAGCTATGCTTTGACCAAACAATTTAATCACTATATACGGGCCATCATTTGTAAATATTTAATCCTATATTACCTTATATTGTCCTGTTGTACCTAATAATTAACACAATTACGTTAATTAAAATTAAATTAATTGTTAATAAATTTTGACGGGCCTCGTGGTGTAGTGGTTCTGGTAACGGACTGCCGATCAAGAGGTCGCGGGTTCGATTCCCGCTCGAGACAATCATTTGTGTGATTTTTCTAATTATCATACAAATATTTTCTAACACTTGCGCGACTCATCTGTTTAAATAAAACTACTTTTTACGGATTTAGACGCGTATATTTGTTTTAAATTTTTGGCCCGACGTTTCGGAGACTTTGCAGTCACCATGGTCACGGGTGAGACGTGTCATACAAATGTTTGTACTGCGTCTGGGTGTTCCTATGTATTATAAGTATGTATTTACAAAAAAAAAGTAGTATATGTATGCTATCCGTATTCTGGTACCCATAACACAAGCATATAAGCTTAGCTTGGGACCAGAGGACGTTGTGTGAAATGTCCATGAATATTTATTTATTTTATTTTATTTAATTAATATCTAGACAGATCTCGTGTAAGCAGCAGATATATTGAATTTAGTAGTTTATGAATCGATTCCAGTTAAAACAATTATTTACGTGATTTTGTTCAGCCCATGCATATTAATACTATATATTAGTAGTATCTAAAAAATAAGCTAAGTATTATAGACCGAATAGAAGCCTAACGAAATAATCTCGAAGGACCTCGTGGTCGAGTGGTTCATGTAACGGACTGCCGTTCACAAGGTCGCGGTTGCGATTCCCGCACGGGACAATCATTTGTGTGATCCGTATTCTGGTACCCATAACACAGGCATATAATCTTAGCTTAGGACCAGAGGACGTTGCGTGAAATGTCCATTAATTTATAAAAAAAAACCTGATGCTGTTTATAAAATACTTTAACTGCTTTTTTGAAACTCTTAAAGTCATTTCCGATCCAATATCCATTGTTTGTTCCAAATCCCCTCGCTAAACTATTTTATTTCCATTAAATCTAACATTTTTCATAGTTAACACATTCACCCCAGCTTCTAACAGTTATTTCTTTACGATAAGATGGCGACACTGTGTCCCTTTTGTTAAATATCTGATTTGAATTGCATCAGGGTGAGATTTGACGAAGTATTGAACACCGAGGAGCGGGCGAGGTGCTGCGCAAAAAATAAGAAAAGAACGAAAGGTTCGATTGTGAAAAATTTAGTCTTAAAACATACTCGTATATCTTTACTTATTATAAAATAAAGTCGTGTTGTAACCGACTTCAAAAAAAGGAGGAGGCACCAGGTCAGGATCTGGATGATATCTCCTGAGAAATCGATAAAAACCCTCAAATTTCAAAAACACGTGAAGTCGGTTAAGCTTTTTTTTTAAAGTGAGCTTTTTTATATTTAGAATCACTCAACGGATCTTGATACGTTTTTTTTTATAGCTTGGGTAGGCAAATGACCACACTCCACCTGATGTTAAGCGAAAGTGTAATCCAGACATGAGGACGGCTAGTAGAGTTCCATTTCTTTAAACCGACTTCAAAAAAGGAGGAGGTTCTCAATTCACCTGTATGTGTTTTTTTTATTGATTGTGGTTTATTTTTGAATGTATCAAACTTAATATTCTCGTAGGCCCTTATGATTTTATAATAAATATCGTAGTTACCACATAGATAGCTGTAATTTAAAATACAAAAATATAATCACTACCTATCCTATATAATGATATAGTACAATTCTAAGATGTTAAAGGAAACCGTATATGTATGGTGTAAGAAACGTGCTTAAAGCAATAAATAACAGCTGTACATGTCTGTTGAACGAGCATGATCCTCAAAGGGGTTGGTACTTGGCAGGTATACTGCCGAACAAACTATGAATCTTCGATGATCGTTTCAGTTTCCGTACGGACGTACGTTTTATGTTACAGAATTCCGGTACCAACCTAACGATCGATATGTTTTTAAAACAGAACTAAAACTTCATGGTACTAATAAAACCTTCAATTTAGTAAATGAATTCGTAGTTGGTAATTAAAATTGTATCTTTCATGTGGTGACTGATTAAGGATACAAGTGTCATCACCCCCATTTCCTCTCCGGGGTGCTGCAAAAGGCAGCTAAGGGATATTCTACACTAAAAAGATCCTCTGTGAAAGATGGAAAACTCAAAAATAAACCCTATGTCAACACGCCCAGCGCGGTATAGTAGAACATTATCCATTCCAAAGTGAAGGAGGCACGTGACCAGCACTGGAACGTCAATGGAGTGGAGAGCGAGAGAGTTTAAATTGTAAGCTTAAAGAAAGCTTTAACAAAATTAAATGTCATTAGTCTAGTCAGACAGAAAAATATTAAACCAGTGCACATCTTCGATGTTTAAACAGCTGCTTTGCTAAGTTCTCGATAATCGCTACTAAACGCTGTTATTATTTCCCGCCACAATATCTTTTTACAAGTATTAGAATTCAGTAAAATAACATTTAGGTTTCAGCCAATTTGTTAATTGGATTTTAAATAAGAGAATACAAAGGTGTCCTGAGAATACCTCTAATACAGACCACTTATCCTATAAAATAACCAAACAGAATCCACCTCAGATCACACATAAAAGGGACAGCTATATAAAATCTCCCAAAGCGCAAGTGAAACAAAACCCAAATGACGCAAAACTCAATTGACTCGGGCCAAAAAGTACTATAAAAAGGACATGGATGGCGCGGCGCGACTGTGGGAATCAAACCCTATTGTGATACTCGCCGTAATTCTACACCCCATACATTTACATTTATATGAAGAAGTCACTTTCAAAGTGGTTTGGAATTGTTTTCAGAATCTCTGGTGTTACAGACACGAAGAGATTTGTGGGAATACTTTAAAAATTCGTGATTTTTGTCATTCGAATCATTCAGGCGCCTCATAAGATCTACAATTTCAATTGAGTCTGGGTGATTACTACGTAATATAAGTATGTATTTACTGAATAATAGTAGCATAGTTAGTAGTTTACTCGTGTGTAGTTTAACCGTATTTTGGTACCCATAACACAGCATATAAGCTTATTTGGAACTAGGGAACGTTGTGTTAAATGTGCTTGTATATAAAAAGAAATTAAAATTTTAAATACAATCAAGATTTGTAACGTTTTTAAAAAGGTTTTAGCCTCACAGTAAAATGTTGAAGCAATAAGGATTTCCCTGGCCCCCAACGCTAGTTAAAACTGTGTTGCAGGAGCTAAAGCACATCGCAATTAATATTAAATTATTGTTCTTATTTATCACTTGTTGTGGAAACTAAAGTGGCAAGTAAAAACCTTAAAACGAACCTCCATAGATTTGTAAAACATAGTTTTATTCAAATAAATGCTTCACGCAAATATTAGAGAGTGTTATTTCATATTATCGACTGAATTTGATATTAAACACAGAGTCCTCATTTTCTTATTATTCTTATACTTCGCGTGTATAAACAAATTATGATACAACCAAATCAAAACAGTTTTGCATAAATTGTTATATAAAATATTCGGCGAATTTTATAAATAGCCGTGTTACACTTAATATATTCAAATTGGTTGTTGTAGGCCCAACATTATAATTTGCTTGTATTAAGAATTTTTGTAACATAATGTATCAAGTTTGATTTTAATGAGGCACGACACGATTTTAGGATTTTATTATCATAATTTTATTTTTATTTTTATTGTGCTGAAACAATATTCGTAATATCACCAGCGTATTACTTATTTTAACAGTTATAACTGAAAATCCTTAGTCCAAAACATTCCAAATAATTCGGTTCAATTTTTATCGTAATAATATACTTTTCATATATATTTCCGAATCAAAATAATGGGATAAGGGCAGGAGAGTGATGATCATGAGTATTTGTTGTTATAGCATTAACTGATATACATAAACAGTGAAAATTTCATTTCTCTAGCTATCGCCATTCCAGAGATACAGCGTAGTGACAGACGGACGGACAGTAAAGTCTCAGTAATAGGGTCCCGTTTTCTGTTAGGAACCCTTAAACCATCTACTTAGGTAATCTGTGTGAGAAGAAAACTTGACTTGAAAGCCCAAATAATTTTTCTTCTGTAGGCAAGAAACTAATGTTGCAGTTCTGCAACATGTCTTGCAGGGTTGCTAATAAAAATCCTTGACTTTTTTAACATTATTTATCTCTTAATCGTGACGTAACGCAATATAAAAATGTTTAGCAACCTAATAACACGAAATAAATTTCACGGGATGAAAATACCGAAATTCCTTACGTATACCATTTCTACCATTGACATGACAAGTGTAACATCTCGAAGGGATGTGATACACCCTTACTGTAATATCGGAAATAATTACGGGCGTCATGCTGCGACTTATGACGTCATTATTTACAAATCTTGTGACGTCACAACATGTAAT